>JASVEL010000705.1:0-91076 GCA_032618575.1 Nicotiana noctiflora
ATGTATCCAGTTGTGGACCTTCTTCGGTCAAGATCTCCTGCATAGTCAGAATCCACATAACCAAGAATTGAAATACCTCCACCACTTTTTCGAAAAGTCAGACCAACACTAGAAGCTCCTTTGAGATATCTCAATATCCACTTGACAGCTTCCCAATGCCTCTTTCCTGGGCTGGACATGTATCTACTTACCACACTTACAGATTGAGCAATATCTGGACGTGTGCATACCATAGCATACATAATGCTACCAACTGCGCTGGCATAAGGAATCTTTGACATATGCTCCACCTCATCCTCGGACTGAGGCATTAGTAACTCTGAAAGTTTAAAATGAGGAGCTAATGGTGTACTTACAGGCTTGCACGTCTGCATGTTGAATCTCTCGAGAATCCTTTCAATATACCTCTTCTGAGAAAGATGTACAACACCGTCTTCTCTTGAAATCTCCGTACCAAGGATTTTCTTTGCAGTTCCTAAATCCTTCATGTCAAATTCCTTACTCAATAGTTTCTTCAAGGCATTTATCTCTGTAATGTTGTTAGCAGCAATAAGCATATCATCAACATACAACAATAAATAAATCATTGAGTTACCGGACATCTTCTTGTGATACACGCAGCTATCAAATGCACTCCTTGAGAATTCATGTGTAGTCATGAATGCATCAAACCTTTTGTACCACTGTCTAGGGGATTGCTTCAAACCATACAAAGACTTCTTTAGTTGGCATACATGATTTTCTTTTCCTTCAGCTAGGAAACCTTCGGACTGATCCATATAGATTGTCTCTTCTAGATCACTGTGTAAGAAAGCAGTTTTGGCATCAAGCTGTTGAAGCTCCAAGTCAAATTGTGCAACCAATACTAGTAGTACGCGAATTGAGCTATGCTTCACGGCTGGAGAGAAAATTTCATTGTAGTCAATTCCCTCCTTCTGACTGAAACCTTTTGCAACCAATCTCGCCTTAAACCTAGCATCTTCCGCTTCAGGAATTCCCTCTTTCTTTCTGTAGATCCACTTGCATCCAACTGTCCTCTTCCCCTTTTGTCTTTTCACTAAGACCCATGTCTGATTCTTGTGAAGTGACTCCATCTCTTCTGTCATGGCTAACCGCCATTGTGCAGCATCCTTGCAAGAAGTTGCTTAAATATACGAGGAGGGCTCCGGATCCTTAATCTCTTCTTGTGCAGCTACGAACGCATATGTAATCAAGTTTGCTTGATTTATTAGGCATTCTGGTTCTCGTGTATTCCTCACCCTCCCCTTCGCAATTGTGTATGGTTCATTGACAGCAAGTTCTTCAAGATCTACATCTTCTGACTCATCTTTAACCTGAGTCTCTTGATCCTTTCCTTGGCAAGCACCACCGGAGGCTCCACCTGCTCGTTGTTCTTGTTTCCTGAAAACTCCACGGAAACTTTACGGGGATCGAGTATAGAGGATTCATCAAAGGTGACATCTCTACTAACTATAAATTTGAGTAAAGATAAACACCAAAGTTTGTACCCTTTTACTCCATCCACATACCCTACGAATATGGCCTTCTTAGCCCTTGGTTCAAGCTTTCCTTCATTAACGTGATAATAAGCTGGACACCCAAATACTCGTAAGTATGAATAGTTAGAGGGTTCACCTGACCATACCTCATTCGGAGTCTTAAAGTCAATCGCCGATGTTGGAGATCGATTGACAATATGAGCAGCAGTGTGAACTGCTTCAACCCAAAATACTTTGGACATTTTGGCTTGTATGAGCATACAACGAGCCTTTTCAAGAAGAGTTCTGTTCATTCTCTCGGCAACTCCATTCTGCTGTGGGGTATGCCTGACAGTCCTATGTCTTGAGATCCCATGAACCTTGCATAATTCATTAAACTCTTCATTGCAAAACTACAAGCCATTGTCTGTGCGAAGATACTTGATTTTCAGCTCCATTTGATTTTCAACCAAAACCTTCCACTCTTTAAATGCTTCAAAAGCATCACTTTTTGCCTTCAAAAAATATACCCAAACCTTTCGTGAGAAATCATCAATAAAAGTGAGAAGATACCTTTTTCCGCCCTTCGCTTGATGTGATGGGTGACATCAAAGGAGGAAGCTTCCTCCTAGCAAAAGAAGTTGACCTTCTTCTGCTTCCCTAGAACGTAGTGCTCACAGAAGTCGAGTGTGCTGATTTTCTCAGCTTCCAAAAGGTTACGATTGCTCAACATCTCCAGTTCATGTGCGCTCATATGACCTAGTCTCATGTGCCATAGTCTTGCTTTGTTATCATTAGATAACTGCACTGTAGATGCATTTGTAGAGCCAGCAATGGTGCTTCCGGCCAATGTGCAAAGTCCGTTCTCCAACTTGCCTTTCAGAATGACTAAAGAACCTTTAGTCACCTTCATAGTTCCTACTTCGCTCATGTACGTGTAGCCTTGTCCATCCAGAGCACCCAAGGAGATGTGAGATCTCTAAGCTGCAATTCCGTCTGTTAGATACCTTGAAACCATTGATCCAACCATTTGCCATTACGATGTTCAACATATGATTCAGCCCCTCCATTGCCATCAGGAACAAAAAGGGAGATACAGGATCCCCTTGCCTAAACCAGTCTTTTCGGAACGTCATATGCAGAGTACAAGCAGAGTCTAACACCCATTTGTTTCCATAATTACTATTATTATACGATGTTGTTAGTACATAATCATTATCAAAATCATGTACCTGTTCAACCATAGATGCACTCGCTTTTTCTTTGGACTTTGACATTGGGCAATCTCGTTCGAAGTGCCCCTTCTTGCCACAACCCCAACACTCTGTATTCTTCTTGTTCACACGAGACTTTGATCCGTACTTTGATTTGCTCTTTCCTTATTGGCTAGTCCGGCCTCTCACAAAGAGCCCACTTGCCTGGTCATCTCTGTCTCATTCGATGTGTCTCCGCACATCACTAGAGTTAAGTGCTTGCCGCACTTGCTCAAGCTTGATAGGCTCCTTGCTATACATCATTGAATTCTCAATATCACGATATCCTGAAGTCGATGAAAATAGCAAAGCACATGCAAGCGTCTCCTCCTCCCTTTCAATTCCTGCAATCTGCAAGTCCATGACAAGTTTATTGAACGCATCTAAATGATCTTGTAACGAAGTACTGACCCCATCTTAAATGTGTGAAGACGCCGTTGTAACAACATCCTTATTGTCACTGATCGGTCTTGGTATAACCCTTCTAGCTTTTCCCATAACTGTTTGGCCGTCTCTTCGGTACCTGTACTCACTTCACAAAGCACGTTAGGTGCAAGGGATAGTTGAATTGCACTCAATGCATCCCCTTCAATCTTCTCCATGTCGGGAGCTGATATATCCTTAGGATACTTTCCGTCAATAGCATGGATTGAACCTTCCCTCCGTAGTAACGCCATCATCTGGATCTTCCAGATGTTGAAGTTGTTGCGTCCATTGAATCTATCAATTTCAAACTTCATGGAACTCATCTTTGCTTGTTCTTCCTCCTTGGATCGTTATAGAATCCTGTCGCTCTGATACCAATTGTTAGCGGAAACGTAAAAGAAAGAACACAAGATTTAACGTGGTTCAGATCAAAATAATCCTACATCCACCAGAGAATAATTGCCTTTCTATTATTTACAAAGGAATGGGAGATTTTCCAATTAAACTTAAGAGAATTTCTCTCTTAACTCTCTACTCACAACAATATATTGTATTGTTTTTGGGATGGTTTATACAAATGAAAGAGTGCATCTATTTATAGGGGTAAGGACCTCCTCTTGATGTCATTGGTGACATCAAACTACCTCCTCTTGATGTCATGGGTGACATCAAAGGAGGAAGCTTCCTCCTAGCATTCATGCCAACTCTTTCCACCAACTCTTCCAATTGGCATGCCATTGTTGACTAAATCTAAACCAACATTTTCAGCATGCCATTGTTGACTAAAACATAAACCAACATTTTCAATATGGTATGTGTGTGTATATATACACACACCTAATATACAAAACATATATTTTTGCCGGCTCAAATATGTAATTATTCCGAAAAAAATATATGATAATAGACAGCACACATCATTCAAAAGAAATGAAATAGAAATATCCAGTAGATTCAGGGAATAAATAATAAAACAGGGGTAACCAAACTGGAAGAATTGGAGCTTATGATTCTGACCTAAGTTGCTCCGACACTTCAGTTTAGGTGTCGCACCCGTGTCGACACGACACTAGTATGGGTGTGGGTATAGGATCCGTACCGGATATGGTCAAACACTTTTGGGTACTTTGACCACAATGGACGGAAAAATTCGATACAAGATACAATTTGATTCCCAAAATCAGAACCAAAACTAGGATAAAATTTAAAGAAAATAACATACCTTATCTACGATATCAATCCATTACTTATTTACAACTTGAGAATAAAAAAGAATACACACTTTCACAAGCTATGCTAAGTATTCCACTAAATTTCTTACAAATTAAGAGATATTTTTATATTTTTATTTTTCTGAATTAATTTTAGCCGGATCCCCACACCCGTATCCACACTAGGATCCGTATCCCCGAATCTTAGAATTTACATCTCGAAGGATCCGACCTTTAGATCCGCACCCGTGTCCGAGCAACCTAGATTCTGACAGATACACCATATCATCCCACTCTTCTGATGATGCCATAAGTAAAACCTATTCTAGGTAGAGGATAGTTTTCTTTTGAAGACTCACTTTTATCGACCTAAAGGGAATTATTTCAGCTTCTGCACCTGGCTAGGAGTGTGCATTCGAATCAGTTTATCGATAAATCGAATCGATTATTTGTTATCGGTTCATCGATAAATGAAATCGAAAAAATCGAAACCTTATTGAAGCGATAATGATAAGCATATATACAAATCGATAATCGATAAGTAATTATCGATAAAGGTCAAAATCGAATCGATAAATCGAATGCACACCCCTAATTATTTCATCTACCACATTTAAGGAATGATCATATTTAAAGCTGAAGGGAATGAAGTTCAAATTAATGGAAAATAGAATTGGCAGTGATGATGTATTTTTATTTTTGTTAATATCGTTGTAGTGTTGGTGACATATATTTGATCACTTACTTTAGTTTCGTTGCATGTCTATTGACACAATTTTTATGTTATAAACATTGTTCATCTTATTTTAACTTCTTTTTGTCCATATTAGTTAGGCATGTTTATAGCGATATACTTTCCGTGGAATCCCGCAAATTTTCTTATTGGTGTAATCGATAATCGAATCGATAAGCCCCAAAATTAATAAATCGAAATCGAAAAAATCGAAACCTTATTGAAACGATAACGATAAGCATATGTACAAATCGATAATCGATAAGTAATTATCGATAAGAGTCAAAATCGAATCGACAAATCGAATGCACACCCCTACACCTGGCACCAGATCCAAAAGAGAAGAATCTCAAGCAGTGAGTTAAGTTTCATTGATTCATTTATGGAGTACCTATCGGTAGGGATACATGCACTTTTTTTTAACCAACTTAAGCATATTATGAAGAATCTACATAAAGTACCATACCTAAATAACACTCATTAGAAATGAGTATATCAAGACAAAGGATAAATATAACATAGATAAGGCAAAGGAAGGACAAATATAACATAGGTAAGGGATAATAAGCTTCATGTTAACTCACAAAATAATACACTATCCTAAAACTAATGGATAAAATCATAGAAAAAGAAGCTAGTCCACTAAAACACAGTGATGAATAACGTCAAAATGATTGATTCAGGATTGGTAGGATAAAAGATTTTCATGATTCCTTCTTTTTTTTTTTGGGACAAAGAAAAGATTTTCATGATTCTGGAAAGCAGATATAAGAGAATTCCATATATATAGATATTGAAAAGCCCCACGCAATCAACTTCCAAAATCATAGGTTCTGCTAAAAGTTATAAAATCATGTAATCAAAACTTGAAGAGAATTTATCCAGTAATGAGCATGCGATAAACAACATATAGAAGTAACTACTCCATCATGACTTGTGGCATCTAAGATGATAATGCATATCAAAAGACAAATTAGTGGCAGCACATGTGCAACCTTTGATGCATTCCCCGATTATCCACTTCCAAAACCGTGGATAACAAATTACCAATCCATAACATTGTTGATGAGGGTGAAAACATTATTGAGTGCAAAGAAATACGACGGCTTTGATAATGGAGGACAATGAGGAAATATTTGAGCACCCAAGGGTGTGGCTTAGTGGTCAATGAATTTGGTGAAAACCATGACAGCAACGGGTTAAAATCCAAGCATAGACAAAAAATACTAGGTGATTTCTTCCCATGCCTTGCAACGAGTTACCCGATTGCTATACTGGCGGGAGGCAGCGGACAAGCTAGCCACGAGTCAGGACACTACTGTTATAAAAAAACAAAGGAGACTTTTTATCTGCTTATGGAGTTCACAAGTTGCAGAAAATCAAATGATGCTCCAAGGTGCAGCATGAAGTCACTTCCTATAGCCACTATGTATCAGTTCCTGAGTTCCACCTCAGCAATCAAACAAGCAAAATTGGAACTATTGAGTGAAAACAAGAAACAATGGTGAATAGAATATCTTCCCAGATATAGGGAATCCATATCTTTATAATGCACAACCGACAAAAGTAATTAGGAGGGGAAAAAAAGGTTCTTATAGACAGCACAAAACCAAAAACAATAATTTTTGCATTAATTGTAAAAACATGAGAAAGCTCAAGAACTTAATGTCTTGTACATATCTAGAACTAGAACTATATGGCTTTTTTTATAAGGTAAGATTATCTGGAATTATACAGCTTCAAATCATTTTTGTATCTATTCACGAACTAATGAATTAACTCTCATAAGATTAAGCCAATTCAACCAATACGACCACCCATTCTGACCAATGAATGACACAATACAATAGTGTAACGTATAAAGCGCCTGGTGCATTTGATCACTAGCACTTTATAGCCGAGCAAACAACACAGGAGTGCATGGAGCATGGACATCGTGTACCTTGCCATCAGTGGATCTCTCATACAGAAAATTAAATGCATGATATGTAGTATGAAGCTAGAGTCCCACTTTTTGATATGTACACTTCCCGTGTTCAAGAAATTACCTAACTTGGACATGGATTTTTGTGATGACCCAAAGGGTCATCTTTTGTTTTAGAATCCGATTCCGTGTTCCGAGGTCTTAAAAACCTCCATTTATCTCTCATCGATTTGCGTGCACACTCCGGGCGCGTATCTGGAAAGCTTTTGAGTGGAAAATTTAAGAAAAGATGATTTTAGTTCACTTTGGTCAACATTTTGGGTAAACGGACCCGGACCCGTGTTCCGACGGTCCCGGAGGGTCCGTAGTAAAATATGGGACTTGGGCGTATGCTTGGAATTGAATTCCAAGGTCCCAAAAAATAAATTTTTGAAGAAAATTGTTAACCGAAAAATATTATGATTTTTGGAAATTGAATAATGTTTAATAGTGTTGGTATCGAGCCCGTATTTTGGTTCCGGAGCCCGGTATAGGTCCGTTATAATATTTAAACCTCATCTGTGAAATTTGATAGAAAACGGAAGTAATTTGACGTGATTCGGACCATTCGTTGAAAAAATAGCAAGTTTGAAACTATCTTGAAAATTTGCTGAGGTTTGGTGTTGAATTCATAGTTCTAGATGTTATTTTGGCGATTTGATCGCATGAGCAAGTTCGATGTTTTAAGACTTGTGTGCATGTTTGGATTGGAGCCCTGAAGGCTCGGGTGAGTTTTGGATAAGCTACGGGGCGTTTTGAGCCTTGGAAATTTTCTGGTATGTTGCAGATCTGCAAGCTTCGCATTTGCGAAGTTTCTTTGCATTTGCGATCAAAGGGCTGGGAAGGGGACCTTTGCATTTGCGAAATTCATTGTCGCAATTGCGACTTGAACCGTCGCCGCATTTGCGAACTGTTATAAACCAAAGAAGTTCTATATTTCATATCTTAGAAGAGTATATTACAAGGCCTATTTATAATACTAATTCACCTAATTACACATACTATACAACTCATATACATGTGCTAGCTATGATGTAGTACATGTGTATACATGTGCTAGACAACTTGTATTACACCTACTATTAACTCATATACATGTGCTAGCTATGATGTCGTACATGTGTGTATATGTGCTAGACAACTTGTATCTCAACACTCCCCCTCAAGTTGGAGCATATATATTGATTATGCCCAACCTGTTACAAATATATTCAACTCGAGCTCCATTCAAAGCTTTTGTGAAAATGTCTCCCAATTGATCTCCAGTTCTAGCATGACCTGTAGAGATGAGCTTTTGTTGAATCTTTTCACGAACAAAGTGACAATCTATTTCAATGTGCTTAGTCCTTTCGTGAAATACAGGATTAGAGGAGATATGAAGAGCAGCTTGATTATCACACCACAACTTTGCTGGCAATGTAGTCAACTTTGCTGGCAATGTAGTTTGGAAGCCAACTTCATTTAATAGTTGATGTACCCATACAACCTCACACACAGATTGTGCCATAGCTCTGTATTCTGCTTCCGCACTAGATCGAGATACGACATTTTATACTCTTCCACGAAATCAAGTATCCACCAACAAAAACGCAATATCGTGTCGTGGATCTCCTATCGGCTTTTGACCTTGCCCAATCTGCATCTGCGAAACACTCAATGTTAGTGTGTTCTTTATTCTTATATACTAGACCCCGTCCTGGAGATCCCTTTAAATAACAAAGAATCTGCTCCAGAGCCGCCCAATGCTTGACTGTTGGGGAAGACATAAACTGACTCACAATGCTGACGGAGTACGCAATATCGGGACGAGTTACTGTAAGATAGTTTTGTTTCCCAACCAATCTCCTATATTTCTCTGGATCTTCGAATAACTCACCGTCTTCTTTCACGAGTTGTGTGTTAGGAACCATTGGCATGCTGCATGGTTTAGATCCCAACTTTCCAATTTTAGCTAACAAGTCAAGAGTATATTTCCTTTGGGACAAGAAGATGCCTTTCTTGCTCCGTGTAACTTCAACTCCCAAAAAATACTTTAGTTGCCCTAAATCTTTCGTCTGAAATTGAGTATGAAGGAAGGATTTTAGAGTTGAAATTCCTACAATATCAGTTCCAGTAATAACGATGTCATCAACATATACTACCAATAAAAAAATACCATCATCAGACTTTTTATAGAACACCGTATGATCGCAATTGCTTTTCTTTGTCCCATATTCTAGAACAGCCTCACTAAATCTGCCAAACCGAGCACGGGGACTCTGTTTCAGCCCATAAAGAGATTTTCGAAAACGACACACCTTTCCACACACCCCCCCCCCAGCAACAAACACATGTGGTTGCTCCATATATACTTCTTCTTGAAGATCTCCATGTAGAAAAACATTCTTTATATCAAGCTGATGTAGAGGCCAATCGTAAGTAGCTGCCATGGAAATGAATAATCGAACAGAAGCTAACTTGGCGACCGGGGAAAAAGTATCCAAATAATCGACTCCATAGGTCTGTGCATACCCTTTTGCAACAAGGCGTGCCTTAAGGCGAGCTACTGTCCCATCGGTGAACATGTTGGTTTATGTTTAGTCAACAATGGCATGCTGAAAATGTTGGTTTAGGTTTAGTCAACAATAGCATGCCAATTGGAAGAGTTGGTGGAAAGAGTTCGGCATGAATTCTAGGAGAAAGCTTCCTCCTTTGATGTCACACATGACATCAAGAGGAGGTAGTTTGATGTCACCAATGACATCAAGAGGAAATCCTTATCCCTATAAATAGATGCACTCTTTCATTTGTAGAAACCATCCCAAAAACAATACATATATTGTTGTGAGTAGAGAGTTAAATGAGAAATTTTCTTATGTGTAATTGGGAAATCTCTCTTCATTTGTAAATAATAGAAAGGCAATTGTTCTCTGATGGACGTAGAATTATTTTGATCCGAACCACGTTAAATCTTGTGTTCTTTCTTTTACGTTTCCGCTAACAATTGGTATCAGAGCGACAGGATTCTTTAACGATCCAAGGAGAAAGAACAAGCAAAGATAAGTTCCATGAAATTTGAAATAGATAGATTCAGTGGGCGCAACAATTTCAACATCTGGAAGATCCAGATGATGGCGTTACTGCGGAGGGAAGGTTCAATCCATGCTATTAACGGAAAGTATCCTAAGGATACATCAGCTCCCGACATGGAAAAGATTGAAGGGGATGCATTGAGTGCAATCCAACTATCCCTTGCACCTAACGTGCTTTTTGAAGTGAGTACAAGTACCGAAGAGACGGCCAAATAGTTATGGGAAAAGCTAGAAGGGCTATACCAAGACCGATCAGTGACAACAAGGATGTTGTTACAACGGCATCTTCACACATTTAAGATGGGGTCAGGTACTTCGTTACAAGATCATTTAGATAAGTTCAATAAACTTGTCATGGACTTGCAGATTGCAGAAATTAAAAGGGAGGAGGAGACACTTGCATGTGCTTTGCTATTTTCATTGACTTCAGGATATCGTGATATTGAGAATTCAATGATGTATAGCAAGGAGCCTATCAAGCTTGAGCAAGTGCGGCAGGCACTTAACTCTAGTGATGTGCGGAGGCACATCGAAGGAGACAGAGATGACCAGGCAAGTGGGCTCTTTGTGAGTGACCGGACTAGCCAACAGTGAAAGAGCAAATCAAGGTACAGATCAAAGTCTCGTGTGAACAAGAAGAATACGAGTGTTGGGGTTGTGGCAAGAAGGGGCACTTTGAACAAGATTGCCCAATGTCAAAGTCCAAGGAAAAGGCGAGTGCATCTACAGTTGAACAGGGTACATGATTTTGATAATGATTATGTACTAACAACATCGTGTAATAATAGTAATTATGGAAACAAATGGGCGTTAGACTCTGCTTGTACTCTGCATATGACGTTCCGAAAAGACTGGTTTAGCAGCTATGAGAAAAGTGGAGGAACCGTAGTAATGGGCAATAATGCAACTTGTGCAATAGTTGGCATTGGCTCGGTTCGAGTTCGTTGCCATGATGGAGTCGTGAGGACTATTACACAAGTCCATCATGTTCCTGATCTGAAGAAGAATTTGATCTCCTTGGGTACTCTGGATGAACAAGGCTACAGGTACATGAGCGAAGCAGGAACTTTGAAGGTGACTAAAGGTTCTTTAGTCATGCTGAAAGGCAAGCTGGAGAACGGCCTCTACACATTGGCCGGAAGCACCATTGTTGGCTTTGCAAATGAATCTACAATGCAGTTATCTAATGATGACAAGACAAGATTATGGCACATGAGACTGGGTCATATGAGCGCGCGTGGACTGGAGATGCTGAGCAATCGTAACCTTTTGGAAGGTGAGAAGATGAGCACACTTGATTTATGTGAGCACTGCGTTTTAGGGAAGCAGAAGAAGGTCAGCTTCAGCACTGGCAAACACAAGACAAGAGGAGTGCTAGGCTACATCCATTCAAATTTATGGGGTCCCTCTAAACTTCCATCGAAGGGCGGAAAGAGGTATCTTCTCACTTTTATTAATGATTTCTCACGAAAGGTTTGGATGCGTTTTTTGAAGGCAAAAAGTGATGCTTTTGAAGCATTTAAAGAGTGGAAGATTTTGGTTGAAAATCAAATGGAACGGAAAATCAAGTATCTTCGCACAAACAATGGCTTGGAGTTTTGCAATGAAGAGTTTAATGAATTATGCAAGGTTCATGGGATCTAAAGACATAGGACTGTCAGGCATACCCCACAGCAGAATGGAGTTGCCGAGAGAATGAACCGAACTCTTCTTGAAAAGGCTCGTTGTATGCTTATACAAGCAAAAATGTCCAAACTATTTTGGGCTGAAGCAGTTCACACTGCTGCTCATATTGTCAATCGATCTCCAGCATCGGCGATTGACTTTAAGACTCCGAATGAGGTATGGTCGGGTGAACCCTCTAACTATTCATACTTACGAGTATTTGGGTGTCCAGCTTATTATCACGTTAATGAAGGAAAGCTTGAACCAAGGGCTAAGAAGGCCATATTCTTAAGGTATGTGGATGGAGTAAAAGGGTACAAACTTTGGTGTTTGTCTTTACTCAAATTTATAGTTAGTTAAGATTCACCTTCGATGAATCCTCTATACTTGATCCCCGTAAAGTTTCCGTGGAGTTTTCAGGAAACAAGAACAACGAGCATGTGGAGCCTCCGGTGGAGCTTGCTAAGGGAAAGGATCAAGAGACTCAGGTCAAAGATGAGTCAAGAGGATGTAAACCTTGAAGAACTTGCTGTCAATGAACCATACACAATTGCGAAAGGGGGGGGGAGAAGAGGCAAACGCGGGAACCAGAACGCCTTATAAATTAAGCAAACTTGATTGCATATGCGTTCGTAGCTGCACAAGAAGAGATTAAGGATCTGGAGCCCTCCTCGTATATTGAAGCAACTTCTTGCAAGGATGCTATACAATGGCGGTTAGGTATCACTGAAAAGATGGAGTCTCTTCACAAGAATCAGACATGGGTCCCAGTGAAAAGACAAAAGGGAAAGAGGACAGTTGGATGCAAGTGGATCTACAGAAAGAAAGAGAGAATTCCTGAAGTGGAAGATGCTAGGTTTAAGGCGAGATTGGTTGCAAAAGGTTTCAGTCAGAACGAGGGAATTGACTACAATGACATTTGCTCTCAAGTCGTGAAGCATATAGCTCAATTCGCGTGCTACTAGCATTGGTTGCATAATTTGACTTGGAGTTTCAACAGCTTGATGTCAAAACTGCTTTCTTACACGGTGATCTAGAAGAGACAATCTATATGGATCAGCCTGAAGGTTTCTTAGCTGAGGGAAAAGAAGATCACGTATGCCAACTAAAGAAGTCTTTGTATGGTTTGAAGCGATCCCCTAGACAATAGTTGATAATAGGTGAATTTGACTATATTTATGCTCTAAATAGTCACACTTTATAGCTGTGTGTATCACAAGAAGATGTTTGGTAACTCAATGATTTATTTACTATTGTATGTTGATGATATGCTTATTGCTGCTAACAACATTACAAAGATAAATACTTTGAAGAAATTGTTGAGTAAGGAATTTGACATGATGGATTTAGGAGCTGCAAAGAAAATCCTTGGTATGGAGATTTCAAGAGAAGACGGTGTTGTACATCTTCCTCAAAAGAGGTATATTGAAAGGATTCTCGAGAGATTCAATATGCATACGTTCAAGCCTGTAAGTACACCATTAGCTCCTCATTTTAAACTTTCAAAGTTACAAATGCCTCAGTCCGAGGATGAGGTGGAGCATATGTCAAAGATTCCTTATGCCAGTGCAGTTTGTAGCATTATGTTGCTATGGTATGCACACGTCCAGATATTGCTCAATTTGTAAGTGTGGTAAGTAGATACATGTCCAGCCCATGAAAGAGGCATTGGGAAGCTGTCAAGTGGATATTGAGATATCTCAAAGGAGCTTCTAGTGTTGGTCTGACTTTTCGAAAAAGGGGTGGAGGTATTTCAATTCTCGGTTATGTGGATTCGGACTATGCAGGAGATCTTGATAGAACAAGGTCCACAACTGGATACATCTTACCCTCGTTGGCATACCGTTAGTTGGAGGCCGACTCTACAGTCGATTGTCGCTTTGTCTACGACAGAAGCAGAATACATGGCAGCAGCGGAGGTGGTGAAGGAAGCTATCTGGTTAAAAGGTTTAGTAGCGGAATTGAGTTTGGTTCAGTTGGAATCAAACTCTTAGATGTAATAGTCAGAATGCTATTTATCTAGTGAAAAATCAAAGATTTCATGAGCGCACTGAACACATTGATGTCAGATTTTATTTCCTTCGAGATGTTGCTTATCAAGGTCGTGAAGGTTATCATAGACGATAATGCTGCAGATATGTTGACCAAGATAGTCCCGCTCGCTAAGTTTGCACACTGCAAAGACTTGGCGGGGGTGTGCATCAACTGATGCAACTCCGAAGAGAACAGTTGTTAGGTGGAGGTGGTATGTTCAACCATGATTTGATTTTTCTTGTTTCTTACAACGGGATTGCCCAGTAAGCTTAGAAGTTTTGACCAGAGTTGTCCACACGCACGCTCGAAACGCAAACCAAGGCGGAGATTGAAAATGTTGGTTTATGTTTAGTCAACAATGGCATGCTGAAAATGTTGGTTTAGGTTTAGTCAACAATGGTATGTCAATTGGAAGAGTTGGTGGAAAGAGTTGGCATGAATGCTATGGCGAATCTTCCTCCTTTGATGTCACCCATGACATCAAGAGGAGGTAGTTTGATATCACCAATGACATCAAAAGGAGGTCATTACCCCAATAAATAGATGCACTCTTTCATTTGTAGAAACCATCCCAAACAATACAATATACTGTTGTGAGTAGAGAGTTAAGAGAGATTCTCTTAAGTGTAATTGGAAAATCTCCCATTCCTTTGTAAATAATAGAAAGACAATTGTTCTCGGGTGGACGTAGGATTATTTTGATCCGAACCACGTTAAATCTTGTGTTCTTTCTTTTACGTTTCCGCTAACAATCGGAGTTAAACTTAACAGCAAATACCCACTTGCACCCAATAGCCTTTTTGTTAGTGGGCAGATTGGCCAACTCCCAAGTACCATTCTCATCTAAAGCCACCATCTCTTTTATTGCATCATGCCAACCTGGGTGGGACAATGCTTCACGAACAGTTTTAGGTATCTTAACAGAATCTAATGATGCAATAAACGAGCTAGAAGAAGTAGACAAATTGTCATAAGACACAAAAGAAGAAATAGGATAAGTACATTATTGTGTACCTTTGCGAATGGCAATAGGAAGATCCAAACTAGGATCTGAAACACAGGAGGTTGGATCTTCCAACGAAGCAGAAGTAGGTAAAGGATCGGGTTCTGAGGTTTGTTGTCGCCTGGTATACGCACGAAGAACAGGTGGCTGCAAGGATGGTGGATCGAGGGAAACGGGTGACTGAGGAAGAGGGGTTGGAGAACTAACTGGATGTGTGACGGTGTAGACCAAAGTATCATATTCTTCCTCGTGACTGTTATAAACATATGAAGAAAAGAACGGATAATTTTCATGGAATGTGACATCGGCAGACACTAAGTACCTTTTGAGATTCGGAGAATAACACCGATAACCTTTCTGAAGACGTGAGTACCCTAAGAACACACACGTAAGGGCCTTTGGATCTAATTTAGTTACTTGCGGACGAACATCACGAACAAAACAAGTACAACCAAATATTTTGGGTTCAATAGGAAATAATGGCTTAGAGGAAAAAAGAATGTTATAAGGAATATTACCATGAAGTACAGAAGATGGCATACGATTTATTAGAAAACAAGTTGTAGAGACGGCATCAGCCCAAAAACATTTTGGCACTTTCATTTGAAAGATGAGTGCTCGGCCTACTTCAAGAAGATGTCTATTTTTTCGTTCCGCAACCCCATTTTGAGAAGGGGCGTCAACACAAGAAGATTGATGTAGAATGCCATTTGTAGCCATATAATCTTTAAACAAATCCGAAAAATATTCTTTTGCATTGTCACTCCTTAAATTATGAACGGAAACATTAAAATGAGATTTTATTTCAGCACAAAAAAACTGAAAACAACTCCGAACGATTTTTCATTAAATATAACCAAGTAACACGAGAATGATCATCCACAAAGGTATCAAAATATCTAAAACCACTTTTAGAGATAATAGGACATGGACCCCAAACATCGGTGTGAACTAACTCAAAAGGTAAGTCGACCCGTTTATTGACTCTAGAAACTTTACGAAGGCGATGGTGTTTAGCAAACTGACATGACTCACAATCTAAAGAGGAAATACTCTGAAACTGAGGATATAACTTCTTCAAACTAGACAAGGATGGATGACCCAATCGATAGTATACGTCAAAGGGAAACAACACAGTTGAACAACAAATGGATTTCGGCACCTGTGATTCAAGAACATAGAGACCCCCAGACTTAGAACCTTTACCAATAATCTGCTTCGTCGTAAGATCCTGAAAAATACAATAATTGGAAAAGAATGAGACAACAATTTAGAGTACAAGTAAGTTTTACTGACAGATATTAGATTGAAAGAAAAATCAGGAAAATTTAAGACGGAACTAAGGGAAAGAGAAGATGTTGGGTTAACAGTGCCAGACCCTAAAACGTATGAGGTAGACCTATCGGCTAAAGTAACTGTGGAACATTGAGTATGTGACTGAAAAGTGGAAAAGAGTTTAGAGTTACCTGTCATATGATTTGTGGCACCAGAATCAATGACTCATTTGGATGACGAAGAGAGGAGACACTTAGTGGTTTTACCTGACTCGGGGATAGTATTGATAGGAGGAGATGATGACTGAGATGGTGAAATAGTCTCGGAAGTGGTGATGTTGGCATACTGAGATCTTTTGTTCTTAATCTGAAGCTTCACATAATAACGTATAGTATGACCGAGCTCATGACAATAAAAACATTCAACTTCCCCTTGCTTCAGGTCTCGACTATCGCTACTCCGATTGCGATTACTATGACTCCTATTCTTTTGGACGCGACTATGCAAAGCACCACTATCGATCGTGGCTGTCGGACCTGGATAAGACTTTTCAGTACACAACACTCTTGTAAAGGCCTCTTTCAAGGAAGAGATAGCAGTCCCAGATAAAATCGGCAATTTGGCCCCTTCAAATTCGGGAGAAAGACTCTTTAGTCCTTCACATCTGGACTAAATGGCAGTATAACATTAAGCTCATCATACACCTTCTTAAACTCTGAGAAGTAAGTGGTGAGAGAGCGATCCTGCATGGATGGATGGTAAAATGCCTGGCACACATCATACATGCGAGACAAGTTTCCTTGCCATAATACAAAAAATCTAAATAATCCATTAGATCATTCACATAATCACAATGAGAAACTAGATCATTTACGTCACTGTGCATCGAATTCTTGATTTGGAGAAACAATTTTGCATCCTCCTTCAACCAGACTGATTTAGTCTCATCCTTGGGTGGATCATCAACCAAGTGGTTCTCTTTGTCGATGCTTCGCAAATAGAGACGGATCGTCTTACTCCAATCCATGTAATTAGAGCCCATGAACTTATTCTCCGTAATTTTGGACATAACCGGAATGACGTCAACGGTAGGTTTCGTTTCAGCATGTTGCACCCGAATAATAGCAGAATCAAACAGTCAAGAACAGTGCAGTGAACAGTGAACAGTGATATTCGAACAGTGCAGTGAACAATGAAATTTGAACATTGCAGTGAACAGTGAACAGTGCATGAACAGTGATCTTGGAAAATGAAAGTTATCAGAAAAAAACCACTTTGGTCGGAATAGTGAGTAGAAAAATCTGTAAAGAAGCGGCCGGGGCAAAAAGTGGCTGGAAATAATGAAATAGACTCAAAGTAGCGAAAGACTGTTCTGAACAAAAATAATTCGAACGGAAAAAAAAATTCCCAACAACAAACTGATGAAAAAACTTCAATGCTCTGATACCATGTTATAAACCAAAGAAGTTCTATATTTCATATCTTAGAAGAGAAGATTACAAGGCCTATTATAATACTAATTCACCTAGTTACACCTATACAACTCATATACATGTGCTAGCTATGATGTAGTACATGTGTATTGTTACGCGACATCTTCCTGATGTTCTTTGGAAGGGCAACGTACGGCTAGGCAACCGATGTCAGTGCATTTGCCGTCTGCCAATAAGGTCCTCGCCGCACGCTAGACTAGAGCGTCAGTGCCGTGTGGGAAAACTAGTTGTCGATGGCAATTGCGGAAGCTTGAGAGTGAATTAGGTTTTGAATGATGATGATTTTATTGATGATGATGATGATGATTACAAAATGCGGTGTCGAGGGGTAGAGACACCAGTACACAGAATTGATTGCTGAAAATGTTTTGAATGCTTTAATACCCCCTAATAATGCTTAAAATAAATAAACCAAAGGTGCAGGAGTAGCCCTATAAAAGTTGTAGAAGCACAATGAATGAAAATGATGTAAACTAGCCTAAAACAATACATTGAAAAGGACTTAGTTTATTACGATGTACAACAAGTCCAATGGCAGCAACTTGGTCTTGCGGGATAGGGTCTGCGCGCGATGCTGGGGCGCGCGCGACACTCGTTGTGTATGTCTGATGTTGGGCGCTGGCACTTGGCATTAAGGGACTGGACGAGAGGCGATGTTGGAATGGGTCTGCCGCTGGGTGCCGGCGAGGCATCCGGATGTGCGCGCGAGGCATTGTCAGGGCGCGCAGCGCTGTTGTCATTGGCCAGCCACTGGGCGCTGGCGAGAGGCATCAGTAGGGCGACAGAAGCACATGCGCGCTTGTCGCTTGGCGCTTAGCGCAGCCAAGACCACGAGACCGACCATGGCGCTAGGCATTGTGAGGCTTGCTAAGCCGCCATGGGGCGCGGCCAAGGGGTCATAGGGCGTGTGTGGAAAGCAGCCCATGACATTCTCCCCCACCTGAGTTGGCACCATCCTCGGGGCCTTATCATGATGATGTTGGATGTTTTGATGATGATGGTTGATGTCTGGGAGGTCTGCGCCCCTCTGTTCTGTGAGTTTGCTTTGGTAGCGAAACAATGATGTCATGTGGTTGGCGTGGAAGACTAGATGGATCTTCCACTGTGATAGCATTTTCACCTGACTTGGGATGCATAACCTTACTTCGTCCCATGTTTGATGATAGGCAAAGCAAAAGTTAGGTCTTGGGCTCTGACGAGATAGCTCTGCACTATCTCCATGTTGCACTCCCATTGACTCGAGAAGCTGGCAGCTCGAGGCGATTTGGGCATGATGGATGCATTCTCCATTTGCATGAGAAGCGATTGTTGTTCGGTAACAAGTTCAAAAGGTGTATAGTTAGTATGAAAGCCCTTTTGAGAATTGAAACACAGTTGAGCAACACCCAAAAGCTTCACCCAATGGTTGATGATGTGCAAGAAGAAGAGTCTGGCTGCATCTTTTGCTGAGATGTTCTGGGGGACATGTAATGATGGCAAGGGTCTTTTTGAGATGAGTGATCCGACTTGTCCTTGTGGCCGGGGACATGATGGTTGTTTGTTGTTGGGAAGGGTAGCCGGAATCAGAGATTCATGCTTGTCGACTACCTCCTCCAACTGCATGGCCGAGATGCTTCCAACGGCCGCTTTTATGGGAAAGCATGGTATGGTGCAGGGCTTGGCCCCTTTTTCTCCCATCATGAGGAGCATGTTGGCATATGGTACCGGGATGGTATTGGTTTGCCTCATGAACTCCAAGCCCACTATCATGTCGAAGACATCTATGGTTGCAATGCGCAGGTCGATGCTTCCTTTGTATGGGCCAAGTATCACTGGGACATTGGTGGTTGTTCCGCCGAATGTTTGGGGCGGCGAGTTGATGGCCTTGACGCGGTCTGTGCTCTTCTTGATGACTAGACCAAGGCGCTCTACCTGGGTTGAGTCCAAGTAGATATAGGTAGCACCCGTGTCTATCAGAGCATGAATGGGATGGCCATTCACTTTTAGCCCGACGAGCATTAGGCCTCTCGCTTGATTAGGAGGCCCTTCATCCATCTTTTCTTTCTCTTTCTTTGTGATTGGGGATGATGTTTTCTTAGGAGGATATGCACCGATCCCCGCTAAGGTATTTGGGATAGAGCCAACAAGTGCATTGAAGGCGCCTACCTGGTCTTGTTCTGATGTGTCAGATGCAGTTGCCTCATCATCCTCGACGGCTTGATGAGCGTTGACCTTTATGTTAGGACATTCGTTGTTCCAATGTGCCCCACCGCAATGACGGCATTCTGAGGGAGGCTTTCTCCCCTGATTGATGTTGATAGATGCACTATTGCTGTTGGAGGGAGGAGTCTTAGCTTCGTATGAACTCCGATCTCCCCCACTCTTGCTTGGGCCACCATGTCGGGGATGGTTGCCACTGAATCTCTCTCGGACAGGCAGATTGGGCCTGTCGTTCTGAGTTCCCAAATAATAATCACCAAGGCATTCAGCAGCTTGAATGGCCTTAGGTAGGGTGTTTACCCGTTGCCTCTGTAGTTCCATGCGGGCATGGGGTTTCTAACCTTCAATGAAGGCGAAGAGTTTGTCTTTGTCCCCCATGTCGCGTATGTTCAGCATGAGTGCGAAGAATTCGCGCACGTACTCCCTCGCTGATTTGGTGTGGCGGAGTTCCCGTAGCTTTCTCCTTGCGTTGTATTCAACATTTTCGGGGAAGAACTGAAGTCGTATGGCTGCTTTCATATAATCCCATGTCTGGAGGGTATCTTCACCGGCCTTGATGGCTTTGTGTTTGACCCGCCACCAAAGTTTGGCATCGCCCTGAAGATACATGGCAGCTGTTGCTACCTTTTTGCATTCCTCCAAATGGCCTACGGCATCGAAGTATTGTTCGACGT
Source organism: Nicotiana noctiflora (assembly GCA_032618575.1). Taxonomy (NCBI): domain Eukaryota; kingdom Viridiplantae; phylum Streptophyta; class Magnoliopsida; order Solanales; family Solanaceae; genus Nicotiana; species Nicotiana noctiflora. The sequence continues at coordinate 20,479 of JASVEL010000705.1, forward strand.
AGATGAAGTTGTCCACTTATTTAGCATCCCGAGAACCGTCATATGGTATGGGCTCCGGTATCTTAAGTTTGTGTGGAATGATGTTGGGGTCAGCAGCGCCCCTGATGTGGTTAGTGCCTTCTCGAAGAAGGCCCTGTAAGGCAGCATTGACAATGTTGAGCTTGTCTGTCAAGTCGTCTATGGTTTGCTGCATGGCGGTCAATTTGTCGGTCTCCTGTTCCCGATGGGCCAAATCGTCGGCACGCTCCTGCAGGAGGTCCTCAAATTTGCCATGAATATTGGCAGTTTCAATGGTTGCCGTTTCTTTGTCGTCCTCAGAGTCACGATTGATGTTTGCAATGTCATTTTCGGCCTGCCGCATGCTGCGGTCCAGGTCGTCCAACCTTTGCACTAGGCTGGTATTTAGATCAGGCACCGATTCGATAATGGGTCGTAGTCGGTCAACCGTCTCTTCTAAGGAGGCCAGACGCTCCCCATGATTCACCATGGTCAAAAATGGTGATGATGGCAAATATGTTCCCTCGTCCGATATCGAGCCTACGCTCTAATACCAACTGTCACGCGGCGCCTTCCTGATGTTTTTTGGAAGGGCAACATAAGGCTAGGCAACCGATGTCAGTGCGGTTGCGTCCGCCAATGAGGTCATCGCGGTACGCTAGACTAGAGCGTCAATGTCGTGCGGGAAAACCAGCTGTCGATGGCAATTGCGGAAGCTTGAGAGTGAATTGGATTTTGAATGATTATGATGATTTTATTGATGATGATGATGATGATTACAAAATGCGGTGTCGAGGGGTAGAGACACCAGTACAGAGAATTGATTGCTGAAAATGTTTTGAATGTTTTATACCCCCTAATCATGCTTAAAATAAATAAACCAAACGTACAGGAGTAGCCCTATAAAAGCTGTATAAGCACAATGAATGAAAATGATGTAAACTAGCCTAAAACAATACAATGAAAAGGACTTAGTTTATTACAATGTACAAACAAGTCCGATGGCAGCAACTTGGTCTTGCGGGACAGGGTCTGCGTGCGTGATGCTGGGGCGCGCGCAACACTCGTTGTGTACGCCTGATGTTGGGCGCTGGCGCTTGGCATCAGGGACTGGACGCAAGGCACTGTTGGAATGAGCCTGCCGCTGGGCGCCGGCGAGGCAACAAGATGTGCGCGCGCGACATTGTCAGGGCGCGCAGCGCTGTTGTCATTGGCCAGCCACTGGGCGCTGGCGAAAGGCATCGGTGGGGCGACAGAAGTACATGCGCGCTTGTCGCTTGGCGCAGCCAAGACCACGGGGCCGACCATGCCGCTAGGCATTGTGAGGCTTGCTAGGCCGCCATGGGGCGCGGCCAAGGGGTCATAGGGCGTGTATGGAAAGTAGCCCATGACAGTATACATGTGCTAGACAACTTGTATTACACCTACTATACAACTCATATACATGTGCTAGCTATGATGTAGTACATGTGTGTACATGTGCTAGACAACTTGTATCTCAACAGAAACAATTGTTCGTATTTGCGAAGACATCAGAGCAGGCCAAGCTTCACATTTGCGAAGCATTGGTCGCATTTGCGAGTTCACATTTTGCGAACCTGTGATCGCAAATGCGATACCTGCAACTGTTCAAAACATAACTTAGACGAGATTTTCAACTCATTTTTCAAATTTTCAAACCCTAAGCTTCAGGAGGTGATTTTTTAAGGAGTAGTTCTTCCCCAAATCATAGGTAAACGATTTCTAACTCATTTCCTTCAATCTATTTCATCTTTTACAATATTTCATCGAAAATTGGGTTTTTGGGTAGAATTTAAGAATTTCAAAATTTGGGGATTTGGACCTCAATTTGAGGTCGGATTCTAAAGCCAATTGTATATCCGGGCTCGGGGGTGAATGCGTAATCGGGTTTTGGTCCAAATTTTGAGTTTTGACCAAGCGGGCTCGAGGTCGATTTTTTATTTTTTGGGAGAAATGTTGGGAAATCTATAATTACGCATTGGAATTGGTTTCTTTAGCGTTTATTGATGTTATTAAGTTAAATATGGCTAGATACGAGTGGATTGGTGGTGGAATTGAGAGGTAAAGTTGTGGTTGAGCTGTGAATTACCCGTTGGCTTGAGGTAAGTGTTTGGTCTAACCTTGACTTGAGGGATTTAGGGATCCCCGGCTTGCTTGCTATGTGAAATATCGTGTGTGTGGCATATAGATGTGGTGACGAGCACCTATGCGGCACCAAATTACTTGTTTAGCATGTTCCCTTGCCTTGTTTCCCTATATTTTACTCTCATGTTTTACTTGCTACTTGCTTATTGATGCTTCCTGTTTAATTGATTCTTGTTTAATGTCGTTTCTCTATTGGTGTTGTTAATTGTTCCTTGTTCCATATATTACACTGTTGCCTTATTGGTACTTCACGGTACACATTGGTTGGTCTCGCTGTGTAGTTTTAATGGGTTAACTTTCATATGATATTTCCTTGTGTCGGTTAGAGGTATAAGTGCTGTGGAGGATGTGAGTTAACTTGTGAAACACTTGTCTCTATGTTGTGATTGGTGCTGATATGTATATTAGGATCGGGTTGCACGCCGCAACAGGAGGAATAAGGGTGGACAGGTGGGATCGGGTTGCACGTCGCACAGAAGGAATAAGGGTGATATATTGAGGAGTAATAAGGATGAATTAGTGGGATTGGGTTGCACGCCGCAACAAAGAGTAATAAGGGTGAATGATTATACTGTTATTGATTATATGGTGGGATCAGGATGCGCGTTGTATCAATTGTTGTTCATGTATTTAAATTCTGCTAAGGTTCATTATTGTGGTGTTGAAACTCCCTTAAGGATTGGTTATAGCTGAGTAATAGTAGAACGACCGGCTACCGTACTTATTTAATGCCAGTTACTGCTTTATTTCATTCCATGTTTCCTTTCTGTTTAGTATAAACAGTTGCGAGTTGTATATGTTGTTATGCCTCGCCGTAGCCTCGTCACTACTTCGTCGAGGTTAGGCTCGGCACTTATCAGTACATGGGGTCGGTTGAAATGATACTGCACTTTCGGTGTTGATCTCAAAGCTAGTGGCCAATCGAGACGTTGGTTGCTTTCACTGCACTTAAGAGACCCAAGGTAGTCCTGCAGGCGTCCGCAGGCCCTGGCGTCCTCTCCTATCTTTATTTTAGTCTGTTTTTATTTTTCTCCGAGACATGTATATTTTCTTTTAGACCAATACTTGTGGCATTTGTAGACTATTCATGAGCTGTGACACTAGATTCTGAGTGGCATTTATTTTGGCATTCATCATTAATATAGAGTAATTAGTTAAATCGTGTACTTTCGCTTTTATTTCCGCTGATTTAGTTCTTTTTAAATTTTTTATTATAAAATGATAAAGGAAAATTGTGTAATATCCTGTAACGCTGGCTTGCCTAGCGAGTACAATGTTAGGCGCCATCACGGTCCCGAATGTGGGAAAGTCAGGTCGTGACAATTTTTTGCCTTACCTCTTTGACCATACAGATATGGAAGATATGGTGATATTGATAGTCCTCGAGAAATCTTTTACATCCAGTGCTATACTCCAGAACCATTGATTTAATATAACTCAATTCATTGATGTTATCTCCCTAATATCCATTTCAGAGTAACTCAATGCCTTACCTCTTTGACCATAAGGGCTCATTAAATGCTCTAGTCGGGATCAAGATATCATAGGTTTCGTGATATATATCATTTACATTTTTTTTTTAATAATAGTGTTGTCCAGGCCAGCTTGCTCGCACATCGACTATTCCACCAAAGCTTAGACAAATAAAAAAAATTACCTAGTATTTTTTGACTCCTGGGACTTGAACCTGAGACCTCATAGTTCTCCTCCCACTTCATTGACCACTATGCCACATCCTTGGCTGCATATCATTTATAATTTCTATAAGGAGAAATTGGAACAACTCCAACTTATCCTACTTTTCCTAAAATAAACAATTCCACAAAAAAATTAGGATTAGATTTCTCTATATTATCCTAAATATGCACCAAGGTAAATTGAGGTAAGGTTTAATACAATCAAACAAAATGTTGATTGTGCTTTAGACATCTCAGGTCTAGTCAAATCAGAACAGATAAAAGCTTAAAGAAGAAATGGAGTCAATTTGATCAAAGCAAAATCCACATCAGGATATTGCCCAAGCATTATTTTAATTTGCGTTCAATGAATTTATTCAGATTATAGCATAAAGAGAGGGTATATGATGGCCATAATTAAACATGAATCCTCTAGTAAATGGTACTAGTAATTTTTTGCTAAATTCGGCGATCCATTTATTAACTTTCTATTAGGGCTTTTTATTTATATGGTAACAACATGTAGGGTGTGTTTGATATGAAGGAAAATATTTTCCCGGAAAATGAATAGTTTTATCACTTAGTTTCCCTTGTTTGGTTGGTGAGTGAAAAAAAATTTCGGAAAATATTTTCTAGTGTTTGGTTAGAGAATAGAAAATACTTTTTAGGAAAATAATTTTTTCTGCTACTCTCCACACTTCCCTTCCCCCAAATCCCCACGTTTAATGTGGGGGTGGGAATGGTGGGCCTGGAGGGTGGGGGTGGATGGGGTAGGGATGTGTGGGTGGGTTGGTGGGGGTTGGTGGGGATGGAAAATAGGGCATGGAAGGTTGAAAAAGAATTTTGAAAAATGTTTTCTCGTCTCTTGATAGGGAAAACATTTTCCTCCGATTGGGGAGGAAACTAGTTCATGACGAAAATATTTTCCAAAACATTTAAGCTAACCAAACATGGGAAAATTGAAAAATATTTTCCGGAAAATGTTTTCCTTCATACCAAGCACACCCATAGTTTCAACATTTTTATATTTTTAGCTTCTTATTTTCTTTTTTGTGAGCCAAAGATCAAAAGTAATGTCCTTCAACACCTTTACTTCAAATCTCCCCAAGGCTATTGTTTTAATTATCATAATAATGTAGCATGTCTATAACAAAACTTGCTCCTAGCTAATAACATTTTAAGTTAGTTAGAAATGGCAGAGTTTGGGGAATCAGATCCCCCATAACTGCTGGTTTTGATGTAAAAACTAACTCTTGTAAGTCATAACAAGATTGCATACCCCATATACATCTACTTTTTAATTCTTCTTGAATTAAAATTACCTCTTTTGATGTATAACTCACAGCTCCTATTATCACATCGTAGCTCCAGCACTATATAACAAAGACCATTTCCATTTGCACTCCATTTTCCAACAAACCAGAGCATTTAATGTATTAGGTGATGTTTACGTATAGCCCTTCGTGCATATCTCAATTACTCCAGCTATGATATCAAATAGTACAAACATTGCCAACTTATAGAATCGATCTACAGAAGCAGGGGAGTAAGATGAACACTCATCCAAAAGTTCTGGAATCTAGTATCAGAAATCGACAAAGACCAACGATGGATGGACATATATATATATATATATATATATATATATATATCCACTGTCGGGAAGCCAGAGGTCATAAGTCAGCAAAATCAATGGTCAATAGTGAAGACGAGGAACATGCTAAAACCATCTTAATTAACATACCTTCAACAGGTCCAAATGTTATACTGGTATCGTCAAGACCTGCATTGACAATATCTAGAAGTCAACAGACCACGAAAAGAAATAGAAGACAAAACATTTTAAGAATGTATCAGGGTTATTTACACCCAAAAAAAAAAATGCACTAAAAGAACAAGAAGCCATCAGTAGGAAAAATAGATCCTAATGAAACAAGAAAAATAGCAGCATCCAATGGCACAGCGATACATGCAGGGAACAGCAGTACATGCTGAAGAAAAAACTGCATGGTGTAAGAAGAGCTAGTCAGAGGTACCATGTTCAGAGGATTCTAGAAACTAATTCATTTTCTTCTAACAAGGAGAAAAGCATAGTTCCATATCAATAACGACAAGGATTAGAGGTTCAACATATCCCCACCTAGCCGCCACTCGTTTCGCCAAAACAAAATTTTACACAAAACATATCAAATTTTTCTGCCAAAATTTTGCTACAGACTAAAGCAACATTTTCCAAAGGCAACTGCACTATCTCAATTAAATTGGACATTCAGAAATTTAGCATAAAAAACAGCCAATGTAACTCATCTGAACAATCAAAGTAACACCAAAACCTTAGAAATTAGTCACCCCGTCGCGTATCACTCTAACAAAATAAGACCCAGCATATCCAGATTGAAGACATTTCTTTCATATATATATAGTAGTTCCCCACCTTCTAAAGCATAGAGATCACCATTTAAAGGGCAGAATTATAAAGCAATCAAACTCAATCAAATATCAGCAAATAAAATGGTTTCAAGAATTCAAATTTCTATCTTCCAAAACTCCACAAAGCTTTGATAGATAAAAACAACAACTAAGCCTCAATAAAACATAAGGCGCTGGCTATATGACTCCTTAATTATCCACTCTGCTAAATTTGGACCATTTCATTCCCAACACAAGATAAAAACATTTGAAAATAAGGAACTAATAGGGCATACCCTTTTGAGAGAACTGCATAAAGGTATCAACTTTAAGCGTAGGGTTCTTATAATTTTTGTTTCTGGCCTTGAGAATCTCCTCAATCTCCTTGTGATAAGACATCTTAGCAGACCCATTTGGTTCTTGATTGTGTTTAGCCTTTTTGAACTCCTTTAACAAGTTCCTCCATTTATCAGTACACATGGTAGGGGACCTATCAAACCCCTTTTCCCTCATCTTCAAGGAGATCTGGTCCCACAAGTGCTTGTTCGATTTTGAAGTGTTGAACAGTGAGTCGAGTTCTCTGCGGAGGCTAATGAGCGCTCGTGTCTCTTCTTGAACCCATGTTTCTGCTCGCTTCTTGGGTGCTAATTTTAAGTTGTTGTTGTTGTTGTTGTCCTCGCCACCGCTGCTGGTGGTGTCACCACCACTGATTCCGGGAAGGAGAATTTGCTGGGGTTGTTGAAGATGAGCATTGGGGGTAGCCACTTCTATGATCATGTGGTTACTGTGTTGATCCATTGATTCTTGCTCCTCGTACAAGCTGATAGATGTTGGAGGTTTATCAGACATGTAATAAGATAGAAATAGGTAATACTTGCTTGGACTTTGGGCTTTGCAGTGACACTGACGCTAAAAGAAAGAGGCGAAAGTCTCAAATAAAGAGGAAGGCATTTTCTCTTCATTTCCTATAATTTTGAGGAAAAATTACGCGACATAGTAGTTAGTACTTTATTTATTATTATACTCTTAAAAAAAATTTACCAATTTGTAATTATATTTAAATTTTATAGCAAATTCACTTATAGTACTGAAATAAAAAATCAATTATTTTGAACTGAAATTAGATCATCCGCCTTAGATTTTGAATTTGACTCAAAGTACTCTATTTTTCTCTATTTCAATATTTTGTTGGTTACAATAGATACAGGTGTATCCTTTGTGTACACCTTAGTTGTATTGAGAGTGTTTACTTCATGTAATTAGTAATAGCTATCACAGGGCTACTTCTTTAATTAGGTATTAGCATTAGTCAATTAGATTTTTTTTTTTCCTACACGTGTGTGTGTATATAGAAGAAACATAGCAAATGAATACAAGTTAGTCTCCATTTTCTCATTTCCATTTGTCCAAAAGCTACTTCTCTTTCACAGCTCAATCTCTCATTTGTCTCTCGAGCTCAAGGTGCCATATCAATGGCAGTCTACGCTCATGGTTAATCTCTGAATTTGACATAGTATTAGAGCCTGATTTTAATTTTGAATCTAGTTCTCATTCACTCATCGCTCTTCGTTGCCCTTTATTATTCAATTCAGAATCGCAAATCGAAAGTTTGCGAAATCGCGATCTGTCCGTAGTACGTCAAAATTGTTGCATAGTTTCTTCTCAAATTCATCAATTGATTACTCGTTTATGTATTTTCTTCTGAACTCATGGACGGAGATAAGGATGATTTGAGTTCGACTAACCCTAGTTTGGATTCAACTAGTCCGTGTACATGCACACATCGGAGAGTGCTGGAACGATGTCGATACCAGTTGCATTTGATGGAACTAGTTACAGATCTTGGAGGATAAGAGTCTTAAGAGCCCTCTCATTGAAGAACAAAGTCGACTTCATAACTGGAAAGTGTAAGAAACCAGACTCCAATCACGCAACTTTGAAATAGTGGGAGCGGTGCGACGACAAGGGGACATCGTGGATCCTAAATTCACTTTCGAAGGATTTAGTCGACAGCTTGAAATATGTCAATGATGCTAAGGAGCTATGGCAGGAGTTAGAAGATAGATGCGACAAATGAATGGAGCGAAACTCTATCAACTTGAGAGGGAAATCAATGAACTGAGTCAGGGAGCCCTAGATATTACAGGATATTATGCAAAAATAAAAAGACTTTGGGAGGACCTAAACACCTTAAACACATATGCACAATGTAGTTGCCAGTGTACTTGTGGTGCAAAGGCTAACATGCATAAGGTTGAGCAGGATCAGAGACTAAACCAATTTCTAATGGGATTAAATTAGGTATATACAATTGTGAGGGGAAGTATCTTGATGATGAACACATTACCTAACATAGCACAAGATTTTTCCATCTTGATCCAAGAAGAAAAATAGAGAGAGGTTCGGGCAAACAGTCATTTGGCCATGGAATTCACTGAACGTCAATGGACATGTGAACAACACATTCAAGACCAATTTTTCTCAACAAAGAAACAAATAGTTGTTGTGCAGTTATTGCAAGAATACTGGACACACATGTTAAGCAGAAAAGTAACACACTTCAGATTATCAAAGCCTTTGTGTGCATGATAGATAATCAGTTTAGTTAAGTCCATACGATCTGACAATGGGTTGGATTTTGTTAACAATGAATGCTCATCATGTTTTTCAAACAAATGGCATTGTGCACCAAAAGACTTCTCCATATACACCACAACAGAATGGTGTACTGGGAAGAAAATATAAATACTTACACGAGACTGCTAGAGCTTTATTATACCAGTCCAAATTACCTATTAAGTATTGCGGAGAGTGCATCCTTGCAGCCACCTACTTGATAAATAGACTTCCTTCTACAATCCTTAACAACGAATGTCCTTAAAAGGTCCTGTACAAAAGAAAACCTAATTATTCACATCTCAAAATATTTGGATGCTTGTGTTATCCTACTTTCTCAAAGCTCGCAAAGATAAGTTTGAAACAAGAACTGGACCTCGTGTCTTTGTGGGATACCCTTTTGGAAACAAAAAGTTACAAAGTACTAGATTTGGCCACCAAGAGAATACACAGTTCTAGGGATATCCAGTTTCACGAACATATTTTTCCTTTTGCTATTCCTTCCAACCATGTATCTTTTTCTTGTGGCACTCATTTATCTGTTGGACCTAAAATTATTGACTAAAATAGAACTGAAACTTCACCAGATTCTCATAGTCACACATCTTTACATGTGTGCCTATGAGACCATCCAGAATAGTTAGAACACCTACCTACCTCAATGAATATGTTTATTCTCTGCCAAACCTAAAAAATAATACAACACATCGGTTCACTTATGTCACGTCCCAAATTCGAGGGACATGATCGGCACTCGACCGGGTAGCTCCAATCAAGCGGATATGGGTGTCTTTCCTACCCCATGTGTTACCTCACATTTTTCATTACTTATTAGCCAAATGAAATAACCATTTAAAATTAAAACATCTATTTATTTTAAAAAAAAACACACACGGTACATGATTCTTAGCGTGGTTTGTATTTTACATAGCCCAACATACAAGATACATATCACATAAGTTCATGACTCACATTTCCTGTCTACGGAGCCTCTAAATATGAAAAAGGATGATACAGTACTTGCCGGTAATAAGGCTTCAGCTATACCTTATGTAAATATCAAAACAAGATCCCAAAACAGAAGCGGTATGAGCCACGCAGGGCCCCGAAAGGAAAGGGGCTCACCAATCTAGCTGACGGGAAGTGATGAGTAGCTACGGTCGGTGGACTGGAGTACCTACTATGGATCCACCTACAATCATAATACGAATGTAGCGCCCCTGGCAAAGGGACGTCAGTACACTTGAATTGTACTGGTATGTATGAACAAACTTTGCTCCAAGTAAACTCAAACCATACGTAAGTAGGTAACAGTAATAGAAACAACAATCAAATGCACAAGGAAGGAACAATCAAGCCAAGCAAGTTTACAATCTCTCTTGTTTTCCCTTCCATATTTCCACATTAATAATTTCACAATTTGTTCATATTTTTATTTCAATAGTGATTTCGATCACTTTCCATCCTTATTACCTCGGTCACCCTTATTACCTCGGCCACCCTTATCACCCCAACCCACGATTTATCATTTTGTGTTGTGCCGCGCAACTCGAACCCACCAGACAATCACATTCCATTAACCACAACAACAACAACAAAAATTCTCAAGAAACAACAACAATTCCAATGGGTAACAACAACAATTTACAAGAACTTCCATAGCCATCTATACTATTTCCATCGTATTTCACAACTCATATGCATATTATGTTACAACATGAATTTTCCACAACAAACCATATATGTTACTACTTCAGCTATTCCGATTGCATTGATTGCTATTTCCTTTCATTATTTGTTTCACAATGCTTACCACATAGCCCATTTACAATCACACACTTAGTTTATTGCCAATTACTTACACCATTATATCGAGAGACATAACCACAAACACTTAACCATACCGATCACAAGAATTGCACAGATAATTCACGTAGGAATCACTTACCAAGCACTCAAATACCAAACAAGGCTATTTTACAAAGGTCAAAGTTAGCCATACATACCTGGAGCCGAATTTTCTTTTAATATCTACTTCGAACTTCACCAAAAAGGCTGACAACGTCAATCTAGTGCACAAATTAATACATATTTCTTATAATCAAATTTCACAATCACTAACCGATCACATTTATGTTTTCAACCCTCCTTTACACAATTCTTTACTCCCACCCAATTACTCTTACTAGATTTTAGGTTTTAATAGACATGCATAAGTGTTTCAACCCCTATTACCAAGAATCAATGCATGAAATTCTCCCCCCCCCCTAATCAAACTTGAAAGTTAATAAAAAAGTTTCAGATTCTTACCTGCAAGGATGGGGATGAAGACACTCACCTGAAATTTTTTCGACCCGGATCGTTTTTCAGAGATTAGTTTTGAAGAAGTTGACTTCCTCTCTCAAGATTAGTTTTGAAGAAGGTGACCCGGATCATTTTTAAGAGATCGTTACATGTATTTACTTGCTAAATAAAACATGCCTTCATTGCTATATGTCACTGTTTACAATATGTTGTGGTATTACTATTATATTTGAAATCAAGTTACACATCGCAACGACATTGATATGATATTTGAGATTGGATTGCACGCTGCAAGATATATATATATATATATATATAAAGAGGCAAGTGAGGTCGACCAAGGGCATAAATGTAATTTTGCTTTGTCATAATATTTTATGTTTCATTCGACACACTAAAATTGGTCTAGAACCATCTCTTCTTCCATCTCTTCTATTCCAACAGAGCAGAGAAGTTAGGGGTGGGCATAATACCGACCGGACCGAAAAAACCGGCCGAACCGTGAATTTTGGTTTTTCGGTTTCGGTTTAATCGGTTTTTCGGTCGGTTTACGGTTTTAAAATTATTAAATTTCGGTTTTTCGGTGCGGTGCACGGTTTATGTAATTCAGTTTTCGGTTAAACCGAAAAACCAAAATTTAGAGGTATTAGATAATTAATATATTTATTCAAGAAAACAGCAAAAATGGCGTAAGGACAAATCCTAACAAATAGTAGTTAAAATAAAATACACATTCTCTCTCTATCTAATCTATCTCTCGTATGAATAACTTTAAACAGGGAATTTATCTAAGATCAACGGCAAATCTTTACTTCCTTGTTTTTCCACCTAATTATATGTAAACACCAACAACTGCCATTACTGTGGCAACAAGCAGACACCATTGGAGAAAACTGTCTGCTTGCCTGTCCAAAAAAAAAATATCGGCACCCGCTTTACAAATGCAAATAAACATATTCAACTGCATGAAACAGTAGAAAGCTGTCAGCTAAGTTGTAATGCTTAAGATGTTCTCTTGTTTTGAATACAAACAGTGATTTATTCTCTTGTTTTGAATACAAGCAGTGATTTGTTCTCTTGTTTCGGCTAAATCATTCTCTTGTTTTGAATACAAGTATTTTCGGCTACAAGCAGTGACATTTTCGGCTACAATTTCATCTTGTTTTTTAAAATTATGTTGCTCCTAAAAGTGTATATTTTGCTGTAGTAATGTACATGTAAGAGTTCACCTATTCATTTATTTTAATTAAAGAAGTTTCTCTCTGTGGCCACCTTTAACATTCGATTGTATTTTCATTAAATAAGTACACTCCTTAATTATGTTTTCATTCGATTTTCTATAGATGGCAGAAGGTGAAAGTAGAGTAAGTGAGGTGGGTTCATACTTTGGTAAAACCGAAAATATAAACCGAAAATAACCGAACCGAATTTTGAAAAAACCGAACCGAACCGTAAATACTTTGGTTTGATTTGGTTATTAAAATTACAAACCGAAAACCGAATAAACCGAACCGAAATTCTACAAAACCGAGCCGAACCGACCGATGCCCACCCCTAAGAGAAGTATCATTTTCATATCTTCAAAAACTTTCAAGAGCACTTTTATCTCTCTTCATTTTTTCTTCGATCTCTTGCAATTTCAGGTAGGATTGTCTCTCAATCGTCTCTCTATTTTTTTCTTTGCCTTTTCGAGATCTCTTAGCAATTTTCCATTTCATGGCTGAATTTTTGGTTGTTGTTATTTTATTTTGATTTTCTTTGATCTGTAATGCTTAGCTTACTCTCTGCTTCAACAAGACTAATTAAAAAATAACCTAAGAGGTAGGTGACTGTGCAAAGTAATTGGGTCTTTTTATAAATGAGCAGTGTATTTACCCACAACTTTGATATCTACTTTTTAAGGCTTTTGAGGGAGGGGCAATGCCGCAGTAAAATTGGAAAACAATTCTGTCTGATTACCCCCTGGATTTGTAGCATCTCTTCAGTAATTTCTCTCCCTCAGTAAGTGTCGTAATTGCCTTTTCCTTCAATTGTTGAACAAGTATTATTCTTTGATTCATTATTTTCTCTTTGGATCACTGTTACATATTTGAATACTTATAACAGTAAGTAGATAAAAATGGGATTAGAAGTTCACTTTTACATGGCTATACGCTACTCCTGGAGTGATAGCACTAGGTGAATTTATGAAGCGCTCATAAATATAGTACTATGTTCTCTCACATGATTGTTGTGGTGGTGTCAAATTTTCTGGAGATTTGACTAATCAGCTTACGTACACTATATTTCGACTAACTCTTTTGTTATATAAGTCTGAAAATGGAGATTAGTTTAGGGGAGAAACCACACTAATTCAAAAATGGGCTAATTAGGAAGAGTCCATCATGTGTTTGATTATATAATCAAAACAAAAATCCTTATATAACATGATTAAAGTAGGAGAGTTTCATAGCCCTGTGATTGTCATTAGCCTTACTGAGTTCAACTAGCATTATTAAGTAGATATTTTTTTTAACTCCTTCAGACTACTAGACTCATCCACTGCAGCTCAACGAATTCATTCATTCTTTCTTTCTTTTGGGATAGGGGTGTACTTATTATTTTTATTTGTGTGCAGCTGCGTATTGACTTTTCCAATATGAGCAGGAAACAAAGGTTCTGAAATCTTCAATGAGGAATCTATTTCAAAAAAAAAAGTTAAATTATGCATACAAATTGAGTGTGTGTAAGGGAAAAAGTTCACATAAATTATTTTTTTTGCCTTTCTTCAGCTCTTGAGAGAAAAAGCTCTAGGAACTACTTAAGTGCGTCTAAGGAAAAAAGTAGTTCCCATAAATGGATATATGACATACTCCAACTTGATCATTTCTGCCTTTTTCTTTATCCAAATATATTTCTCTAAGTCTGGATAAATTTTTATTTTTCATTCTCGGATGTGCATTTATTAGTTGCACTCTTGGATATTATGTTAACCTTGGATTGAATGTAATGCACTTGCTTATGTCTCAATATAGTTCCTCCGAGGGTTGTTACTATACATGTTGGCCTTATGATTGAATATCAAATCTAATTTCAAAGAATATCACATTTTCTATTGCGAGAATAATTTCTACCATTTCATTCACCTCCATTGTACTCATTAAGTTAGCTTTTTGAAATTGATAATTTTATTCCTGGTATTGAATGCGGAGTTGCTATTTCATCAAAAAATATACATTAAGTGATATGTCATAGTGAGATACAAGCAGGGTTAGATGTTGGTAAAATCTGTTCTTTTAAGTAACTAGATGGCTTTTCACTTATTTCATTTAAAAAAAAAAGTAACTGGATGAGCTTATATCATTTTCTGTAGTGATGAGAAATGAGTCAAAAGTCAGGTTGCTGGTAAATTTTTTACTAGAAGTAGTGTAGTTAAGAAGCTTGGCACCAAGTAGAATTTGTGAAAAATAGTATATAAACTTTCTTGAAATAACATACTGCCAATTAGTTTGAGATACACTTCTTATTAAAAACATTACATATTTAATTAGAACGTTCTGAAAGCTTAATACAGAGGCGAGAAAGGCTTTGAATGCTTGACAAGTTTACATAAGTGGCAAGGCCCTGGATAGATCTAGCAGCTGCAACAACTGATACAATCAGCAAGTCCAACTTAGTATTTTCAGCTATACCCATATGAAAGAATACTTTGGTATCTTTTTCTGGCCAATTTGCATCTCTTTTTGGAAGTAGACAGTTAATGGAAAGAACGATGTTGCCCCCATCAAACCCAAAGTCATTGAAGAATAAGAATATCATCGCAATCACGGCTGTCACCACAACATATGTTGGTCTGGAATGCTGCTCTAGACCAGCCTTAATATGTTGACGTTGTATACGCTACACTATGAAACTTCCACAATATGCTCAGAGGTGACAAATTGTTGTCTAACCATTGCTGGCTGGAATGATCCCCCACAAACCCATATATGGGTTGACAGAAAACCTAAGTGGCGATAATTTATTTTGTATTGTTAGACTGTTATTTGCATATTAAGTAGATTGACCAGGTATGATAATGTGTTACATAAGTTTCATCGGGTAAGCTCGGATAATGTGGATGCCAATGCAAACATATTTGTGCAAATCGAGATGTAATATCTGAGTTATACGGCAAAATCTGCCCTCACGTCCAATATGTTGATCATTATATATCCTTTCGTTTGGTTGGGTTGTATATGCATTATTCTTCAAGGAATAATATTAACAGGAAGAATTATCTGTACATTTGGTTAATGCATGATACATATTACTACCAAAAAATAACCAAAGTATCACAGTTCATAATGAAGCGGAATTTTAATAGAAAACAGGACTAGAGCTTTAGTCATAAACATAAGTAATCAGTTTAATTTTTATCGAGCTTATAATTTCAATCATTCTAACCGTACTTTTTTATGATTTCGTATCCATTTGAACTCTTCTTACATGTCACTAATTATTGAATATTTAATACAAATATATTGAATTGGGAATCAGCTAACGGCCTATTTGTTGAGGACACAATGAAGATGTTAAATTTTAGCGGCTGAAAAATTTACGTGAAATGATTTTGTTTTAGTCTTGACGATAAAGAACTTGCATTTGAGATGAAAAAATATTGTAAGCTGTGGTGAATTATAGTAACTACATGTACCTTGCATCATATCATATCAATATGTAGATATTTTATAAAGATAGTTCATTTGTAAGTAGGTTACTATCATGCCTTTTTTTGCAAGCATATATTTTCCCAAAATTGATTATTGTACAACTTGAACAATTGTGTTCCTAAAGAAATTTAATTAGTATGAAACCACAGTATGCAATGCTATGTACATTTGATTCGATATTATCTGATTTTTTTATCTCTTCTTTCTTTATTCTGCAAAAATTCATGTCAGCATAAAGGTGACCAAAGATTTATTAATTCTCTTATTTAAGCAATAAAAATGAGAATATTATTACTCCAGTTTTTAATAATATTGGGCCCGCAATGCGGGCCAGAAGCCATCTAGTATATATATATATATATATATGGGGGGGGGGGCAATGGAGAAGTTATATTATGATTGTTAAAGTAATTACCTAAGTAGCTAATGTTGGCTTACCTAGCAAGCGAACATTAGGACCCATCATGGCCTCGTGGTTGGGATTTTGGGCCGTTACAAATGGATTGATTGTGATATTTAGGAACCTGAACGATATTTATTTTAGTTAATCATTTTACTATTTCTCGTATTTATTGTTGTTATCTACATTGTTATTTTCAATTGTTGTTCCACTGCAATTTAACTACACATGTTATATTAGCGAGTATCTTTTGGCTTAAGAATCTCGTCACGAATTCATCGAGGTTAGTCAATATACTTACTGAGTATATGGGGTCGGTTATACTCATACTACACTTCTGTACCTTGCGTGCAAATATTTGGAGTTGAGCGGCTGGGGAGTTCGAGGCCTACCATTGAAGACATACTAGCGCTCCAGATACAAGTTACCATTTGTTCGTGGTAGTTTAGAATCTTTAATTCTGTTTATGTAACTTTCAAACAAATGATATATTTTTTCTCAAACTGGAGTTGTACTCTTATTCATAGTCGTTCGTGCCTTGTACACCAGTCCTTGGGATAGTTGTATTAAACTCTTTTGACTATTTCATTCATTATCTCTCTTGGTTTTTCATTATATTAGTCACTTATACTCTTGGTTTTGCCTAGCGGATTGAATTAGGTGTCATCATGATTTAGTGAGATTTTGGGTCGTGATAAGAGTGCTGGAGACCGATAATGGCATTTGGAGAGAATGGGAAGAGGAGAGGCCGGAGGTGAGAAAGAACCGCTTCACTTTTTTTGTTCATTTTTATTTATTTTATTTCTGTCTTTCTTTTTAAACAAAATCATTGACTCACGCTTCTATTATGCGGGTAGGCTACGCATTTTGCCAACTCAGCCATTTAATTTTCACATCTCAACGGTTTAAAATACATATTTTGACTTTTGATCGAGTTCAGGTTTGAAAGAATAGTTGTAGAGTATAAGGACAGGGTATTAAATCGGGAAAAAATGTAAGTGTCTATCAGACTATTTTGTTTAATATTTAGGACTTTAAAATCAATTAATTTTTACCGTATTTAAATAACTAATCGAATATACCATAATATCGTGGACTATTATGGAATATTGTTTGGATCATTGTCACACACCTGCCGAGGATTATTAAATAGCAAAGAACTAAACTAAAAATGTAAATGACTTATATATATGATAATATTTTTTAGAAACTTTATATAAAACTATATATAAATACGGCAGGTGTGGGTTGTGACAATGATACCAGTTGTTACAGGGCCAATTTTTCGCAAATATTAACATTGCACGGTAGTAGCAATCACACAGCTAATCAGCCTAATTTTCACACACGCAGTCTGACACTTAGAATTTTCTGACTTTAGCCAACCTAAAAACACACATAGGATTACGGGTAAAATTATCCAACCTTTAATAATCTCACAGAATACAAAGGACTTACGTTTGGATGGCTCACAATATGCTACTTTTGTCACGACCCTAGTTCACTAATCGTGAACATGTCGTGATGGCACCCAGTCCCCACGACTAGGTAAGCCTAGCACGTTGCGGAATACACCAGTTTATGAACATTTAATAAGAATTAGCGGGAAATAAGATGAAAGGAATGTAATCCGTGCCTTTTGGCACATACACCAGTCAAATACACTGTTTAAGACACTACCAAGACCCGGAATCCCACGGGTAACACAGACTAAAAGAGATCATACAATTGTAGCTCTATGTAAAAGGAGTATCTAACAACGGAAATGAAGGAAAGACATCTACTAGCACTAGAATAGAAGGAAGGCCTCCGGATCCGCGGACGTAGCAGATCATACCTCGAGGTCTCCCAAAGCGCTGCCGAATCACCTGGTGTGAGCCTGTCCTGATGTACCTGGATCTGCACAACAAAAGTGTGCAGAAGAGTAGCATGAGTACACCACGGCGGTACTCAGTAAGTGCCAAGCCTAACCTCGATGGAGTAGTGACGAGGAAGGTCGGGGCCCTACTGAGAAACAATAATATAATGATGAAAACAAAATAAACAGTTTAAATGATAATAATTTCCGAAATAACCACATTATGATAATTACTGCAACTGTCTACGATTAAGCTAACAACAAATAACCAACTCAAATAAACAAATCCAGGATCTGTGGGAATTGAACCCACAGTCCCATTCTCAGTACCTCTGGGTCTCCGGGAATCGAACCCGCAACCCATGTCTCAATAATATCTCAATAACTCAGGATCTCCGGGAATCGAACCCGCAGTCCACAAACAATATCACTCCGGGTCTCTGGGAATCGAACCCACAGCCCTGGGATCTCCGGGAATCGAACCCGCAGTCCACATCTCAATAATATATCAATAGCTCAGGATCTCCGGGAATCGAACCTGCAGTCCATAAACAATATCACTCCGGGTCTCTGGGAATCGAACCCACATGTCACGACCCGGATTTCCCACCATCGGGGTCATGATGGCGCCTACTAAATGGAAGCTAGGCAAGCCAAATATTAATTACATCTCCATTAATTACTAATTTCTTATTAACAACATAAAAATTACAGCGGAAGACTTAGTCAAATGTGATAAAGAAAATCCAAATCTGATATACTACCCAAGATTGGTGTCACAATACTCACGAACTTCTAAGAATAATACACATAACCGTCTGAAAGAAAATACAAGTTGTTTATCTCGATTACATGAGATAACAGAATGAAAAGCATAGATAGAAGAGACAACGGGTCCTGCGGACGCCTGCAAGGCTACCTCGTAGTCTCAGTAGTCGAAAAATCCACAAGTCACTACTGTCCCTGCTGCTGTCCGTAACCTGTATCTGCGCAAAAAGAGCGCAGAGTGTAGTATCAGCACAACCGACCCCATGTGCTGGTAAGTGCCTGGCCTATCCCAGCGAACTAGTGACAAGGCTAAGGCCAGTCACCCACCTAAACCTGTACAGTTGCAATATAGATATATATATGTATATATACGATACATTTATAAAGAAAATACTCTGCTCTAAAATAACAGTCAATAACTCAAGTTATCCAGAATAATCAAATCAACAGAATAAACCTTACTTTCTTGTCTCAATTTCCTCTTTCATTTCATGTCTCGTGGTAGGCGTACCACCCGCTCCCAACTATCACATTAATTATCTCTTGTGGTAGGCGTACCACCCGCTCCCAATTATCAATAATTATATATCGTGGTAGGCGTACCACCCGCTCCCAATGATATCAATAATTATATCTTGTGGTAGGCGTACCACCCGCTCCCAAATATATCAATAATTATATCTCGTGGTAGGCGTACCACCCGCTCCCAATTATATCAATAATTATATCTTGTGGTAGGCGTACCACCCGCTCCCAATTATATCAATAATTATATCTTGTGGTAGGCGTACCACCCGCTCCCAAATATATCAATAATTATATCTCGTGGTAGGCGTACCACCCGCTCCCAATTATATCAATAATTATATCTTGTGGTAGGCGTACCACCCGCTCCCAAATATATCAATAATTATATCTCGTGGTAGGCGTACCACCCGCTCCCAATTATATCAATAATTATATCTTGTGGTAGGCGTACCACCCGATCCCAATTATATAGTATATATGTTACCGGCATTTAACCAATAATCTCTATGTCAACAATATTTATAATTAAATTCATATCCCTACAAACTAGGATAGAACAAACACTTACCTCGAAAGTTTACGAATGATTTAATCCGTAGCAATGCCCTTTCCTTTCGAATTTGACTCCAATCCAATTGTATCTATACACAACTGATTTAATATCATCAATTCTACTCAACAAACTAATTCTTAAGACCAAATACCACTTTTACAACATTCTGCCATGAATAGTGAATTTCAACCCCGGGCCCACATGGTCGGAATTCGGGGTTAGTACCAAAATCCGGTTACCCATCCCCCCACGAGTTCATGTATATGATTTGTTTCAAAATCGGACCTCCATTCGAGGTCCAATTCCCCAATTTATGAAAAACCCTATTTTCTAACAAAAACAAGAATTTTACCATGAAAATCTTTGATTTCTTATGAAAAACATGTTTAATGATGTTAGGAATTGAAAGAATTAAGTAAAAAGTGACTTACAATCGTTTTGATGAAGAAGAAATCCTTGAAGAGTCGCAAATGGGTGTTTTGGTTTTGTGAAAAATGAAGAAATGACCGAAATTCGTGTTTTTCAGGTCTCTGTGTTCGCATTTGCGAACATGGGTTCGCAATTGCGAACCCCGACCAATTTCTGGAGTTTGAAAAATAAGCTAAGGGTGGGAAGTTCGCATTTGCGAACATTTCTTCGCATTTGCGAAGCCAAGGCAAAACCGGAAAGTTCGCATTTGCGAACTATTGTTCGCAATTGCGAACAAAGGCTAAATATGGGGAGGTTCGCATTTGCGAACTATTGTTCGCATTTGCGAACCCAGGCGAAATAGTGGCCAGTTCGCATTTGCGAACTATATCTCGCATTTGCGAACACGGGCGCACAGAGAGGTCAAGTTCGCATTTGCGAACTATTGTTCGCATTTGCGAACACAGACACAATAGGGGGAGTTCGCATTTGCGAACTATTGTTCGCATTTGCGAACTCTGCAGAATAGTGGGGAGTTCGCATTTGCGAACTATTGTTCGCATTTGCGAACTCTGCAGACCAGTTGCAGACAGCAACTTCTAACATGAAAAATTGATCTCGTGGCCTATCCAAAGTTCACCCGAGCCCTCGAGGCTCCAAACCAAATATGCACATAACCTCAAAAACACATTATGAACTTGTTCGTGCGATCACATCGCCAATATCACCTCGTTTTCATCAAATCAAGCCTCAAATGCATGATTTTCATGCCTTTAGTTTTCAAAACTTTCAAACTTGGGACTCAAGGTCCAAAACATCTCAAACGACATCCAAATGTCATCAAACTTTACGAAATCACATATATAATATTTAAGACTTGTACTGGGCGTCGGAACCAAAATACGAGCCCGATACCAAGGTCAATTAATTTATTTCCTTTAATAATTGTATCAAAAACAATTTCACATAAAAATTCATAACTTGGGCTCTAGGCCTCAGAATTCGACTCCGGACGCATGTCCAAGTCCCATATTTTCCTACGGACCTCTCGGGACCATCCAATCTCGGGTCCGGATCCGTTTACCAAAAATGTTGACCGAAGTCAACCATATCAATATTAATATCATTTTTATCCAAATTTCTCATAGAATTCATATTTTCTATCACAAAATCTTTCCAGCTACATGCTCGGATCGTGCACGTAAATCGAGGCAACATAGAACGAGGTTTTCAAGGCCTCAGAAGCTCGAAATTATTAATAAAATAAGTGATGACCCTTTGGGTCGTCACAATCTCCACCTCTAAAACAACCGTTCGTCCTCGAACGGACAAAAGAAAGAAGTACCGAGTCAGGAAACAAGTGTGGGTAACGGCTCCGCATATCAGACTCGGACTCCCAGGTCGATGCCTCAGGAGGCTGACCTCTCCACTGAACACGTACAGAAGGATAACTCTTCGACCTCAACCGTCGAACCTGCCGGTCTAGAATGGCTACCGGCTCCTCCTCGTAAGATAGATCATTGTCCAATTGGACAATACTGAAGTCTAACACATGTGTGGGATCGCCGTGGTATCTCCGAAGCATAGATACATGAAAAACCGGATGCACGGCTGATAAGCTAGGCGGCAAAGCTAATCTGTAAGCCACCCCTCCCACTCTGTCTAGAATCTCAAATGGACCAATATACCTAGGGCTGAGCTTGCCCTTCTTTCCGAACCTCATCACGCCCTTCATAGGCGACACCCGAAGCAATACTCGCTCACCAACCATGAAATCTACATCTCGCACCTTGCGATCCGCATAAGTCTTTTGCCTGGACTGAGCTGAACGCAATCTCTCCCGAATAGTCTTGACCTTATCTAAGGCCTCCTGAACTAGATCTGTACCCAACAACCGAGCCTCTCCCGGTTCAAACCATCCAACTGGTGATCGACATCGCCTACCATATAACGCCTCATACGGAGCCATCTCGATGCTAGATTGGTAACTGTTATTGTAGGCGAACTCTGCTAATGGTAGAAACCGATCCCACGAGCCTCCGAAATCAATAATACGGGCTCGAAGCATGTCCTCGAGAATCCGAATAGTCCTCTCGGAACCGGCCATCCGTCCGAGGATGAAATGCTCGTACTCAGCTGAACTCGGGTGCCTAACTCCTCGCTGGACCGCTCTCCGGAACCGCGAGGTAAAACTGCGTACCCCGATCGGAGATAATAGATACCGGTACTCCATGGAGACGAACAATCTCCCTAATGTAAACCTCCGCTAACCTCTCCGATGAGTAGGAGACGGATACTGGAATAAAGTGTGCCGACTTGGTCAACCTATCAACAATGACCCAAATAGCATCAAATTTCCTCCGAGTCAAAGGAAGTCCAGTAACGAAAGTCCATTGTAATTCGCTCCCATTTCCACTCGGGAATTTCAATTCTTCGGAATACACCACCAGGCCTCTGGTGCTCATATTTCACTTGCTGACAATTTAGACACCAAGCGACATACGCAACGATATCTTTCTTCATTCTGCGCCACCAATAGTGCTGACGTAAGTCTTGGTACATCTTCGCGGCACCTAGGTGAATAGAATACCGTGAGCTGTGGGCCTCCGCTAAGATTAACTCTCGAATTCCTTCGACATTGGGCACACAAACTCGACCCTGCAATTTCAATATCCCATCATCATCTAGATTTACCTGTGTGGCGCCTCCCCGCTGTACTGTATCTCTCAACTCACGCAAATGAGGATCATCAAATTGCCTCTCACGGATACGCTCAAATAAGGAAGAACGAGCGACCGTGCAGGCTAACACCCTGCTAGGCTCGGAAATGTCTAATCTCACGAACCGGTTGGCCAATGCCTGGACATCTATAGCTAATGGTCTCTGACTGACCGGAATATATGCAAGACTACCCATGTTGGCAGACTTTCTACTCAATGCATCGGCCACCACATTGGCCTTACCTGGGTGATATAAAATAGTAACATCATAGTCTTTTAGCAACTCTAGCCACCTTCTCTGCCTCATATTCAACTCTTTCTGCTTAAACAAATACTGAAGACTCTTATGATCGGTGTACACTTCACATGCTACACCATACAAATAATGCCTCCAGATCTTCAATGCGTGAATAATCGCCGCCAATTCTAGATCATGCACTGGATAGTTCTTCTCATGAATCTTCAATTGCCTCGAAGCATAGGCAATAACCTTGCCATCCTGCATTAACACTGCACCAAGCCCAATACGGGAAGCATCACAATAAATAGTATAAGGTCCCGTACCTGTGGGTAAAACCAATACCGGTGCTGTGGTCAAGGTTGTCTTGAGCTTTTGAAAGCTCGCCTCACATTCATCGGACCATTCAAATTGAACACCCTTCTGGGTCAATCTGGTCGGTGGGGTTGCAATAGAAGAAAATCCTTCTACGAATCGGCGGTAATAACCCGCTAACCCCAAGAAACTCCGAATATCTGTGGCTGATGTCGGTCTAGGCCAGTTCTTGACTGCCTCAATTTTCTTCGGATCAACTTGAATACCTGCTGCCGTCACAATATGACCCAGGAATGCAACTGAACTTAGCCAAAATTCACACTTTGAAAATTTTGCATATAGCTGGCTATCTCTCAGAGTCTGTAAGGCCACTCTGAGATGTTGCGCATGCTCCTCCTGATTGCGGGAATATATTAATATGTCATCAATGAAGACTATTACAAACAAGTCTAAATAAGGCCGGAACACCCGATTCATTAATTCCATAAAAGCTGCTGGAGCATTTGTCAACCCAAACGACATGACCAAGAATTCATAATGTCCATACCGAGTGCGGAACGCGGTCTTAGGGACATCAGATGCCCTAATCTTCAGCTGATGATAGCCAGATCTCAAATCTATCTTTGAAAATACCTTGGCACCCTGAAGCTGGTCAAATAAATCATCAATTCGCGGAAGTGGATATTTATTTTTGATAGTCACCTTGTTTAACTGTCGATAGTCAATGCACATTCTCATCGAACCATCTTTCTTCTTAACAAATAATACAGGTGCACCCCACGGTGAAACACTGGGCCTAATGAAACCCTTTTCAAGCAAATCCTGCAACTGTTCCTTCAATTCTTTTAACTCTGGCGGAGCCATACGGTATGGGGGAATGGAAATGGGCTGAGTGCCTGGAGCCAAGTCAATGCAAAAATCAATGTCCCTATCGGGCGGCATACCAGGCAAGTCTGAAGGAAATACTTCAGGAAATTCGCGAACCACAGGCACAGAGTCAATAGAAGGAACCTCAGCACTAGAATCACGGACATAGGCCAAATAAGCCAAGCATCCCTTTCCAACCATACGCCGAGCTTTAACATAAGAAATAACATTACGGCTAGTATGACCTGAAATTCCTTTCCACTCTATACGAGGCAAATTTGGCAGAGCTAAAGTCACAGTCTTGGCGTGGCAATCTAAAATAGCATGATAAGGAGATAGCCAAGTCCATGCCTAGTATAATATCGAAGTCCACCATATTTAGGAGTAATAAATCGGCACGGGTCTCAAGACCCTCAATTACTATAATACATGACCGATGAACTCGATCAACCACAATAGAGTCGCCTACTGGTGTGGACACATGAACAGGAACACTCAGTGGATCACTGGGCTGAATCAAGTATGGTGCAAAATAGGAAGACACATACGAATATGTAGACCCGGGGTCAAATAATGCTGATGCCTTTCTATCACAAACCAAAATAATACCTGTAATGACGGCATCAGAAGACTCAGCCTCTGGTCTGGCGGGAAGTGCATAACATCGGGGCTGTGCCCCACCACCCTGAGCAGTATCTCTAGGACGATCAGCTGCTGGCTGGTCTCTACCTCTATCGGTCCGAGCTCCACCTCTATGACCTCTACCTCCACCTCTATGTCCTCTACCTCCGCCTCTAGCCGGCTGGGCAGGCTGTGAGGGAACTGGGGCCTGAATCATGGCACGAGAACCCTGCTGGTGAGATCTGTCAGAAGCTCGAGGGCAATACTTTGCAATGTGCCTAAGATCACCGCACGTAAAACAAGCCCTCGACTGCTGAAAATGGCGAAGTGGTGGTGCACTGATAGGCTGCTGATCCAGAGTAGCGTGGCTGAGAATTACGATCACCTGAAGCATCATGAGAAACCTGAAGAGCTGACCGATAAGGCCTAGGAGGATGGCCTCTATCATAAAAATCTCTATCTCCGGACGAGGTACCACCGAATCTACCGAATTACGAGATCTCTTATCCGAAGAATAACCGCCTCCCTAGCAAGAGCCATCTCGACTCTACGTGCTGCATTGGCCGCCTCCTGAAATGATAAGTCACTCCCCACGCCCGTAGCCATCCGGAGTCTAATCGGCCGATTAAGCCCATCTATAAATCGCGGACCCTCTCCCGCTCCGTGGGAAGTATCACCGCTGCATGACGAGCCAAGTCAATGAATCTCGTCTCATACTTGTGTAGCTCGTCATAGTGCACGATGGAGGCGCTCAAGCCGCCTCCGAAGTAAATCCCGCCGAGTAGCGAGGGAGAAACTTCTCCATAAATAGTCCCGCAAGCCGGTCCCATGATAGAGCCGGGGACCCTGCCGGTCGAGTCGGGCAATAATCTCTCCACCAAGTCTTGGCGGATCCTGCAAGTACGAAGGTACAGAAATCAACTCCGTTTGTCTCCACGATCCCCATAGTCTTGAGAATCTCACGGCAACTGAATAAAAAGTCCTGAGGATCCTCTGATGCGGCTCCACTGAATGTAGTGGTAAATAGCTTGGAGAACCGATCAAGCCTCCATAACGAATCGGAAGTCATGGCCGCTCCATCGCCGGCATGAGTTGTGGTACCTGACTGAGTGGCCACAGCTGGCTGAATTACTGGTGCCTGAGGCTGAGGAGCTACTGGCTCCGGAGTATGAGCAATAGGAGTCTGGGCCCCTCCTCCGGCCTGAGAAGTGGCTGGGGCAACTGATAATAAACCCGCTCTGGCAATGCTATCCAGGAGATCCGGGGTAATCAAAGCCTCTCCTGGGACCTGAGCTGGGCCCACTGGAGCTGCTGGAACCGGAACCTCCTCTTCCATCTCAATATGAGGCTCCACCTCTGGGGTAGCCGCCTCAGGCTGAGCTCTACCCTTACCACGGCCTCTGATACGGCCTCGACCCCTGCCCCTCACAGGAGCTGTCTGGGGCTCAGGCTGCTGGTCGGCGGACGAAGAAGTGCGTGTCCTTACCATCTGCGAAAGGACAGAATAGAAATTCAATCAGTAATTGAGGATCAAGTAGCACGACAAGAAAGAACAAATGAGAGACTTTTTCCTAACTCAATAGACTCTGGAGGACAAGTACAGACGTCTCCGTACCTACCTCTCAAACTCTACTAAGGTTGTTCGTGAGTTGTGAGACCTATGCAACCTAGTGCTCTGATACCAACTTGTCACGACCCGGATTTCCCACCATCGGGGTCATGATGGCGCCTACTAAATGGAAGCTAGGCAAGCCAAATATTAATTACATCTCCATTAATTACTAATTTCTTATTAACAACATAAAAATTACAGCGGAAGACTTAGTCAAATGTGATAAAGAAAATCCAAATCTGATACACTACCCAAGATTGGTGTCACAATACTCACGAACTTCTAAGAATAATACACATAACTGTCTGAAAGAAAATACAAGTTGTTTATCTCGATTACATGAGATAACAGAATGAAAAGCATAGATAGAAGAGACAACAGGTCCTGCGGACGCCTGCAAGGCTACCTCGTAGTCTCGGTAGTCGAAAAATCCACAAGTCTCTATTGTCGCTGCTGCTGTCCGTAACCTGTATCTGCGCAAAAAGAGCGCAGAGTGTAGTATCAGCACAACCGACCCCATGTGCTTGTAAGTGCCTGGCCTATCCCAGCGAACTAGTGACAAGGCTAAGGCCAGTCACCCACCTAAACCTGTACAGTTGCAATATAGATATATATATGTATATATACGATACATTTATAAAGAAAATACTCTGCTCTAAAATAACAGTCAATAACTCAAGTTATCCAGAATAATCAAATCAACAGAATAAACCTTACTTTCTTGTCTCAATTTTCTCTTTCATTTCATGTCTCGTGGTAGGCGTACCACCCGCTCCCAACTATCACATTAATTATCTCTTGTGGTAGGCGTACCACCCGCTCCCAATTATCAATAATTATATATCGTGGTAGGCGTACCACCCGCTCCCAATGATATCAATAATTATATCTTGTGGTAGGCGTACCACCCGCTCCCAAATATATCAATAATTATATCTCGTGGTAGGCGTACCACCCGCTCCCAATTATATCAATAATTATATCTTGTGGTAGGCGTACCACCCGCTCCCAATTATATCAATAATTATATCTTGTGGTAGGCGTACCACCCGCTCCCAAATATATCAATAATTATATCTCGTGGTAGGCGTACCACCCGCTCCCAATTATATCAATAATTATATCTTGTGGTAGGCGTACCACCCGCTCCCAAATATATCAATAATTATATCTCGTGGTAGGCGTACCACCCGCTCCCAATTATATCAATAATTATATCTTGTGGTAGGCGTACCACCCGATCCCAATTATATAGTATATATGTTACCGGCATTTAACCAATAATCTCTATGTCAACAATATTTATAATTAAATTCATATCCCTACAAACTAGGATAGAACAAACACTTACCTCGAAAGTTTACGAATGATTTAATCCGTAGCAATGCCCTTTCCTTTCGAATTTGACTCCAATCCAATTGTATCTATACACAACTGATTTAATATCATCAATTCTACTCAACAAACTAATTCTTAAGACCAAATACCACTTTTACAACATTCTGCCATGAATAGTGAATTTCAACCCCGGGCCCACATGGTCGGAATTCGGGGTTAGTACCAAAATCCGGTTACCCATCCCCCCACGAGTTCATGTATATGATTTGTTTCAAAATCGGACCTCCATTCGAGGTCCAATTCCCCAATTTATGAAAAACCCTATTTTCTAACAAAAACAAGAATTTTACCATGAAAATCTTTGATTTCTTATGAAAAACATGTTTAATGATGTTAGGAATTGAAAGAATTAAGTAAAAAGTGACTTACAATCGTTTTGATGAAGAAGAAATCCTTGAAGAGTCGCAAATGGGTGTTTTGGTTTTGTGAAAAATGAAGAAATGACTGAAATTCGTGTTTTTCAGGTCTCTGTGTTCGCATTTGCGAACATAGGTTCGCAATTGCGAACCCCGACCAATTTCTGGAGTTTGAAAAATAAGCTAAGGGTGGGAAGTTCGCATTTGCGAACATTTCTTCGCATTTGCGAAGCCAAGGCAAAAACTGGGAAGTTCGCATTTGCGAACTATTGTTCGCAATTGCGAACTATTGTTCGCAATTGCGAACAAAGGCTAAATATGGGGAGGTTCGCATTTGCGAACTATTGTTCGCATTTGCGAACCCAGGCAGAATAGTGGCCAGTTCGCATTTGCGAACTATATCTCGCATTTGCGAACACAGGCACAGTAGGGTCAAGTTCGCATTTGCGAACTATTGTTCGCATTTGCGAACACAGGCACAATAGGGGGGAGTTCGCATTTGCGAACCATTGTTCGCATTTGCGAACTCTGCAGAATAGTGGGGAGTTCGCATTTGCGAACTATTGTTCGCATTTGCGAACTCTGCACACCAGTTGCAGACAGCAACTTCTAACATGATAAATTGATCTCGTGGCCTATCCAAAGTTCACTCGAGCCCTCGGGGCTCCAAACCAAATATGCACATAACCTCAAAAACACATTATGAACTTGTTCGTGCGATCACATCGCCAATATCACCTCGTTTTCATCAAATCAAGCCTCAAATGCATGATTTTCATGCCTTTAGTTTTCAAAACTTTCAAACTTGGGACTCAAGGTCCAAAACATCTCAAACGACATCCAAATATCATCAAACTTTACAGAAATCACATATATAATATTTAAGACTTGTACCGGGCGTCGGAACCAAAATACGAGCCCGATACCAAGGTCAATTAATTTATTTCCTTTAATAATTGTATCAAAAACAATTTCACATAAAAATTCATAACTTGGGCTCTAGGCCTTAGAATTCGACTCCGGACGCATGTCCAAGTCCCATATTTTCCTACGGACCTCTCGGGACCATCCAATCTCGAGTCCGGATCCGTTTACCAAAAATGTTGACCGAAGTCAACCATATCAATATTAATATCATTTTTATCCAAATTTCTCATAGAATTCATATTTTCTATCACAAAATCTTTCCGGCTACATGCTCGGATCGTGCACGTAAATCGAGGCAACATAGAACGAGGTTTTCAAGGCCTCAGAAGCTCGAAATTATTAATAAAATAAGTGATGACCCTTTGGGTCGTCACATAACAGCCCTGGGATCTCCGGAAATCGAACCCGCAGTCCACATCTCAATAATATATCAATAGCTCGGGATCTCCGGGAATCGAACCCGCAGTCCACAAACAATATCACTCCGGGTCTCTGGGAATCGAACCCACAGCCCTGGGATCTCCGGGAATTGAACCCGCAATCCACCAACACATCAAATAAAGAAAACACACAGAGAGAATATAATATGTTAAATTACAACTTCACCGAAACTAGTGCCCAAAATTTATCAAGAAGTCCAAGTAACTCAACTAGGCAATTAAACATGTTGAATCCTAGCTAATCATGCTTTTCTAACTAATACCGGGTAACGGTAACGCCTTTATCGGCTAAGAGCAGGAATATCACTAATCGGACAATTCAAGTAAAGTGTGTGTTACAACAACCAGCGCATGTACACGCCCGTCACCTCGCATACAAGGCATTTAAACTATCACATAATATCCTAGGGGTGAAAGTTCCCCCACACGAGGTTAGACAAGCCACTTACCTCAATTCCGGTACAAAACCGCTAAGTAATAACCCTCTTGCCACGAATGTCGGCCTCTACAAGAGTAGAATCTGATAAAAATCAATAGAATCACATCAAAATAGGCCAATTGGGCATTACCCAATCAAATTAACTCAAAATTCACCAAAACCCACAAGTTGTCAAAACCCGACTTTCGGTACGCTTAACAAAAATTCACGAAAGTTATACATTCGGAACCCTTATTTCAATACGAGTCTATGCATATAAAGTTTACCAAATTCGGACTCCGTTTGCCCACTCAAAACCTTGATTTTCTAAAGATTTTGGTCTAGGGTGAAAACTCCCATTAATTACCCAAATTCCTCCATTTTCATGAAAAACTTGCATAATATTATCAACAACAATCATAATTGGAGTCCATAATTGATTATCGGAAGAAACCCCTTGAATCTCCCTTCAAAATCCCCCAAATCGCCCCTTAAGCCGAGACCCAAAATGTGTGAAATGTTCTGAAATTTTTCTAACTTCTGATACACTTACTTACAGCGAT
The DNA here is from genome assembly GCA_032618575.1 of Nicotiana noctiflora. Lineage (NCBI taxonomy): Eukaryota > Viridiplantae > Streptophyta > Magnoliopsida > Solanales > Solanaceae > Nicotiana > Nicotiana noctiflora. The sequence continues at coordinate 51,328 of JASVEL010000705.1, forward strand.
TTTCGCTTCTGCGGAACATTTTCCGCTTCTAGCATCCGTATCCGCGACCAAAGGGTCGCTTCAGCGGTTCCAGGCCTGGCCGACCATTTCCGCTTCTGCGAACAAGAGGGTCGCTTAAGCGAATCCGCTTCTGCGAAGAAGCATCCGCTTCTGCGGACACGTCCGCCTCTGCGCATAGATGACCGCTTCTGCGGTCTCGCCCAAACGGTAAGATGTCCTCTTCTGCGGACCATGTCCATTTCTCCCCGTCCGCTTCTGCGATCACTGGCATCGCACCAGCGACCCCGCTTCAGCGGATTGGATTCCGCTTCTGCGGAAATAGCCGCTCCTGCGCATCTCGTCCGCTTCTGCGGACACGCTCCTGCGCCCAAAATTTCGCAGGAGCGGAAACAACAGAAGGAGGATCCCAACCTGCAATTCTTCCACAATTTCTCCCGTTTAACCATCCGAAATCACCCCGAGGCCCCGGGACCTCATCCAAACATACCAACACATCTTAATACCTTATTCGAACTTGCTCAAATCCTCAAAACACGTCTAACAACATCAAATCCCATAATTCACGTCGATTTCAAGCCTAAATTTCTTAAAACTTTCCGAATTGCACATTCGATCAAAAACCCGTCCAAACGACGTCCGAATGCCCTGAAAATTTGCGGACATATCCAAAATCACATAACGAAGCTACAGAAATTATCGAAATTCCATTCCGACCCCCGGATCAAAATCTCACCTATCGATCGGATTCGCCAAAATCTCAACCTTCGGCATTTCAAGCCTAATTGAGCTACGGACCTCCAAAATACATTCCGAACGCGCTCCCAACCCCGAAATCACCTAACGGAGCTAATGGAACCATCGGATTTCCGTTCCGAGATCGTCTTAATACTGTTCCGGCTACGGACCGTTTTCTAGTTTCAAAGCTCTCGTTTAGGGACTAAGTGTCCCAAAATGCTCCAAATTTCAGAACCGACTCTCCCGGCAACCCACAATAGCAGAAATGAACTTAGGGGAACAGTTAAATTAGGGATTGGGGCGTAATTTTCTAAAACGACCGGTCGGGTCGTTACATCTTCCCACGCTTAAAGATTCGTTCGTCCTCGAACGAGCATAGAAAACATACCTGGAGTAGTGAAAAGATGAGGGTACTGGCTGCGCATATCCTGCTCGGTCTCCCAAGTCGCCTCTTCGACCGGCTGGCCCCGCCACTGAACTTTTACCGAAGCAATGTTCTTTGACCTTAGCTTTCTGACTTGCCTGTCTAGAATGGCTACTGGTTCCTCAACATAAGACAAATCCTTGTCTAGCTGAACAGATGTGAAATCCAACACATGCGACGGGTCACCATGGTATCTCCGGAGCATGGAGACATGAAACACGGGGTGAACTCCGGCTAGGCTGGGAGGTAAGGCCAACTCATAAGCAACCTCCCCAACACGCCTCAAAATCTAAAAAGGGGCAATAAATCTAAGACTCAGCTGAGCACATTAGCCTGATATATCTGAAGATATTCCCTCTTGTTTAAGCAATTAAGTCTTAGAGTCTAATTCCAACATCCGGAATTCTATGTCGGGCTTGTTTTCATCAAGAGATCACTCAATATTCCTCAAACGCCATCCTCAAACATGATTGCATAACCTTGCTGGATTCTTACCTTGCAACACTAAATCCACAGGACCACGATAATATTTTATGATCAAATTAGCCAAAAATTCAACGAATCAGATGCTCCCATCACACCTCATGATCTACATAGGTCTCGTTCCAACTTTTACAATACTGACACGATGGAAGAGATGTGTCGATATCCATAACCAACTACTGAATCAACAATTCATTGGGTCTATACTCCTGACAAGATCCATTACATTGTCCTAAACCAGAGGATGATCCTTTCCTCTATAATATACTTCATATAATCAATTTGCACCGACCCAAAATCACATAATCTCATCTCACCCAGTACGAACTACTCAGGCGTTAAGCCACATCGGACATAATCAAAAGTCCCACAAGATGACACAATGTGCTAGTAATCCACTAATACCTACGTGATACAAAGGAAGGCGAAAACTAGAGAGAATTATTCAGCTCTCACATAAACATGGGCCTCCTCAGAAAATAGGAAACATAACACATAAAAGCAATTATAGACACTGAAATAGACACCACATTATTGCGGCGTGCAACCCGATCCCAACAATATGCCCATGGCGGCGTGCCACCCGATCCCAACAATATAACCATGGCGGCGTGCCACCCGATCCCAACAATATAACCATGGCGGCGTGCCACCCGATCCCAACAATATAAAACTCACACAAAGAGTCATATGTCGAGCTGAATAGCTCGTCACATCAAAATACTGACTATCGATCATAAGCACACTAAGGTGCATGATATCGGACACAATGAAACATATAGCGCTATAGGCTACAACTCAAGCACAACTGAGGTGCGATATAAGATCTGAGTCTCAAGAGCCATCATGCTCCTATAACATCACCGCTGAGCGGAACCCCAACACATAAGGAACTTACCAAGCCGTCTCACACTCATACGGCACAATATATCTTACATGAATTAACCAACCGCGAAATAAGACCGCGACTATCCCTCCATAAAGGGCGCATTGCTGGAAGAAACATAACTGGCCTGACGCAAGGCTCACTTCCACATTTAAATCTATCCACCGACCTTAAGTCTATCATGGTCGTGCCAAGATAAGTCAATAGTATTTCACAGGTCTATAACCCAATAAGCAGAGTGCCCTCCAGGCATAACTTCTCAATTGAATGATATCACCAAAATCCTCATACTTGGTTTAAATTTCTAACCAATCAAGTGAATGCAAGTCACACCTATACAATCTTCTTGTGGGACAAGCTCCCACCGTCTTCCGAATAATTAAACGGGCATGCACATTCAACCCACCGGCTGCACTAACACTGAAAAGCGATCAGGAGTCCCTAACCGGGATGCAAAGCCTTTCTCATAGAACACCGATCTCAAATGATACTGATGTTAATACCCATCTTACTTAAAACACTGAAACTCCTTTCCTGCTCATCCGAGCTCTTCATATCACATTCATTGACCAAACTGTGACCTTGGTCCTTACTTCAATTTTCATACTACTCACTGCACCTCACGTGCCGATATACAATAGACGCAATTTCCATCATAGCTCTAGAACTGACGATAGACTAATACTTCATCACATAATACTTTCCATTTAGCTCACTGCAGGAGAGCTATAACAACATACGGCGAATTCTCATAGCCATCGAATATGCCAATATCTAAGTAGCGGTCCAAGCCACCATAACCCTTTCCGAGGTCTGCCTACTCAACAGGCCCCTAACAGACGAATACTTCAGAATGACATCAATCACTGCGGCCGACAAGTCTCAAATGCACCACCACAAATCACATGCATAACTCGTTGCATGAACCGATCATTGACACCAATACGCCGACTCAACTATGGCTGATCAATCTACTTCCTTCCAGGTTATCCCTGATTACCTTAGAAATGTTAATATCTTCCTTCAATACCTAACTTATTTCAACCGCACTTACCCCGAGTGACCTTAAATCATAAGGCCATGCTATCTCAAGAACGACGACCATTTCATGTCTCTCAAATACTACACCATAAGTCAAAACATCATAGATCGTTTTGTGCCTTTCTTCATAAGTTGCTTCAAAAGCTTGAGCCTTAACTGTACTTATAGACTCAGAATTATCAAGCACCACACTTTACCTCTTGAATTCACTAGGACCGCTATTGAGAACCATCCGGTTCTAACTTGCCCCAGTACGCAACCAACTCTACTGAATTTCTTTATAACATATGAATACCCTCTCGATAAAGCACCCAGCGGAATCACTTCCCGCAAAGCCTGCACCTATACGAGGCATAAATCATGAATTTTCCCTCGAGTTTGAACATGAGCTAGTAAGGCTAAACATAACATGCATTCAACAATACATATACTCAAATTACCACACATGGTCCTTTTCCCGTGGCTGCAATAACCCATTAATACGCTAGTATCCAGAATTCACGCAGGTAATTAGCCATGCGACCCAAATCATAAGCGGTGAGACTCTCCCACTTAGCCCAAAGCCACTATTACACGACTCTCGAACACATTATAACCATTCTCTCAAGTCATTTACTATTATTCAACTGCAACTCACTTGATCCAACGAATATAACCACCTGTGCTATATTAGCACTCTAACACCATAGGGTATGAACTCATCCCAATACAACCAAGCATATTCCCGCTCTATGTATCGAGCATTCTTTACCACGACAGCTTAAGACATACTGTGATTCTCACACCTACGAAGCACCATGTAGCCTTCGTCGAAGTCTTCCATGCTGATAATGAAATGTAGAATTATTATGGCCACAGGAACATCAAAAGTCCCAACGTCATACCATACGAGTCTCAACTCTTACTCTTCCATAAGTTTCAAAGAACTTTTTGAATAGCACCTAAATACAGTGCGAGCCAAATCTGATATGATACATGACCCATAATTTGGTCGTTGATAGTGAAATCCTTTTAGTTAGCACGAAGCCTTAAAGATACATCTTGCTAATCCACGATAATAGCCTTTATCATATGTACGTCTTCATCATAAGACAACCCAAGACATTGGTTTGGTACATGTCCTTCTTAAGACAGTTAAACTCATTTCCCCCAGTATCTCTGCTGGTTGAATTCTTCGCTAAATAGATATCTCATATGAACCATATAGTCTTTATTACCACTAACTATCTTTAGATCTACATCCACCTTATAATTCTACCTTTGTTGTGACGATTTGGCACTTAAGTAAACCTTCTCAAGACCGTACTTATCAATCGAATGTCGAAATCTAGTGCACCCCCATGTGCACAATTGAAGATCTCTCAATTCTTTTGCATTATCGATATGGATGACACGCGGTAACAATGGTTGAGTAAATTCTTGACTTCCTTGAGATCTCTCTGCAGCGTCACGAACCGTTGGCGCATACTTGATACTGAGTGCGCAATTTCAATACACGAGTGGATGCAAAAGAACATATGACATAGGCTCCAGCTGAATAAATGGCGCACGATAAGGAATTCAAAGAATTGAAGAGTTTCCTAAATAGTTACATAGCCCCTCGTAGATAAATACAGACGTCTCCGTATCGATCAGCGAGAATCTAAGTAACCGGTCTGTGTCCCGTGACTCCTACGAACCTAAAGCTCTGATACCAACTTGTCACGACCCTAGTTCACCAATCGTGAACATGTCGTGATGACACCCAGTCCCCACGACTAGGTAAGCCTAGCACGTTGCGGAATACACCAGTTTATGAACATTTAATAAGAATTAGCGGGAAATAAGATGAAAGGAATGTAATCCGTGCCTTTTGGCACATACACCAGTCAAATACACTGTTTAAGACACTACCAAGACCCGGAATCCCACGGGTAACACAGACTAAAAGAGATCATACAATTGTAGCTCTATGTAAAAGGAGTATCTAACAACGGAAATGAAGGAAAGACATCTACTAGCACTAGAATAGAAGGAAGGCCTCCGGATCCGCGAACGTAGCAGATCATACCTCGAGGTCTCCCAAAGCGCTGCTGAATCACCTGGTACGAGCCTGCTCTGATGTACCTGGATCTGCACAACAAAAGTGTGCAGAAGAGTAGCATGAGTACACCACGGCGGTACTCGGTAAGTGCCAAGCCTAACCTCGATGGAGTAGTGACGAGGTAGGTCAGGGCCCTACTGAGAAACAATAATATAATGATGAAAACAAAATAAACAGTTTAAATGATAATAATTTCCGAAATAACAACATTACGGGAATTTAACCCGCAGTCCCATTAACAGTATCTATGGGTCTCCAGGAATCGAACCCGCAGCCCTGATCTCAATACCTCAGGATGTGTCTCAATGATCTCAGGATCTCCGGGAATCGAACCCGCAGCCCTTGGATCTCCGGAAATCAAACCCGCAGTCCACAATAATACCACTCCGGGTCTCTGGGAATCGAACCCACAGCCCTGGGATCTCCGGGAATCGAACCCGCGGTCCACGAACACAACAAATAAAGAAACGCACAGAGAAAATATAATATGCTTAACTACAACTTCACCAAAACTAGTATCAACCGAACCCACAGCCCTGGGATCTCCGGAAATCGAACCCGCAGTCCACATCTCAATAATATATCAATAGCTCGGGATCTCCGGGAATCGAACCCGCAGTCCACAAACAATATCACTCCGGGTCTCTGGGAATCGAACCCACAGCCCTGGGATCTCCGGGAATTGAACCCGCAGTCCACCAACACATCAAATAAAGAAAACACACGGAGAGAATATAATATGTTAAATTACAACTTCACCGAAACTAGTGCCCACAATTTATCAAGAAGTTCAAGTAAATCAACTAGGCAATTAAACATGTTGAATCCTAGCTAATCATGCTTTTCTAACTAATACCAGGTAAAAGTAACGATTTAATCAGCTAAGAGCAGGAATATCACTAATCGGACAATTCAAGTAAAGTGTGTGTTACAACAACCAGCGCATGTACACGCCCGTCACCTCGCATACAAGGCATTTAAACTATCACATAATATCCTAGGGGTGAAAGTTCCCCCACACGAGGTTAGACAAGCCACTTACCTCAATTCCGGTACAAAACCGCTAAGTAATAACCCTCTTGCCACGAATGTCGGCCTCCACGAGAGTAGAATCTGATAAAAATCAATAGAATCACATCAAAATAGGCCAATTGGGCATTACCCAATCAAATTAACTCAAAATTCACCAAAACCCACAAGTTGCCAAAACCCGACTTTCGGTACGCTTAACGGAAATTCATGAAAGATATATATTCGGACCCCTTGTTTCAATACGAGTCTATGCATATAAAGTTTACCAAATTCGGACTCCGTTTGCCCACTCAAAACCTTGATTTTCTAAAGGTTTTGGTCTAGGGTGAAAAACCCCCGTTAATTACCCAAATTCCTCCATTTTCATGAAAAACTTGCATAATATTATCAACAACAATCATAATTGGAGTCCATAATTGATTACCTGAAGAAACCCCTTGAATCTCCCTTCAAAATCACCCAAATCGCCCCTTAAGCCGAGACCCAAAATGTGTGAAATGTTCTGAAATTTTTCTAACTTCTGATACACTTACTTACAGCGATTTTCGCTTCTGCGGAACATTTTTCGCTTCTACGCATCCGTATCCGCGACCAAAGGGTCGCTTCAGCGGTTCCAGGCCTGGCCGGCCATTTCCGCTTTTGCGAACAAGAGGGTCGCTTAAGCGGATCCGCTTCTGCGAAGAAGCATCCGCTTCTGCGGACACGTCCGCCTCTGCGCATAGATGACCGCTTCTGCGGTCTCGCCCAAACGGTAAGATGTCCGCTTCTGCGGACCATGTCCATTTCTCCCCGTCCGCTTCTGCGATCACCGGCATCGCACCAGCGACCCCGCTTCAGCGGATTGGATTCCGCTTCTGCGGAAATAGCCGCTCCTGCGCATCTCGTCCGCTTCTGCGGACACGCTCCTGCGCCCAAAATTTCGCAGGAGCGGAAACAACAGAAGGAGGATCCCAACCTGCAATTCTTCCACAATTTCTCCCGTTTAACCATCCGAAATCACCCCGAGGCCCCCGGGACCTCATCCAAACATACCAACACATCTTAATACCTTATTCGAACTTGCTCAAATCCTCAAAACACGTCTAACAACATCAAATCCCATAATTCACGTCGAATTCAAGCCTAAATTTCTTAAAACTTTCCGAATTGCACATTCGATCAAAAACCCGTCCAAACGACGTCCGAATGCCCTGAAAATTTGCGGACATATCCAAAATCACATAACGAAGCTACAGAAATTATCGAAATTCCATTCCGACCCCCGGATCAAAATCTCACCTATCGATCGGATTCGCCAAAATCTCAACCTTCGGCATTTCAAGCCTAATTGAGCTACGGACCTCCAAAATACATTCCGAACGCGCTCCTAACCCTGAAATAACCTAACGGAGCTAATGGAACCATCGGATTTCCGTTCCGAGATCGTCTTAACACTGTTCCGGCTACGGACCGTTTTCTAGTTTCAAAGCTCTCGTTTAGGGACTAAGTGTCCCAAAATGCTCCAAATTTCAGAACCAACTCTCCCGGCAACCCACAATAGCAGAAATGAACTTAGGGGAATAGTTAACTTGGGGATTGGGGCGTAATTTTCTAAAACAACCGGTCGGGTCGTTACAACTTTCCATAAACCAAACAAAATATATACATAAAAAGGGGGCTGCTCATGGCAGTTTTACAAAGGGGCAGTTGGGGCAGTTTTTACAATATGCCATGCACATGACTTAACTAAAAACAAGCACAACTGATATATTTGAACTCAAATACAAACCCTTCCCACGAAATTGCCTTGTCTTCAGCCTTTAGAGTCAACTGTCCACGTGCCTTAGCACATGTCTTCAACTTCCTAGCACATGCCTTGCACACCACTTGCATCGCATGTCTTGCACACTAGCTTTCCAGCTCTTTGCCCACGTTTTTTGCCTCCAGCCTTTGCTTTGTCTTGGACCTTGCCTCGCCCTTAATTTCATAGACATGCCTTGCTATAAATTAAGTCGTCTTACTGATCCGCGCATGCCTTTGTCAAGTGCTATGCCTTTGCTGCCATTGTCGAAGCCCTCGAACCAAGGCTGCCTTGCCAACACTCAAGGAACCTTGCCTAGCTGACCTGCCTAAGTCCAACACCAACTTAGAAACACACCTAGCCTTGTACATTGCTTGTCATCACTTCCACAAACCCATGCCAAGGGGAAATATACAAGCCCTTGGCATGAATTCTACCCGACCTCGTCAAGTCACATTGTTAGGGGCTAACAAACCACCCCCACCGATTGAACTCGACACCCTCGTCGAGGTTGATCTCAAGTAGTCCTCGATTTGATCTTCAAATTGCCATAATGAATTACCTTTATCCCACGTTGCATCCGCCTCAGGTTTTCCTACTTTCAAAGGCCATAAGATGACCTTCTTGAACCAATACGCCTCCAACGGCTTTGTCGAATGCATCAGTATGAACTTCAAAGGGCAACTCAAAATCAGGAAGCCGCTGGATAGGTTCCAAAGCAATGGCTTCTTTCAACAACTCAAATGCAACTTTGCATTTTTTTGACCACTCCCACATAACATTCTCCTTTAACAAATCTGTCAAAGGAGCAGCTTTCTTTGAGTAACCAGCAATGAATTTTCTGTAATAATTTTCCAACCCGAGGAAAGACCTCAATTCTTTCACAACTTTAGGCGCCTGCCACTCCACAATGACTTGCACCTATTTCGGGTTCATCCGCACTTGATTTTGGCTCACTGAATACCCTAGAAATTTAATCTCCTGTTTAGCAAACTCACACTTCTCCATCTTCACATATAATTTGTACTCCCTCAAACGAGACAACACATTGATCAAGTGTGACAGATATTCATCAAGGGTCCGACTATAGATAACTATGTCGTCTAAGTAGACAACGACAAAGTCATCCAAAAACTCATATAACACATCATTCATCAGGTTGCAAAAGGTAGCAGGGGCATTTGTTAGCCCAAACAGAATAACAAGGAATTCATATGAGTCATACCACGTAACACATGTAGTTTTAGACTCATCACCTTCTGAAATACGCACCTGCCAATAACCAGACCTTAAATCAAGCTTCGTGAACTAGCAAGCTTTGCTCAATCTGTCCATCAAGTCCTGCACCAACGGAACCGGATATTTATTCTTTACAGTTACCTTATTCAATGCCTGATAGTCAACACATATCCGAAGCGTTCTATCTTGTTTTTGAAAGAGAACAGGTGTGCCAAATGGAGCTTTCGATGGCTGAATCAAACCCGCGTCAAGCAGCTCATTCAATTGTTTCCGTAATTATGTTAACTCTTTTGGCGCCATCTGATAAGGAGATTGAGCAGGAGGCACCACACCAGGCATCAACTCTATTCTATGATCAAAAGCCCTCCGTGGTGGCAGATTTTTCGGCAATTCTTGCGGCATCACATCAGCAAAGTCGCTCAAAATTTGAGCGACGCTGTCCGGCACTTCCACCTTGACATCAGGTTTCACCTCGACTATCGCAGCAAGGAAGGTATCATCTCCCATTTTCAACCCTTTTCCCACCATCATGGCAGAAATTAATGAATCCTTCCTTTGAGTTTCTTCCTTCACATAAGGATGAACAACTTTTATAAAACCAGGAGCAATTTCGTTCATGATCATCACTCCGTCCAAGTGAGGCATTGGGACGAAATGATGTTTTCACAGAAAGTCAATTCCAAGGATGATCTCAAACTCTTCTAACGGGATCACCATCAGATTTACCTTCCCTTTCCAATTCCCAATAGACATGGGAACGTCATAAGCCATACCCACAATGGCTTGCGCTTTAGCATTCACTGTTTTCATGTAAGAGGGACACTTAGCTACACTCAAACCATACCTATGCACCAAACTGGCCAAAACAAAGGTGTGTGTAGCGCCAATATCTACCATAGCTATGACACCCTTATCCCAATTTTCATTTCAATGTGAATCAGCAAAGAATGAGGGTTAGTCTCGTTGCTATTAGCATTATCCGACGAGATAACATTCAGCAATTGCAAAGGATTCACTAAGGCAACAACAATTTCTTGGCCTTCTCCATCCGTTTTCTTTTCTGTAGCAAGCAAAGCATTAAACTGCTCCCGATTTGGACAATTCTTGGCAAGGTGAGGCCTGCCGCACGTCCAGCAACCATCACTTTTTTTGTTTGCGACGCCTTTATTTCTAGCATTTCCATCAGCAACAGTCTTGCCTTTTTCCACAACTTCTTTTCGAACTTATTTCCTCCATTCCCCTTTCTTCTCCACCTTTTTCTTAGGTTTTGAAGTAGAAGGAATATCAGAAAGACTACGGGTACTGTGATAATCCACCAAAGAATCCGCTACAGCAATCGCACTTGGGAGATCCAGTTTGCCTTAAACGTTTCAAGCGATCCCTAGCAAGCCAAGATGCATTGCTAGGCAAGAATTGGTCCTTCATTTCCCTTCGAAATTTAGCCCACTTATCAATCTTGGTTCTTCCTGTACTTTCATCATCATCCATGTGAGTTCTCTACCACAATTTAGTATCTCCCGTTAGGTACATGCTTGTAATTGTGATTTTCTCTCCGTCCGGAACTTTGGCAGCAACAAAGTACTGCTCCATATCCCACAAAAAGTTCTCCAATTCTTTAGCACTACACGCTCCACCAAACGCCTTAGGATCATGGATCTTCACTTTAGAACGTTCTTCACTCACTTAGCCTGGAGCAGCCAATGCCCGTCGAAGAATAGTAATTTCAGCATTCAAAGTTTCGATCTCCTTCTGTAGTAGATCTTCAACTTTGCTTTCCGCAGCCTCACAAGTTTGTTGGATCTCATCACGAAACTCACTCATGCCATCCTTTAGACGGTAAATCTCAGTAATTAGATCTGCCAAGTCTAAAGGATCATCAGTCACGTCGATCAGTCCCTCCAACAGTTGCACACGATCACGCTGAAGTTCCACCAGCCATGGCCACTAATCACGACCAAAGCTCTGATACCAGTTGTTAGCAAAACTAAATGGCAAAGAACTAAACTAATCACGTCAGGGATATTTTCACATATTATGGAATATCGTGGGATCATTGTCACAACCCACACCTGTCGTATTTATGTATATTTTTATACCAAGTTTCTAAAAAATATTATGGTATATGTTAGTCATTTATATTTTTAGTTTAGTTCTTTGCTATTTAATAATCTAATTCTGTGCCTTTACATTCTAGTTTGATTGGTAATTTTCTTTCGCTAAGTATAAATTTTTTTATTTCATGCTAAAAATAAATCGATTTTTAATTGAGTACTTAAATTATTCATCACTATTTTATTTAATTATCATCAATATATCTTGGTAAATGGTAAACTTCTCAAAGAACAATTGATTTGATAGTGTTATGTTGAAAACATATTCGACGGAATATACGTTGGTAGTGTATATCCCATATTTAAGAAAAAAATGATAAATTACCGAAAAAACAAAAAATCGACAAAAATCAAATTGGTAAAAAACCGACTTAATTGTTTTGGATTGGTTCCAATATTTTAAAAACCGACTTAGTTGGTTTGGTTTCTTTTTTTGAAAAAAACCGACCCAAACCGAACCATGAACACCCCTACCTAAGACGTACCTCTGACACAAGAGTTCATGATTAAGAGGAATTTAAATCATACTTATGGTGGAGTTACGGAGTAATTAGGCAATACAATTAGGGGTCATTTGGCATGGGGTATAAGTAAAAATAATAATGAGATAAAAACTTAATACTACCTTAATATTTTGTTTAGTTTGCAAACTTGGGATAAGTTATTTCGGGATTAAAATTAGTACCGGAATAACTTAGACCTCGTAGGGAGTGGGATAATTAGTGCCGAGATAACTTATACCTTCTTCTTAGAAATTATGCAATTGTCATTTTAATAAAACATACCAAATAATGAATAAAAAATAATATCAGAATAACTAATCCCAATCATAATTAATCCAATCATAACTTATTCCAGCATAACATGTTTGCTAACCCAATCATAACTTATTCCAGCATAACATGTTTGCTAACCAAACGACCTCATATGGTATTTTTTGTATCTGAGTATTTTATTTTTTTACTTGTAAGATATGATTGAAAATTATCTTCTTGTTAATACTATTTTCTTTGTATCTGGTATTTTATTTTTATACTTGCAATGTGATTGAAAGTTATATTCTTGCAAATAATTGTCTGGCGAGACTCCCTGGAATCTATGGATATAAATAGCGCCTGTCTGCTTATATGCTTTTCTTGTTGTAATTACCTTTGTTGATATTTTTATTTTACTCGCAATTCAATTCTATGCGTATTAGAAATAAATCATTAACCTTCGCAATATTGTAAGAGAATTTTTATGTTGTTTCGTTAGAAATCCACTAGACGTTACAAGGAAGGAGGATGAGATTATAACAAGTTTACAACAAGGATCCAACATATATAAGTTTTCCTTTAGTTCTTATATATTTACTAACTAGTGAATTAACTCGCGCGAAGATATTAAAATATTTTTGCTAATATTTATTAAAAGAAATTTATCTTTACTAAATTGGTAAATGGCCTTTTTACAACATGTAAGATACCATTTTATATAAATCTTCTTTTACACTTTAACAATTGATATGTTAAGATGTGATCTTTTAACCCTAAGGGTGTGTTTGGTACGAAGGAAAATGTTTTCCATGGAAAATATTTTCTTAGAAAATGTTTTCATGGAAAATGAGTGATTTTATCACTTATTTTCTCTTGTTTGGTTGGTAAGTGAAAAATATTTTCCGGAAAATATTTTCTATGTTTGGTTAGAGAGTAAAAAATAGTTTTTTTAGAAAAATATTTTTTTTACAACTCTCCTACCCCTCCCCCTCCCACCTCCCCCACCCCTCCCCTTCCCGAAGTCTCTAAAAATTGACACAATCTAAAGGAACTAATGTGATGCTTTACTTTTTAACGCAAAAATCGCGTATTTTCGAATCGGTAAATTTATAATTTCTAAACCCCTAAACTTCCGAACTCAAAATTTTGGAACTTGTAAAATATTGAGTCTTTAATAAAATATATATTTTAATTAATAATAAAATTAAAAACTAAAAAATATATTTTAAAACTTTTTTCGGGGGGGAGGGGGGCTTGGGCTGGGGCGGGGGGAGGGGGGGGCAGTAAATCGAAAAAAAAATAAAAATTTAAATTACAAAAAAAAGTAATTTTTTTTTGTGGGGGGGGGGGGGGGGGGGGGGGGGGGGGGGGGGGGGTGGGTGGTGCAGAAAAATAAGAAAACAGAAATTTAAAATTATAGAAAAAAATTAAGGTAAAAGAAATTTTTTTTTGCGGGGTGGGGTGGAGGGGTAGTAGGGTGGATGGTAACGGAAAAACTGAAATTTTTCTAAAAAAAAATTGTTTTTTGGAGAGGGGTGGGGTGGGTTGGTGAGGGTGAGAATGGTTGAGAAGGAGCTTTGGAAAATGTTTTCCCTTCTTTTGATAAGGAAAACATTTTCCTCCAATTGGAGGAAAAAGAATTGATAAGGAAAATGTTTTCCAAAACATTTAAGCCAACCAAACATGGAAAAATTGGAAAATATTTTCCAGAAAATGTTTTCCTTCATACCAAACACACTCTTAGAAGTGTAAGCCAAAACTTCAAATATAGGACCTATAGCTTCCTCTTAATGCAAAGCTCCTCCATCTAATGAAATCAATACAAGTATTATTTAGCAAATAATAAATTTAACCCGCCAAATTAAAGTTATGTAAATTACTTTTTTATCTTACAAAGAAAAAAATTTATTAGATTATTAAATACTTGCAGGAAAGCCAAAATTTCAAATATAGGACATATAGCTTCACTAAACATAACGCTCCTCCATCTTAATGAAACCAATACAAGTATCTATCGAGCAAATAACAATACTATCAAAATTGAATTTATATAGATATACTCCTTTATCCTGAAAAGTAAAATAATACATATAATATACAATAGTAATATTTAAGAAATTAAAAAAAACATGTAAGCAGTTTAAAAAAAATTACACATATAGTACACCCTATAGCTTTGAGGATTCTCTGCTTCAGTTATTATTTTTTTCTCCTTCACCATTTCAATTATGCTACTTTTTCACATCAAAATTCAGTAGCAACCACAACTCGCATCTTTTCACCATAGTAACTACACAAAGGAAGAGTAGCACTATCCACACAGTGAAAATTCCAAAAGAATCTGGTGCAAGAGAAGCATTATCAGATATCAGGACAAATAGATTATGACAACTTAGAACGCATGACTAACCTTGATCAAAAATTGACCTGATACAATTTTGGCATTACGATTGACTGAAGTGAAGTTTCCATTGTATTAGGAGCTAAAGATATCAAAGCTTCAAGTCGTTTGGTACGTTGACTATATCTCAGCATTATAATCTCAGGATTAATTTATACCATATGCGAGGTGGAATAAAATACCCAAGTTTGATGGAAAGATAAATTTATACCTCCAACTAAACACGTTATAAATTTAATCCCACATCTTATCCCTTGTACCAAATGATCCCTTAGAGTATCATATACTAATATCTTCTCCTACTACAATTTTGTATGGAGCCAACAATACATCCAAGTTAATGTTTCAGTAGATAATAAAGACGTTATCTTCACATGATCAAATTTTTTAAAAATATTGCTTCATTCAAAACACATTCACACTACGCACAAGAACGGTGTACCACGCTCCCAAATTTATATGCTTTCATCAGTAGTTATGAAACTGGGGAAAACAAATTAAATTTCAGTTAACATTTCGAATAGAAATTACTGAAATTTATACTCTCATAGTCAACATTTCTTGAAAAATTCTGCATTTCATAGTCCATTTGCGAGGTTGAACGCCTTGGAGTAAGCTAGCATGTTTCCTGAAAAACAAAAAAGATAACTCCAATAAAGTTGAGGCCAATCGATTTCGTTAACAACTCATGATTTTCTAAATTGCAAGTGAAGAATAAAGAGATGAAGAAATTCATGTTAACCAATTAATTAAGTTTTAAGTTGTCAAAATATATAACCACCAAACTGAATCATTAGAATCGTGCATGATTAATTAAGAAATAGGAGTATATCCTTACTGCTAATTAAATTCTAACTATCAGGTAGATTCATTTTTTCCTGACAATAGGTGCAAATCTGGGTTGAAAGTTATCCAGGACCATCTTCGTCGTTATAAGTTGAAACGCCGGTAGTGTCTATTGCTCCTCATTTTCAAACTCTCTCGTAAAATTGTATCTTAAGAGCCTTTCACCACTTTTAAGTGTATTTGCAAAATGAATACCATTAAAACTGCTAGAAATCCAACAATAACAAACTCCTGAAAAAAGTGCTAACAAAGAGTAACCTCCAATTGTCTCCTTTTTGGGGTGTAGATGAAAATTCTAGTGCATTTTGTTATCAGTATTTAATAGTTCGTATAGTTTGAGAAGACAAAAATATTCTCTTGACCTCACTACATATTCATGCAAATTTTATTGGAACATTCAACTAAGAAAACTCATACCCATGAGTCATAGTCCTTGCAAACACAGAGATCTGAATTAATCTTGTACCTGGTTATTTTTTCAAAAAGTATTCCAGAGTGTACATGATATATCTAGATGTAAATTACTCGTATGGCAAGCCTTGTAAGTTGCATTCCAGGATGGATATAGAAGTGATCCATCAAAAACTATAATTGAAAACTAAAAGCAAATGCAATGCATAATTACCTGTGCGTGATCGCGAAATCCCAAAAGTGAATATTTGTAACCGTAAGAAGACACACACAAAATTCAAAAGCTAAAAATAATCAAGAAATATTTTGTTCTCACAAAATTAAGGGATATTCCTACAACCATGCAAGAATGGAATTTATGTATAGTTGATAAAAGTTGTCTAAAACCATGTAAGAATGGTTAATTGACTTGTCTGCGGAAGTGGGGCAACGTCATAGCGTAAAGATGCGCAGTCGGTTGATACAATGAAATTCGAGAATTTCTGATATAGAGATAGATGAGATATCAATCAATTAACCATGTAAGAGAACAAAAAAATAATATCATTTCAAAGACAAAAAAGAAAGATATACCTGAGGGGATTAGAAGAAAGAAGAAGATGGAATGTTAAAAAAGTGAAACAGAATAAGTGTAAGTCAAGAGTTTTGCTGGAGAATTTTGGACTCTCAAGTAACGCTTATGGATTTTATTGGTAACTGTTGGACTCTTCAATAACAATTATTTCTCTTTTGATTAAAGGTGTGCCTTTTTGTAAAATTGAACCCTAAAATAAAAAGAAAAGCTTAAAATTTTGAGATAATAGATAAATGTGATTGCTCTGCAATGACATATGCCACGTCACATATCAAAAGCCCTGCTTTATAATTATATATAGATTCAATTGTTTTGATTCTAGACATTAATATGTGAAAGTCATTCATTAATATTGTTGAAACATGAGTGTAATCTTTTTCAGAATCATTACAGTTTTTTTGTTGGATGAACAAAAGATTATGAAGATTTTGAAAGTCAAATAGTTAAAGCTAAAGACCAATATGTAATAAATTTTTTATTTCAGGCACCCCAGGCTACAAGAAACACCATGTATTTTTGAATTATGGTCTTGAGATTTTTTATTATTCTCTTTTTATTTTTATTTTTATATTTCTTTTCACATTGTTACATTATATATTTTAGTACATTTTGTAGAAATATCCCTATTTGTATCTTTTAGAATGAAGTTAAGGATATTTAAACTCTTAAGTTTGCAAAGGACGTGTGTTCTTATTGAAACTTAAAAAGAAGCATGAATTTAAAATTAAAATATGAAACTATAAAGCTGGAATAAATTTTATATCGAATATATATTAGCTGGGATATAGAGGACTTTTATGGAGTTGTTTCTCTCTTTATTAAATAGCTGAATATATGAGATCAATTTTTTATTTTATTTTTAAGAGCTTACACTTTTTCGTTAACTTCGATACATAATTTTTAAATGTGGTGCACACGTATCTTAAAGCTAGTATACTTAAAAATATAATTCGTGGCATGGAGTATATTTAGACAAGAAAGATATAAATCATATATATGTACCTAGTATTCAAAGGAGACTAAAACTCAATGATTCACAAGTAATCACTATTTTCATGGAATAACAAACCAACTAATTAGAAACCAATCCTTTAAAAAATAATCAAAAGTAACCATTGAATCTTTTCCCCACAAATAAGTCTTCTCTGTCTCTTTTGAGTCTTTGTAAATGCAAAAGAGGTAAAATAGGGAAGAAAATAAAAGAAAAAAATGGAAGTTTTTCGATCTGAAGGGCTCTCTTGGGCTGATCAATGGGATCCAGAATCTCCTCCTCCTCCCAATAAAGATGAAAAGAAGAAACGCAGATATGCTTCTAAAAACAAATTTCTCAAATGGGTCAAGAGCCTTGGCAAGAAATCTAATACTGGTAAAAACTAGAGAAGCCAACAACAATATTAATATTAGTAAGAACTTACTTGCATTGAGTGTTTACACCAAGCAAATGGATATGAGATATATATCTTAGATATGCAGTTTTTAATATTCGATGCGGATAAGTATTTACCAATAATATTTATTCCAGTTACTTCTTGAAAGTTCGAGAAATTCTCCTAAATGTGTCTTCCTATATATATATTGAAATAATTGTAAGACTACCAAACATGTACCTCATTTCCCTAAGTTATTATATATGTACTTTCTTTAATGTATACTTGTGTTTAGATTCATAAAAGAAACTGTTGAATTTTCTTTTTCTTTTGAAAAGTGCACATGATTCTGAATTTCTGTTATTGAAAAAAATTGATGCATACATAATTAGTAATTTGTGATACAAAGTCTGAGTGTATCTTTTGATCAAAATTTAATATTTCGAAGTTTATCAACTTTTACATATGTATATATCTGTTTTGTCAATTGATGTAAACGGCACATGTCTTATTGACTATAGTATGGATATGTTGTAAATTAAATTACGAGTAAATTTCTTAAAATTGGATGAACCGTGATTAAGTATTTTTTTCTCATCGCCATGTGAATGAAATAAGGGTGATTTAGGCTACAAGTTTTCTTTGTACAACTTGGATGTTCCTCTTGTCTTCCCCACAACTTTGTTAGCACTTTATACCTATTGTTTTTGGAATATTGAGATATTAAAGTTATTCAAAAATATGTTTTACGTGAGTTACAAGATTCTTCAATGAAGATTGTAGTTTTGAACATTATTCTTATTGAGTAAACAGCTCCTTCTCATCTAAGAGACAATCAGATTGTCACGATCCCAATTTCCCTCATTATGATGTCACGATGTCACCTAATCTTTAAAACTAGGTAAGCCAAACATTCAATAATAACTTGACAGAAATAATTAGCAGAGACACTAAAGCAAGAGTAATAAACTCATATAACATTCTGAAATAGTATCTCAACAACACACACTTCCCCAAAATGATAGAACTGAGTCATAAACTCTATAGAATAAACTGGAATGTCTACTACAACTCTGTATGAACGGAAATACAACAGAAAGATAAGATAAAGTGACCCTAAGGCCTGCGAACGCCGAGCAGGTATACGTTGAAGTCTCTAAAAAGCAGCTAATAGTCGATCACTAACGTCCGACACGAGTAGACGTACCTGGATCTGCACAAAGGAAGCAATTCAATAATCATATACGGACAACAACTAATAGAACAAGGGAGAACAAAATAACAAGAAGTGTCCCCACCAATAACTCTTTGCAACACGAGATAAATAACAAGAATTAAAACGAGGTACCGCCTCATGTCCAATAAGAATCACAACCGAGGTACATCCTCGTATATGACAAGAATCACAACTGAGGTAGAGTCTCGTATTCACATTTCTCAATTTCAATCATAATCTTTCCTTATACCGCCGCTTGAGCCTAACATTTAGATAGTTTTGAAAATATTTTTCCTAAAATAGTTATATGCACATTAGCCCATCTT
The DNA here is from genome assembly GCA_032618575.1 of Nicotiana noctiflora. Lineage (NCBI taxonomy): Eukaryota > Viridiplantae > Streptophyta > Magnoliopsida > Solanales > Solanaceae > Nicotiana > Nicotiana noctiflora. The sequence continues at coordinate 71,038 of JASVEL010000705.1, forward strand.
ATGATGTCGTGTGGCTTTACGTAATAAGTATCACCTTATGCCACCACATGCACATTAATTCCTATACTTATATCGTTTCATGCACATCAATATCACATCACGATAACAACCCGGACCACAAGTGCCCATATGTCAGAACTTGCCAATGATGATGGGGGCCGAGTGGAGTGCGTGAATGCCTTACATAGAATAGGCTCTTATTCTTATGAGCTTAGGAAGCTCTCTTTGGATCTTGAAAATAGAAAGACGCCTCCAACAAAGCCTTCAATTGAGGAACCCCCGGTGTTGGAGTTGAAGTCTTTTCCTCCACACCTTAGGTATGAATTCTTGGGTTGTAATTCAACTTTACCAGTTATTCTTTCCTCTTGTCTTACTAACATGCAGGTAGATTTCACATTGGCAGTGCTCAAAGAGCAGAAAAAAATAATTGGATGGACTCTAGCTGATATTTAGGTAATAAGCGTTACTTTCTGTATGCATAAGATTATTTTGGAAGATGATGCAAAACCCTCATTGGAACATCAAAGGAGGCTGAACAAGACAATGCAAGAAGTTGTGAAAAAGGAGGTGATCAAGTGGTTAGATGTCGCGTGGTGTTTCTTATCTCTGACAGCTCATGGACTTCACTGGTACAGTGTGTGCCGAAGAAGGGTGGTATGACCGTGGTGACCAATGCTAATAATGAACTATTCCAACCCGAACAATGACCGGATAGAGGGTGTGCATGGACTACCGCAAGCTTAACAAGGTGACCCGCAAGGATCACTTCCCATTGCCTTTCCTTGACCAAGTGCTTGACTGTCTTGCTAGGCGTGCCTTCTATTATTTATTGGATGGTTATTAGGAGTACAATCAAATTTTGATAGCTCCCGTGGATCAGGAGAAGACACCCTTTAGTGTGGTTGGTGATTTATTTGAAGAGTGTTTGAGAAATCTGGATAGAGTTTAAGCCCGTTGTGAAGACACCAATATTATGATAAATTGGGAAAGATGCCACTTCATGGTCTAGGAAGGGATTGTTTTACGTCATTAAATTTTAGAGGACGGTATTCAGGTTAACATGAGGTGATTTCAAGACTTCCTTCCCCCACTTCTATCAAGGAAGTTAGAAGTTTTCTTGGACATGCGGAATTCTACCGGCGATTTATCAAGGACTTTCCGAAGGTAGTGAATCCTTTGCGTAAGTTTCTAGAAAAGGATAGAAAGTTTGTGTTTGATAGCCATGTGGTGGCTCTTGTGCATTTCAAATTATTGGATAGTAACCCGCATCGAGCCGCGACCTTACATCAGGTTCTTTTTGGGAGGCAACCCATGTATTTTTACTCTTCTTTTCTTTGATTTTCTTTGTAGTATATGATTGATTTTTGGGCTAACTAGTTGTGAGATGTTACATGATTCTGTTGATGCAGTGCAGGATATAGTGGAAAAAATGCCAGGTCCCTGAGGTTGATAATGCGGTTGTACTATATTTACTACGGACCGCACTGGTGAAAGGAAAAATGACCACCTCTCTGAAGTTGCCATTGCGTCCGTACTATCTTTTGTGCGGTCCGCAGTGGACCACTGCAGCCGTAGTCCATTTTGTGCGGACCGCAATGGGTTACTTGGTCAAATTTGGCAAAAAGGCAGTGTAGTATGGACCGCGGTTCATTTTGTGCGGTCCGCACTGGTTGGTAAGACTAGGCCATAGGTCATTTTCTATAAATAGGACCTGAGGCTCACCTATTCAAACTTTTCGAACTCTTGACTCTCTGAAATATTAAATCATTGTTCATCACGCCCTTTGCTCGTAGTTCATTGCTTTGCCTTGTGAATATTAATCTCATCTCATTTCTGGTGTCACACCTCCTTTTGGCGCGCTTACCCTGAAGGATAATGCATAAGGGAGTTTTTCCAATTTAAGTGACAATATTCGAAATGAGATTATTTATTTATTTCAGAGTCGCCACTTGGAATAAATTATGGTGTCCCAAGTCACCAATTTATTTAAATCCCAAATCGAGGAAATTTTCGACTTTCCAAATAAAGTCTGCGAACCAGAAATTCTAAGTAAGGAATTCTGTTGACCCGAGGGAAGGTGTTAGGCACCCCCGGATCCCGTGGTTCTAGCACGGTCGCTTAAATTATTGTAATGGCTAAATATCTGATTTTTAAAATATGTTCAATACTATAATGCAATTTTAAATCATTTACCGCATTTGATTATTTTTTAAGAAAACGTGAACATTCTTATTGAGGGGCCCCGCGATTTTATTTTATATTTAGCAAGGCTCGTAAAATTTTTTATTTAAAAGGATAATCCTAAAGTGACTACATTTTTTTTATTTAGTTTATCTTTACAAGAAAAGAAAAAGTCCTAATTAATTACATGCATAAAAGGCTCACAAGCCGACTAAATGACCAATTTATTCTTCAAATTATAGAGCTAACTACAATTTGACAAAACTAATAAAACGGAAAAATAACAATAAATATTAATCAACAACTTGCTTTTCTATTTCATTTCAAAACTTCAACTTCCAATTCGAGCTTACATCAACACATGGTTTTTAGAATGTGTACCTGGTTTTGAAAGGAATGAAAGATGGAAAATCAACAGGGCGGTGAAAATACAGCAACAACAATAGTAACAACCAGCAGTAGCTTCAACACCTCAATCCCGAAAATTCCAGCAATACGGAGAAAAAAAAAACAAAAACCAGTAAAAAATAGAAAAGAAAATATATATTCCAGATTTTCTCTTTGTTTTGTCTTTCTAGCTTTGGACTCTTTTCAATTCTCAAAAGAAACTCTCAAAAATTGAATTTTTTGCTGTGTATACTTCTGTGTCCAGAGTGTATATCGAGTGTATACCACAGCAGAGAATTTTTTTATTTTTTCTTCTCTTCCTATTTTTCCTCTCTTTTTTCTCTCCCCTTTTTTTTTTCATAAATCTTCTCTTCTATTTATAGGCAAGAATTTCGAAAATTTTCAGATCTTTTTATTAAAAAGAATATAATTTTTTTAATTTAAAGAAAACCCACTAATCCATGTTTTCCTCTCCATGTTTTCTTCCTTTATTTCCTTGCCTCCACTACTTTATGTTATGTGATTATGATTATTTTTGGCTAAAAATCTGAAATTTTCTTTTTGGGCCAAGGGGTTTTGGGTTGGGTAAGGGTGCTTAGGATTGGGCTTGTAACTTAATTTGCAAGATGGCCCAATCCAAATTTTTTCTATTTTGTTCTTCTCCATTATTCAACATCCTAATTAATAAAGCCCAAAAATACTAAGATTAATTTATAAAAATTAAAAATTATCTTGAAATACTAATTAACTCATAATAATAATAATTATCACACAAAATTGAACATTAATAAAAATAAAATTGCACGATTTGGACATTAAATGCTTAAAAAATGCAAAAATACATATTTTTTATGACTTTTCATTTCTGTAAAATAAACTTAATTGTAAAATTGAATTTTATATACATATGCAACATATTTTTTCGTATATTTTATTTATTTAAACAAGCAAATATGCACAGATAAAAATGCAAATAATACAAGAAAAATAATACAAAATTCACAACAATTGCAAGAAAACTAAAATTATTTTATTTTGAATCTTTGGGATTATTTCTCTTATAGGGCAAAAATCACGTGCTCACAGCTGCCCCTCTTTGCGTGTAAACTCGAAGAGTTTTCGTGCAAAGATAATGAGCTAATACGAGCGATTTTTGCCCGTCCGAGCACTCTGTGTGAAGCATTTTGAAAAGATCTTGACTGAGCCTTCGCTTCGAGAGGCCTCCTACATATCCTGGGCTAAACAGGAGTCAGGTCAATGTAGTTCGGGAAATTTTGGTAGCTGGGACTACCGTGGACTGACACTTGCTGTTATTGTTGCTATCGTTGCTGATGTTGGTGCTTACTGCTTACTGATCTCCTTATTACACCAAAAGAGAAATTAAAGCTGAACTAGCTATGCTATCAAACTATGAGTTACAAGATTCCTATCTATGATTCTCTTGGAAACTTGATCTTGAATCTTAGCTGATTTGCTGTAGACCTCGATCCGAATCTTGATACTCAACAAGTTGTATGTGCTTTGTTTATTTCTGTAACATTGAGTGGAACGGAGTCGGCGGAGCTTGTTACTTCAATCATCTTCTGAGCAATCCGCGCCTTTGTTTACTCCAACGTTTGAACTCTTTTCTTTTGGTTCCTTTCTTATTTTCTTCATTCTGGATTGATGTTCCATTTTGTAGGTTATCTCGATCCTTGCGTCCCGAGGTCAAACCTATTTAGACAACAAAACAAACAAACGAACGAAATTTTTCTGCCCCAGTTTTGCTAGGAAAATTTCGTGAGTTAGTTGTGACACAAAAAAAAAGCGAGTAAAAAGACTCTTTGGTATTGGGTAAGAAAATCACAATTTCACAAATAAACGTTCCACGGCTTTCTAGCCGGGATTTTGAAGAAAAGTTTCACGGCTTTCTGGCCGGAATTCAAACAATATCTAACGATTTTGGGCCGTCAGATCCTCGGTTTTTTTGGCCGGGGTAAAAGTAAATTGCTCCGCAGTTTTTTGACTGGGGAGATCCTCGGTTTTCTGAACGGGGATAAAAGTTTCACGGCTTTCTGGCCGGAATTCAAACGATATCTAACGGTTTTTTGGCCGTCAGATCCTCGGTTTTTTGGCCGGGGTTAAAGTAAATGGCTCCACAGTTTTCTGACTGGGAGATCCTCGGTTTTCTGACCGGGGATAAAAGTTTCACGGCTTTCTGGCCGGAATTCAAACAATATCTAACGGTTTTTTGGCCGTCAGATCCTCGGTTTTTTGGCCGGGGTAAAAGTAAATAGCTCCACAGTTTTCTGACTGGGAGATCCTCGGTTTTCTTACCGGGGAAAAAAAAGTTTCACGGCTTTCTGGCCGGAATTCGAACAATATCTAACGGTTTTTCGGCCGTCAGATCCTCGGTTTTTGGCCGGGGTAAAAGTAAATGGCTCCGCAGTTTTTTGACTGGGGAGATCCTCGGTTTTCTGACCGGGATAAAAGTTTCACGGCTTTCTGGCCGGAATTCAAACAATATCTAACGGTTTTTGGCCGTCGGATCCTCGGTTTTTTGGCCGGGGTAAAAGTAAATGGCTCCACAGTTTTCTGACTGGGGAGATCCTCGGTTTTCTGACCGGGATAAAAGTTTCACGGCTTTCTGGCCGGAATTCAAACAATATCTAACGGTTTTTGGCCGTCAGATCCTCGATTTTTTGGCCGGTGTAAAAGTAAATGGTTCCGCAGTTTTTTGACTGGGGAGATCCTCGGTTTTCTGGCAGGGGATGAAAGTTTCGCGGCTTTTTGGCCGGAATTCAAACAACATCTAACGGTTTTTGGTCGTCAGATCCTCGGTTTTTTGGCCGGGGTTAAAGTAAATGGCTCCGCAGTTTTCTGACTGGGGAGATCCTCGGTTTTCTGACCGGGATAAAAGTTTCACGGCTTTCTGGCCGGAATTCAAACAATATCTAACGGTTTTTTTGGCCGTCAGATCCTCGGTTTTTTGGCCGGGGTAAAAGTAAATGGCTCCGCAGTTTTCTGACTGGGAGATCCTCGGTTTTCTGACCGGGATAAAAGTTTCACGGCTTTCTGGCCGGAATTCAAACAATATCTAACGGTTTTCGGCCGTCAGATCCTCGGTTTTTTGGCCGGGGTAAAAGTAAATGGCTCTGCAGTTTTTGACTGGGAGATCCTCGGTTTTCTGACCGGGAAGAAAAGTTTCACGGCTTTCTGGCCGGAATTCAAACAATATCTAACGGTTTTTTGGCCGTCAGATCCTCGGTTTTTTGGCCGGGGTAAAAATAAATGGATCCGCAGTTTTCTGACTGGGAGATCCTCGGTTTTCTGACCGGGAAGGAAAGTTTCGCGGCTTTCTGACCGGAATTCAAGCAACATCTAACGGTTTTTTTGGCCGTCGGATCCTCGGTTTTTTGGCCGGGGTAAAAGTAAATGGCTCCGCAGTTTTCTGACTGGGAGATCCTCGGTTTTCTGACCGGGGATAAAAGTTTCACGGCTTTCTGGCCGGAATTCAAACAATATCTAACGGTTTTTGGCCGTCAGATCCTCGGTTTTTTGGCCGGGGTAAAAGTAAATGGCTCCGCAGTTTTCTGACTGGGGAGATCCTCGGTTTTTGATAGGGGATAAAAGTTTCACGGCTTTCTGGCCGGAAAGACCCTCGGTTTTTCTGACCGGGGTCCAAACAGATATTGGACTGATATGATTTGATTCTCTTTTTCGGAGTTTTCATTTTCTTTTCTTTTATTCTTCTTTTGGGCCTTCTTTTAGGCTTTCTTTTTAACCATCAACAAATGCATAAGATAAATCTCTAAAAAGAAACTTACCCTTTTATGTGTTTTCCTTGTTCCAAAGCCATTTCAAAGCTTGCGTATTTCACTTCTTCGAGTTGTACCTTCTTCTTGCACAATTAAATAGACCTGCTTTCAACAAAGAACATTTTATTAGTTGAAAAAGTGGTTGACTTTGTGGCCTTGATTATTTTCATTGCTTGATCCTTCCCCCATTTCCATTGAGAACTTTGCTACCAATTGTCTTTGGGGGTGACTTCTTTTCAAACTGACCGGGTTCATCCTCGGGATTCCCCGAGGATTTTCTGCGTGGGTTCTGTCCTTCTGCCTCATTCCGTTTCTTCTAAGACCTTAGCCTTTGATTTCCATTTTCTTCCTAACATTAGTTCCTTTGGCAGTGATCGACCATCACGATCAATTGGGATTGGATCAATACACCGCTGAGGCTGGGTATCTTTCTTCAACGTTTTTTTTTCACCAGACGGAGTCCTGTAAAACCTGTCCTGCCGCCTTTCTTTGTAATAGTTTCAGATTTAAAATTAAACCGAAAGGGATTCAAAGAATAACTATACAAAAAGCAAGAAAATGAGTTTAAAGAGAAGCGTCCCTTTCGGGGAAAAGAATGACTTATCTGGGATGCATGCTGACTCCAAATAATCATGACATGCTTCTTGGACTGGACGCCTCACCCACATAAACTTTCCGACCACTTATGAACCCATTGATTCGCAATTTCAAAACCAGGGAACTTTGCCAAAATTCTTTTAGTGAAGGGATGTCTTCTTTTTGGTCGGTGGCGCCCTTTGCGGGTTTTCGCCAATCGACCCCTCTCATTTCTCTTCTCACTGTCGCCTGATAGTGCTCTTTGCGAGTTTTTACTAAACGGACTCTCTCATTTTTAGCTTCTCCAATCTCCATCGCCTTATGGTGCCCGAAGGTTTTCACCGATAAGACTCTCCCATTTTGTTTCTCTCAATTCAGGATGTGTCGGATTTCCGTCAATGACATTTTTCACTTCCTTGCCTTTGCCAATTGATCTGAAGGACTTGAACAAGGTTTTTGGGTAAAAAGGGATTTGAATCGAATTACAACTCTGGAATCATCTTGACGGATCTAAACTAAACCGTCATATCATCTGCCCAGTTTCAATTTTTGGGGAAATTGGGATTTTTGTTTTGGTGTGACTGAACCTCAGGAGAGGTTGCCTACGTATCCTTTCGGAATCAAGTCAGAACGTAGTTAAGGTGGTGATAATTTTTGTTTTTATTTTATTTTATTTTATTTTTCTTTCATATATATATATATATATATATATATATATATATATATATATATATTTTTTTTCTCTTTTTTTTTTCAATTTTATTTTTTAAATTTTATTTTATTTATTTCGGGTTCCAAAGAGGGTGAACAAAGAAACATAACCGGCTCAAAGGGTTTTACAAAGGATTTATAGTGTTTGGGGTAGCAAGAAAGAAAGCCTTCGTCATCTCAATTATACAAAAGCCAACGTCGCAGGAGGTCCTGACATAGTACCTTTATATTGTATCTGTATTGACTGTCGTTTTAAGATCATTCCCTTCAATGTCTTCCAGATACAGTGTCCCTCTCAGTGATATTTTCCGGATGATGTATGGATCCTTCCAATTAGGAGCGAAATTTTCCTTTTGTTTCTTGGTAATGAGGAGGAATTCGCCTTAACGCAGGTTGGTCTATTTCGAGATTCCTGGGCCGCACTTTCTTGTTGCAAGCATGGGCCATTCTTTGTTGGGTTAATTACTCGGGTATTCCCTGAGTACAACACACCCCTTTCGTATGCGAACCAATTTTCCTTCAGCTATTCCAATTCATTGTTTCATTTCCTCAAAATAAACTTTTGTGCATTTCAACTCTCGATTCATTATTCTGAAGTCTGACAGCGTTTTGGGATCTAGGCATGAAGTCTGCAAGCATGTCATGTTATTTAAAGCTGCATGATTTGAACTAAAGAGAAGAGAAAAAGAAAACCAAAACAAATCTGAAAGAATAAAAAATAACAAAAGAAAAGGAAACAGACGATGAAATATTAATTCCATTTCTTGGAATCGAAAGGATAAAACAGGATTCACATTCGGAATTTTAAAGACAAAAACTAAAAGAAACATCCAATTTACACCCTGAAATAACTCTGGATGCAGAAAAATGCGGCAGGACAAGTTTACCGGGCTTCCGCCTGATCGAGAATGGCTTAGCCTTTCAGTTTGGGAGTTTAGTGTCTGGTCCCATCTCAACGGTGATAGTCCCTTTCCCTGGCTCGACCATGTGGTATCGCAGAGCTTTGGCTCATGTTTTCCTTCACTCTCTTCAATCATGAAATCCTCATTATCTTCCTCTTGACGGTCTTTAAGCTTCTGTGGTACGCGTCCAACAAACACCGGCTCATTCAACCATGGTGTCTTAATTGCCTCCCATGCCACATAGGCTTGCTTAGGTGCACCAATTTCCTTTTCTGGTTCTAACTCAGTGATTTTACTCTTCTTTTCCCCTTTCTCCTGTTTCGGGGCCGCCTTGGGCTACCTTTCCACATCAGCAATAGCAATTATGGCCTTAAGCGCTTGATCGAATTCTTCGTCTTCACAAATCATCCCAGTTAAAACGGGAACGGTTGGCAAAGGGATTTCTGAAGACATGTTGGCACTTCTTTTCGACCTTGTGAAATAAGGATGGGTATTTTCTTTTGATTTCGCAACGAGCTGCTGAACTTTTCTTTTGGACCTCGTGAAGTATGAATGTGAAGCCAGAGTACCACAAAATCAACCACTATTTTCTAAAACCTGGAGTTTGGCAAACAAACGATTAGTCTGAAACAACATAACAGATAAGTAATCTCACGTTGGGTGCGATGCACTTATATAGTTGATCGTGTTGCTACTTGTATTCGATTGTAATGCGTTACTCCGGCTTATACTTTCCTTTGCTTGCATCTTCTTCCTCTCTTTATCAATTTTCTCTTTCTTTTTTTTTTCTCTTTTTTTCATTTTTTTTCTTTTTCTTTTGGTGATGGTCGAATCTTATGTGGATTGCCTACGTATCATGTCCCCGCATGAATCAGACCGAGCGTAGTTCAGATAATAAGGAATGGAGTGAATAAACTAATTTATTTTTAAATTCTTGAAAGAAACGCTTTAAAAGAAATAACATATTTATATTTTGCTTATTTTTGTTTTGCTTTTTGAAAGAAAGACTTCTAAAAAAAAATTTATTTGCTTTGGGATAAAAAAATATTTTTGTTTGAATCTTTACTTATTGTCTCTTTTTCTAATTTTTTATTTTTTTTTAATTTTTGTTTCCCTTTTTTTTAGAAAAGTAATTCAAAATGAAAGAAACCTATATTTTTTTAATTTTTATTGATTTTTCTTTTTTATTTCATAAAAAACAAAACAGTAGGAAGAACGGAACCATTTTTTTTAGTTAAACTACTTTTACTTTTTTTTTTATTTTTTTTTCTTTGAATTTTCTAAGGAAAGACTTTAACGAAGGAACTAAACGAGAAATATATATATATTTTTTTTAGATTTTTTTTAAAATTAAAATTGGGGTCGGAACCGATGATGTTTTCCTACGTATCTCACATCCGGTGAGAATCAGACCCGCGTAGTTCGGAGATAAAAGAACTAAATCATTTTAAGAAAAGAAAACAAACTATTTTTAAACACCATTTCTAAAACAAAGAAATCATTTTTGCATTTTTTTTTCTCAAAATCATTTTCAAAGAAACTAAACTATTTTCGTAAAATTAAGAAAATTTATTTGGAATTTTTTTTTTTTAATTTTTTTTAAAAAATTTGTTTTCTAAAGAACTAACTATTTTCGTAAAATTAAGAAAATTTATTTGGAATTTTTTTTGCATTTTTTTCAGAATTTATTTTTAAAGAACTAACTATTTTTCATAAAACTATTTTGACTATATACCCTGATGTTTTCCACTTCTTCCTCTCTTTTAACAAACCGGTCGACATGTAAGATCGAAACAAATAAATGCACACAGAAAGATGCAACAAGTTGGTCTTTTTGTTTCAGGTACACCTGTCCTAGACAGGCCCAACCCCTGTGTTGAGCCTCCTAAGTCAAATATGCACGTGATGCAAATAAACGTTCCTATCGGGGATCCGGCATAAGGTCTTGTTATTCTAAGTCATCATCCTGTTGGAAAAGTGTCTAGACTGGCTTTAACTCGAGCGGACAACTCGAGCCGAAGAGTGTCAGTGCACCGGTAGCATGGCTTTCCGGCTTAATTGACAAAACTCTCTGCCTAAACATGTGTGACTACAAAATCCTTCACCGGGTGCCAAGCACCACAGCTATCTTGAGAAAAATAGGCTATGTCCAGCAAATGCCCAGTATTGTATTTCAAAAGACTCAGAAGAGAAAAATGGGTATCGGCACAATTTATATACAATTCACAAAATATCAAAGCGGTAAAGCAACATTTAGCATATCAAATATAAACATGTAATAAAATCGGATAATAAATAAGCCAAATAAAATAACTATTCAAAGCTCGAATTCTTAAACCCTAAACCAGTGGTTCTGGGTTTGATTTCCCCAGCAGAGTCGCCAAAGCTGTCACACCTCCTTTTGGCGCGCCCACTACCAGGGGATAATGCATAAGGGAGTTTTTCCAATTTAAGTGACAATATTCGAAATGAGATTATTTATTTATTTCGAGTCGCCACTTGGAATAAATTATGGTGTCCCAAGTCACCGATTTATTTAAATCCCAAATCGAGGAAATTTTCGACTTTCCAAATAAAGTCTGCGAACCAGAAATTCTAAGTAAGGAATTCTGTTGACCCGAGGGAAGGTGTTAGGCACCCCCGGATCCCGTGGTTCTAGCACGGTCGCTTAAATTTTTGTAATGGCTAAATATTTGATTTTTAAAACATGTTCAATACTACAATGCAATTTTAAATCATTTACCGCATTTGATTATTTTTTAAGAAAAAGTGAACATTCTTATTGAGGGGCCCCGCGATTTTATTTTCTATTTAGCAAGGCTCGTAACATTTTTTTATTTAAAAGGATAATCCTAAAGTGACTACATTTTTATTTAGTTTATCTTTACAAGAAAAGAAAAAGTCCTAATTAATTACATGCATAAAAGGCTACTCTATATTAGTACAAAAGGTGTTCCCTCACAAGCCGACTAAATGACCAATTTATTCTTCAAATTATAGAGCTAACTACAATTTGACAAAACTAATAAAACGGAAAAATAACAATAAATATTAATCAACAACTTGCTTTTCTATTTCATTTCAAAACTTCAACTTCCAATTCGAGCTTACATCAACACATGGTTTTTAGAATGTGTACCTGGTTTTGAAAGGAATGGAAGATGGAAAATCAACGGGGCGGTGAAAATACAGCAACAACAACAGTAACAACCAGCAGTAGCTTCAACACCTCAATCCCGAAAATTACAGCAATATGGAGAAAAAAAAAACAAAAACCAGTAAAAAATAGAAAAGAAAAATATATTCCAGATTTTCTCTTTGTTTTGTCTTTCTAGCTTTTGACTCTTTTCAATTCTCAAAAGAAACTCTCAAAAATTGAATTTTTTGCTGTGTATACTTCTGTGTCCAGAGTGTATATCGAGTGTATACTACAGCAGAGAATTTTTTTATTTTTTCTTCTCTTCCTATTTTTCCTCTCTTTTTTCTCTCCCCTTTTTTTCATAAATCTTCTCTTCTATTTATAGGCAAGAATTTCGAAAATTTTCAGATCTTTTTATTAAAAAGAATATATTTTTTTAATTTAAAGAAAACCCACTAATCCATGTTTTCCTCTCCATGTTTTCTTCCTTTATTTCCTTGCCTCCACTACTTTATGTTATGTGATTATGATTATTTTTGGCTAAAAATCTGAAATTTTCTTTTTGGGCCAAGGGGTTTTGGGTTGGGTAAGGGTGCTTAGGATTGGGCTTGTAACTTAATTTGCAAGATGGCCCAATCCAAATTTTTTCTATTTTGTTCTTCTCCATTATTCAACATCCTAATTAATAAAGCCAAAAAATACTAAGATTAATTTATAAAAACTAAAAATTATCTTGAAATACTAATTAACTCATAATAATAATTATCACACAAAATTAAACATTAATAAAAATAAAATTGCACGATTTAGAAATTAAATGCTTAAAAAATGCAAAAATACATATTTTTTATGACTTTTCATTTCTGTAAAATAAACTTAATTGTAAACTTGAATTTTATATACATATGCAACATATTTTTTTGTATATTTTATTTATTTAAACAAGCAAATATGCAGAGATAAAAATGCAAATAATACAAGAAAAATAACACAAAATTCACAACAATTGCAAGAAAACTAAAATTATTTTATTTTGAATCTTTGGGAGTATTTCTCTTATAGGGCAAAAATCACGTGCTTACATCTGGTACCTTAATTTCTTTTTAATTGCTTAACTTTTGTTATTCCCCTCTTTTCTTTTTGTGTTTCTTGTCTTTTATTTTGTTCATCCCGTAGTTTTTTCAATTAGTTAGGTTTAGGTAGTTAAATTTCTGATTAATGTAGACTTAGGTAGTTCAATACAATGGGCAAGAATGTAGGGACATTACTTGGGTGTTAATTAAGGTGAAAATCAAAGATTCTTGGAACCCTAATTTATTGCCACAACTAGGCACTCAGTGCGGGCCGTAGTCGTTTTTTGTGGACCGCACTACTTGTTTGTCTGGAAACTGAACCTTAGGTACTGCGGCCGCACTATATTTTGTGTGAACAGCAGTGGCCTCAGTGCAGCCACACTATATTTTGTGCGGTCCGCACTGCCCAGATACAGAGGGTGGTAGTCTGAACCCCACCGCTGTGCGGCCGCACCCCATTTTGTGCGGTTCGCACTGGGTGCCTTCTGCAATATGTCTGCAACACTTTTCTTCCCTGCTTCTGCAACTATATTCTTAACTGCTGTAATGGATACTAACCAGTTTGTTTGGATTGTATTTGTAGACAATGGTGAAACAATGAGGAAGTAAAGGTTCCAAACAACTTGGTAGAGGGGAATCCTCCCGAGGAGGGAAGCAGAAAATGATAAAACTCACTTCCCAAGTCCGGGAAAATATAAAAAGACAAAAATGTTTATAAAAATTGCTGATAAAGATGCTTCCCAGTCCTTGGGGAGTGAGTATGATCCCACACGGGAGATATCTTCAGACTCAGTACCAACACACATCCCTAACTGGCCGGAGAAGCCTAGGCTAAGAGACACATTTCAAACATCCCCCACTGCCCAAGCATCAGTGAACATTTCTTCTGGGTCGTCTGAGGGCTCAGGTGAAGGTATTAGGGAATACTCCACCTCTCCCACAACTTTATTATCTGGAGTGGGTGCGGTAGGTGCTGAGGAAGAAGTAGGAGGAGAAGAGGATGTAGCAGAAGGAGGTGAGCCTCAGGCGGGGGGTATTGCTAGAACAAGAAAGACGAAGGTTTGGCAAGATAGATTTGTTAGTGAGGTTGCATATCATAAATTTTGAGAGTGGCGGCCGATGAGAAAGTTAATCTCAGAGCAAAGTTTTATTGATAGAGACATGTTACCTCACAATCCCAATGTGATGAGGCAGTTTAGGACAAGAGTGGGCTGGGACCATTTTCTAGATGAGTGTGTGGATACCAATGAACACCTGGTCAAAGAATTTTATAGTAATGTAGCCCACATAAAAAAAAGCTCCAAAGTGACCAAGGTTCGGAATCTGAAAGTTTTATCTGACGGAAAGTCAATAAATGAATACATTGGCTTTAATGAGGAGGATGAGACCCTGTACATGGCGAAGATGAAATGGGTGAGGAGGTTCGTCCCTGGCTAGCACAGTACCTGGCAATCCCAGGTACCACCCCTAACTGGTTGACTACCGGAGTCAAGATCTTGAGTCGGAGTTTAAAATTTGAGGCACAGGGGTGGGAGACTTTTGTATGTAGCAGGTTGGACCCCACAACACATGGCGGTCTCCAGAAGAAGCACCACTGAATGTAGTAGGGAAGAGCTTGGTGAACCTGTCCAATCTCCACAAATTATCTGTAGACATAGCTGCGCCATTGCTGGTTTAAGCAACTACCCCTAGCTGAACGACTGGAACCTGACCTTGGGGAGCCACTTGCTCCGGAGTATGTGCAACAGGAGTCTAGGCTCCTCCTCCAGCCTGAGAAGTGGCTGGTGCTATAAGAAGCAATCCTGGTTGGGTGACATTCTCCGTGAGGCCCACCAACCAGACCAAAGCATCCTGAAGAACTGGGGTAGCAATAAACCCCTACGGAACCTAAGTTGGGCCCACCGGAACTACTGCAGTTGGGGCCGGAACCTCCCCGTCAAAGTCAACCTGAGGCTCCTTCACTGGTGCTGCTACTCGGGGCTTAGCTCTACCCCTACCTCGGCCTCTAGCACGACCTCGTCCTCTATCCCCTAGTGGGAGCTTCTTGGGGCTCGGAATGCTGATCAAACGCTGAGGAAGCATGTGTTCTTACCATATGCGAAAGAACAAAGTAGAATTTCAATTAACATTGAGAAATAGAATCGCACAACAAGAAAGAACAAATGTGAAACTTTTCCTAACTCTGTAGCCTCTGAGGGATAAATATAGACGTCTCTGTATTGATCCCTCAGACTCTACAAAGCTTGTCCATGAGTTGTGAGACCTATGTAACCTAGTTCTCTGATACCAACTTGTCACGACCCGGATTTTCCACCCTCGAGAGTCGTGATGACACCTACTCCTAGAAGCTAGGCAAGCCAAATTTACTTACTAATCAATTAAACACATGTTCCTTTTTAATAATTAACAACATTAAAATAAAAGCAATGTGATTAAAATATTAAGCGAAAGTCTCAATTTTATATAGATGAATAAAATACGGAATCCCAACTTAAAGTTCTCCCCAAGATCTGGAGTCACAAACTCACGAACATCTAAGAAGTACTAAATACAAAGTCTGGAAGAAAGATAAATCTGTTTGTTTCGAATAAAAGGAGGCAACAGTCTAAAAGAGAGAATAAGAGAGAGACGCCGGGGTTACGGATGCCCGCAAGACTACCTCGAGTCTCACAATACTGAAAACTACTCCCGTACTAATGATGCTGATGCTGCTGCTCGAAACCTGGACCTGTGCAAATAACACAGAGTGTAACATCAACACAACTGACCCCATGTGCGGGTAAGTGTCTAGCCTAACCCCGGCGAAGTAGCGACCAGGCTAGACTGGACCACCATATATATATATATACACACACACACACAACAGAATCAAAATTGCTAGGCAAGTAAACGATATGGGAGGGGGAGCATGTTGTGGGGAGATCACAAATATTAATAGTAAATCCGAAATAACAACCTAAGGAAAACTTGTAATTTAAAGAGGACAAGGATCAAACACCCAAATAAATACATTTGTATCAATAATTGTTACGGTGTGCAACCTGATCCTAATGTATAGCAACACTGTCGTGGCGTGTAACCCAATCCATGTATATATCATTATTGCGGCATGCAACCCGTTCTATATCATCATTTTATTGTTGCAGCGTGCAACCCGACCCTCAAATATAATCTATTGTGGCATGCAACCCGATCCATATCATTTAGTATTGTTGCGGCATGTAACCCGATCCACATTTGTCATTGCGCCTCATCCAAAAAATAGTCACAAATAAGGGGGCAAGGGAGTAAATAAACAATAGTAAAAATCCTAGCAAGGGAACATATAACAAACAATTAAAACCTGGCAAGGGCACAACATTAATGAACTCAAAATCCCGGCAAGGGAGAAAAACCAACAAAATCAACAAAACGTCCCGGCAAGGGAATAACCAATAACTCTTTCTCTTTTTTTCATTTCTTACTCCACTGTATCACTTGAGCCCAAGCTCCAAGGAATTTCTTATCTCATATACCGTCACAATCTATATTTCTAAACCGAGCCAATGCTTCACAAAGTACCAAGATCACAGTTTCTATCACAAAGCCTTTGCCAAATATAGAATCATCAATTAGACATGGAAAGCATAACAACAATCAACTATCTGCAATTAAGGACTCACGGTCATGCTAGACACCAATGTATAGATACTTATCATCATGCCTATACATCATAGTCGATCAATAAGCAAATAGCAAACAAGACTCAACTCCTATTCCTTCA
Source organism: Nicotiana noctiflora (assembly GCA_032618575.1). Taxonomy (NCBI): domain Eukaryota; kingdom Viridiplantae; phylum Streptophyta; class Magnoliopsida; order Solanales; family Solanaceae; genus Nicotiana; species Nicotiana noctiflora. Next base: position 87,567 of record JASVEL010000705.1, read on the forward strand.
AGTTAGGGTTAAACCAAACACTTACCTCAACTTCCACGGTCAAATCAATCCATAATGACCCATTTCCCTTTCGAATTTAGCTTCAACTAAATCAAATCTATACAATAAGGACTTCATAATATCAATATAGGCTAAATAAATCAAACCCAATTCCTAAATATAGATTTCCAAGCTTTCTTTCCAACAATTACAAAATTGTCCCCGGGCTCGCTTGGCCAAAATACGAGGTTCGAACCAAAATCATCATTCACCCACGAGCTTGACTATATAATTTGTTTTCAAATTTGACCCCAAAACGAGGTCTAAATCAAGAAAATATATAAAACCCTAACTCTAACCTTTTGCCCCAAATTCCCACCCTAAACTACATGATTTAAGCTCAGGAATTCAATAAATGATGATGGAAAATGAAGAAAACAAGTTGGAATTTACTAAACCAAGTGATATTAAAGAAAAGAGGCTTCAATGGATTACTAAGTGCTTCAGGGAGAAGAGAGCTCGTGTACTTTTTGAAAGAAACTCGAAGCTACTGTTCTGAAATTTAATATAACTAGGCAAAACTTTTCCATTCGCGTTGTCGCATTCGTGAAGGGATAAAAGGGTTGGTCAATGCGAACGCGAAAGGTGAAGCACAAATACATAGAAGGAATTGGATGGGGTCCAAGAGATTGGCCTACGCAAACGTGTTGACCTGTACGCGAATACGATAGGAAGGGCCTGGGGACCTACGCGAATATGGTCCAGCCATCGTGAACGTGAAGAAAAAATAGTGATGTGAACATGATGAATGAATAAAATAAAGCACCGCGAACGCGTGAATGGGAGTGCAAATTACGAATGCGAAGAAGGATTCACCTGGCACCTGTTGCAGATTTTCTGCAACTTTTCTAAGTTCAAAACCGCCTCGAACACCTCTAAAAACACTTCCGAGCCCTCAGAGCTCCTAACCAAACACACAAACTAAATCAACGACATCCTATGAACTTAACTGTGTGATCAAATCGCTAAACTAACATCAGAAATGATGAATCAAACCTCAAAATCACTAGTTTCTCTACAAACTTCATAAACTTTCAAATTAGAGTTTTAGGTCCAAAACATGTCAAACAACATCCGATTTCAACCAAACTTCACAAAAATATCTTAATACACATATACGATCTGTACCGGGCACCGAAACTAGAATACAGGCTCGATACCAACACTTTCTAATCAATTTTTATTTTTATTTTCCTTAACAATTTCAAAAAAATAATATTTTTTTAAAATTCGTTTCACAGGCTCGGGACCTCGGATTTTGATTCTCGGCATATGCCTGAGTCCCATATTTTTCTACGGACTCTCTAGGATCAGCAAATCGTGGGTTCGAGTCTGTTTACCCAAAATGTTGATCAAAGTCAACTTTACTCATTTAATACCAATGTTTTTTGCATCTTTACAGAATTTCACGTACAAGCTTTACGACTACTCGCACGGACTGCACATGCAAATTGAGGCAACGAAAAATAGGTTTTCACGGCCTCGGGAGCATAGAAAAAGAGAGAAAATAGGTTATGACCCTTTGGGTCGTTACTATATGCAAAGTTCTCAAAAAGTGAGTTCTGATTGGATTCAGTGGTATTCTTGGGTCATATAGTATTGAGTGAAGGGATCAAGGTGGATTCAAAGAAGGTGGAAGTAGTGTGTTTAGATGGATGGAAGAGTGTGAGGAGAGCTTTCAAAAGCTCAAGACAACCTTGACTACAATCGCAATATTGATATTGACTACAAGTTCGAGATGTTATACATTTTATTGTGATACGTCGCAAGTTGGCCTCGGCACGATGTTGATGTAGGATCGTAGGGTGATTGCATACACATCCAGATAGCTAAAGGTAGATGAAAAGAACTATCATGTCCAAAAACCTTGAGTTAGCTGCTATTGTCCATGCCTTAAAGATTTGAAGGCACTATTTGTACGACATCCCTTGTGAGATCTATACTGATCATCAGAGTTTGCAGAATTGTTCAAGCAAAAGGATCTTAATTTGTGTTAGAGGAGGTGGTTAGAGCAGCTTAAGGATTATATATCACTATCTTGTACCACTCTGGGAAGGCCAATGTAGTGGCCAATGCTTTAGTCGCCGGACAGAGCGTTTAGGGAGTTTGGCTTATCTACCTGCAGTAGAGATGCCCATGGTGTTGGATGTGCAGGCCTTAGCCAGCCAATTTGTGAGATTGGATATTTCTTAGCCTAGTCGAGTATTGGCTTGTGTGGTCTCTCGATCTTCTCTTTATAATCGTATCAGAGAGCGTCAGTATGATGACCCCCATCTGCTTGTCCTTAAGGACACGGTTTAGCATGGTAATACTAAGGAGGTTAGTATTGGGGATGATGGTGCCTTGAGGATGAAAGACAAGCTATGTGTGCCTAATATAGATGGCTTGCGTGAGTTTATTCTTCAAGAGGCTCACAGCTCGCGGTACTCTATTCATCAAAGATGTATCAGGACTTGAGACAATATTATTGGTGGTATTGAATGAAGAAGAACATAGTGGAGTATGTTGCTTAGTGTTTAAATTGTCAACATGTGAAATACGAGCATTAGCGGCCGGGTGGATCGCTTCAGCGGTTAGACATGCCGGAGTAAAAATGAGAGCGGATCACTATGGACTTCGTTGGTGGGCTCATATAGACTCAGCGAAAATTTGATATAGTTCTCATGATTGTATATAGGATAACCAAGTCGGCTTATTTCCTTCCTATGATGACTACATAATCTTCCGAGCAATTGGCTCGAGTTTATATCTGTGAGATTATCAAACTTGATGGCGAGCTGGTATCTATCAAGTCTGACCGAGGCACACAGTTTACATTGCGATTCTGGAGAGTCGTACAACATGAGTTGGGTACTTGGGTGGAGTTGATCACATTATTTCACCCCTAGACAGACAGACAGTCTGAGTGTACTATTAAGATTTTTAGGGATATGCTTTGTGCGTGTGTGATAGATTTTGAAGGTTCTTGGGATCAGTTCTTGCCACTTGTAGAGTTTGCCTACAATAATAATTATCAATATAGTATAAAGATGGCACTGTATAAGGCTTTATATGGTAGGTGGTGTAGGTCCTCGAGGGTTGGTTTGAGCCGGGGGAGGCTAGATTATTGGGCACAGACTTGCTTAAGGATGCTTTGGAGAAGCTTAATGTAATTCAGTATAGACTTCGCATAGCCCAGTCCACATAAAAGAGTTATATAGACCAGAAGGTTCGCAATGTTTCATTTATATTTGCAGAGCAGGTCTTGCTCCACATTTTGCCTATGAAAGGCATTATGAGATTTGGAAAGATGGGCAAATTGAGCCCAAGGTTTATTGGTCCCTTTGAGGTGTTACAACATATTGGGGAGGTTGCTTATAAGCTTGCCTTACCTCCCAGCCTAGCAGGAGTTCATTCGGTATTTCATGTTTCAATGCTCTGGAGGTATCGCGGTGATCCATCTCACGTATTGGATTTCAGCTCATTACAGTT
>JASVEL010000706.1:0-218630 GCA_032618575.1 Nicotiana noctiflora
CGATTATTGCAGCAGAACAGCAGTGCCTTTTGGCACAAATTGGTCCGTTTGGACCCCCGAATTCATCCCGAGGCCCCCGGGACCCCAACGAAAACCACCAACATACTCCAAAACACGATACGAACTTGTTCCAATCATAAAAACACCACCCTAAACATCAAACTCACCAATTACACACGGATTCAAGCCTAAATTTCTTAAAACTTTCCGAATTTCACATTCGATCAAAAACCCGACCAAACGATGTCCGAATGACCTGAAATTTTGCAGGCACATCCAAAATCACCTAACGGAGCTACTGCAACTGTCGGAACTCCATTCCGACCCCCGGATCTAAATCTCACCTATCGTCCGGATTTCGCCAAAATTCAACCTTAGCCAATTCAAGCCTATTTCTACACCGGGCCTCCAATTTCAATTCCGATCGCTCCCCTAAGTCACAAATCACCTTCCGGAACTAACCAAATCATCAGAATCCGATTCCGAGCCCTCTAGCTAAATAGTCAACTCCGGGTTGACTTTTCTTATTCAAGTTTCCTTCACAAAGGCTATATGCCTCATTCCCAATTTAATTCACTCCTAACTCCCCCGATAGACTCTAACACTCATATAAAAGCATGAATTATGTAATTACAACATAACGGGGTGGTAATTCCCGTGACGACGGGCCGGGTCGTCATAATTATGGAATAGAAGATAATGAAATAGTAATTGAAAAAGAGATATCTGCTACATCTACTAGTGCACCTAGTGCTGGGGTATGTAGTGTTGGAGTTGGTACAAGGGGTGGTGGTCGTGGCACTAGGGGTAGACCACCTACGGCTCCGACGAGTAATCGTAGAAAAAGAAGTAAGGTTTGGAATTTTTTTGAATTAATTGAAGGTTCTGATAGAGTGAGATGCAAAATTTGTAAAGATTCATTTAAACATTTGATTGGAGGAAATTTAGGGGGAACTGGAACGCTTAGTAGGCATATGAGAATTTCACACCCGATAGAATGGGGCCTAGATAGTGATGATAGTCAAACAACTATTAACCCGACTACTGGAGGGTTAGTAAAATATGATAAAATGAAGGATCGTGAGGAATTAGCGAAAGTGATTGCTTTAGGTTGTCTACCTTTTTCGTTTGCTTCTTCGTCATATTATGTTACATATATTCAAAGAATATACAATCGATTATTTAAAGGTATACCTAGGAGTACTTGTAGAGCTGATATTTTCAGACTTCACGGACAATATCAAACATATTTACGTTATTTGTTTGAAAAACTTCCTTGTAGAGTTTCTCTAACTTCTGATATTGGTCAAGCTGTTAATGGACGTGAATATATTACTGTTACATGCCATTGGATAGATGATAATACTGTTATGAAAAACGTATTATTGCTTTTAGATATGATGAAGATCAAAGTCATACCGTTGCATTTATAAGCAGCACTATTTGTGAAGTTGTAGAATTTTATAATCTCAAACAAAAAATATTATGTATGTCTTTTGATAATGCTTCTAACAACACTGCCGCAATTTCAATATTAAAATTGCATTTGCAACAACCTGTTAATGAAACTTTTCATGTTAGGTGTGCATGTCAGGTGTATAATTTAATTGTTAAAAGTGGCCTAGATTTATTTTCAACAGAGATTAGTCTTGTTAGAAGAGCAGTTGGTGTAATTGAAGGAAATAATAGACATTCTAGAATAAGGGAATTTAAAGATAAGTGTGTCCAACATAACCTTCAACCCCGATTCATGCCAGAAGAAATAGTTACTAGATGGAACTATACATATTTATTTTTAAAAGTTTGCTATAAATATAGATATCCAATAACTGAAGTTGGTAATGCACATTGTACGAATCCAAGTCGTATGTTAACAACTGATACTTGGGCGGTCATTAATGATGTTGTTAAATTTTTACATAAATTTTATATTGCTACTGTTGAGTTTTCTGGATCTTATTACCCTACTATTGCTATGGGTTTAGTACATATAGCGGAAATTTCTTTTCTACTCTTTGAATTTAAGAAAAAAGAAAAATATACGGCTGTTGTGACAAATATGCAAGACAAATTCAAAAAATATTTCCTCCGATTTACTGTGACGAACCAAAGGGTCATCACTTATTTTATTAATTATTTCGAGCTTCTGAGGCCTTGAAAACCTTATTCCATGTTGCCTCGATTTACGTACACAATCCGAGCATGTAGCCGAAAAGATTTTGTGATAGAAAATATGAATTCTATGAGAAATTTGGATAAAAATGATATTAATATTGATATGGTTGACTTCGGTCAACATTTTTGGTAAACGGATCCGGACCCGAGATTGGATGGTCCCGAGAGGTCCGTAGGAAAATATGGGACTTGGACATGCGTCCGGAGTCGAATTACGAGGCCGAGAGCCCAAGTTATGAATTTTTCTATGAAATTGTTTTTGATGTAATTGTTAAAGGAAATGAATTAATTGACCTTGGTATCGGGCTCGTATTTTGGTTCGGACGCCCGGTACAAGTCTTAAATATTATATATGTAATTTCTGTAAAGTTTGGTGACGTTCGGATGTCGTTTGAGATGTTTTGGACCTTGAGTTCCAAGTTTGAAAGTTTTGAAAACCAAAAGTATGAAAATCATGAATTTGAGGCTTGATTTGATGAAAACGATGTGATATTGGCGATGTGATCGCACGAACAAGTTCATAATGTGTTTTTGATATTGTGTACATGTTTGGTTTGGAGCCGGGGAGCTCGGGTAAAGATTTGATAGGCCGTTGGATGAAATTCTGAGTTTTTGCACTGCTGGTTTTTCACCCAGCTGTTGTCTTCGCAATTGCGAAGTATTTCTCGCAATTGCGAAGGTGGTAGGTCAAGGCAGGGTCCGCAAATGCGAACCCTTGGTCGCAAATGCGAAGGGTGCCCAGGACCGTTTGGGTTCGCAAATGCGAACCAAACCTCGCAATTGCGAGGCCTCCGGTGAAAAGGCATGCTTCGCAAATGCGAAGCATTCTTCGCAAATGCGAAGGTCCCTCAGCCCAGCCTCGTTCGGAAATGCGAACAAATGTTCGCAAATGCGAAGGTCCCTGAAGGCCAACTTGGGTTCGCAATTGCGAACAAAAGTTCGCAAATGCGAACTTCCCATCCTTAGCTTATTTTTCAAACTCCAGAAATTGGTCGGGGTTCGCAATTGCGAACCCATGTTCGCAAATGCGAACACAGAGACCTGTAAAACACGATTTTCAGTTCATTTCTTCACTTTTTACAAACCAAAAACACCCATTTGCGATTCTTCACGGATTCCTTCTTCATCAAAACAATTGTAAGTCACTTTTTACTTAATTCTTTCAATTCCTAACATCATTAAACATGTTTTTCAATAGAAATCAAAGGTTTTCATGGTACAATTTCTTGTTTTTGTTAGAATATAGGGTTTTTCATAAATTGGGAAATTGGACCTCGAATTGAGGTCCGATTTTGAAACAAATCATATACATGAACTCGTGAGGGGATGGGTAACCGGATTTTGGTCCTAACCCCGAGTTCCGACCATGTGGGCCCGGGGTCAAAATTCACTATTCCGGGCAGAATGTTGTAAAAGTTGTAATTGGCCTTATGAATTAGTTCGTTGAGTAGTATTGATGATATTAAATCAATTGTGTATAGATACGATTGGATTGGAGCCAAATTTGAAAGAAAAAGACATTTCCACGGATTGAATTGTTCATAAACATTCGAGGTAAGTGTTTGTTCTATGCTAGCTTGAGGGAATAGGATTATGTGTTATGTGTTATATGATCGAGTGCGGTGTATGGGTTGTGGTGACAAGCATCCATACACTGGCGTCTAGTATGACCGTGAGTCGTTGAAAATGCTTATTTTGAGATATATTTACAGATGAATTGTTGAACCTTTGTCAGGTTGTAGAATTGTTATGGTTCTCCCTTGCTGAGACTTGTTGTGAAGATAACTATTGATTGCCCTTGTTGGGACGGTTTATGAATTACTGTTTCTTTCTTTGCCCTTAATGTGATTGTTATTTGGGTGAGGAAGAGTGATAATGCACGAAGGGTGATGTCGTGCCATGTTTTATTATTTATGCACGAAGGTTAATGTCGTGCCATGTTTTATTGATTATGCACGAAGGATCATGCCGTGCTCTGTTATTGAACCATGTACGAAGGATCATGCCGTACTATGGATGTGAGGATGAGAGTAAAAGCACGAAGGGTGATGCCGTGTACTTTATTTGCTTATTTGGTGAGGATGAGAGTAAAAGCACGAAGGGTGATGCCGTGCAATTGTTTGCTATTCCTTGACTTGATATTACATGTGTTTCCATTATACTTTGTTTTCCTTGTGAACTTATTAACTGTTGTTAATTGTTGAATTCTTTGAGATATCCCTTATTGTGTTATTACTTGGTTATTTCTTGTTATTATGTGGTATACATATATGTTGAATTGCACAGGTTTATGTGGGTGTCTGGTCCTAGGCTTGTCACTACTTCGCTGAGATAGGCCAGGCACTTACCAGCACATGGGGTCGGTTGTGCTGATACTACACTTCTGTGCGTTTTTGCACAGGTCCAGGTTACGATCAGGAGCAGCAGCGGTAAATCGATTGCGTGGGAGTTGATCACATTTGAGACCGAGGTAGCTTGCAGACGTCCACAAGCCCGGCGTCTCTCTCTTTACTTATGATACTAGCTGTAGTCTCTTTGTTCCGAGACAAACAGAATTATGTTATATTTCTTTCAAACTTTTATGTGTAGTATTCAATAGTAGTTCGTGAGTTGGTGACTCCACGTCTTGGGTAGAGGATTTCAGTATGATTTTCATCTTGTAATTAGTTATTTCTATTTCGATAAAGTATTCCGTATTTATTTAATTAAAATTGTGTTAAAAACAGGATAGTATGAATACAGTGGCTTGCCTAGCTACCACAAGTAGGCGCCATCACGATCCCGATGTTGGAGGAAAATCCGGGTCGTGACATTTACTTAATTGGTGCAGTTTTAAATCCTTCAATTAAATTGTCTGATTGTCATCAATTAATGAATACTTTATATACTTATATGGAGATTGGGGAAACTGAAACCCCAAATTTATATACTTCTATGAACAGTTTAAATGATTATTTACAGCAATTATATAATTATTATGCAAATGTAATTGATATAGTTGCAGGTAATGTTAATAATTCTATTATGCAATGTAGCACTTCTGCTACAGTGACTGAAGATGAAGGATTAGATGAAAGTTTTAATATTTTTTCTACTTTTTCTAACACTCAAACAAGTTGCAGGAACATCGATGAACTTCAATTCTACTTGCAGAAACAAAATGAGCCTCGCACAAAGGATTTTTCACCGTTGGGGTGGTAGCATGAAAATGGAAAGCAATTTCCTGTTCTCTACGCAATGGCTAGGGACGTGATGAATGTGCCAATTTCAACTGTTGCATCCGAGAGTGCATTTAGCCAAGCAAGACAACAACTTGGAGATACGTGTCACTCATTGGGAAGTAATGCTTTGGAAGTTTTAGTATGTATGAGAGATTGGATTAGATCGGAAAGAAGAAATCAAGGACATGAAGATGTTGATCGCCCGGAAGACGAGGAACTTGGAGATATATTAACAAGTGGTCACCCATCCGAATTAAATACTCCGGAAGAAGGCCAATCAGTTCATATTGATTATGACGAACTTAGCAGGGCAATGCAAAATATTTGAATTTACTTATTGTTATTTGTTCAAGTCTTAAAAGATGTAAACATTCAATTTGTAAGTTTCAAATTTGAGTTATGAAATATGAAATAAAGGAAGCACTTGCAATTTGCAGCAAGTGCAATTTTTCCCATATTCCTTCTATTCTTTAATTTATATTTTAAAGTAATACAAATTCTTAATATAACTTAAATTGAAACTTTAAATTTGAAATTCAAAGTTAAAGTGTTAAATTGAAACTTTAACATTTTAATTTTGAAATTCAAACTTAAAATCTTAAATTGAAACTTTAACAATTTAATTTTGAAATTCAAACTTCAATGTTTCAAACTTAAATCCTTAAATTGAAACTTTAATTTTGAAAATCAAACTTAAAGTGTTAAATTGAAACTTTTATTTAGAAATTCAAACTTAAAGTCTTAAATTGAAACTTCAATTTTTAAATTCAAAGTTTCAAAGTTCAAACTTAAAGTCTTAAATTGAAACTTTAATTTTTAAATTATAACTTAAACTCTTAAATTGAAACTTTATAAGTCTAACTTAATTTTGAAATACAAACTTAAAGTCTTACATTGAAACTTTATAAGTGCAAGTTTTTCTCATTTACTTTGTGTTCTTTAAATTAATACAAAGTTACAAACTATTAAAATAAATTATAATAGTTATACGAATTTACAAAAAAATTAAAAAAACGTTAAACCCGGCCCGGCCCGACCCCTTTAACCCGTAACTCGTACGAGTCAATTTTTACCCGAAAATACCCCAACCCGTTAAGCCCGCTATGAAGGAGCCCGGAACCGGCCCGGTAAGGAACCCGTACGGGTTCAAAAAAATTGGGCCCGGACCGGCCCGGCCCACCCGTTAGACACCTATACATTAAAGAATTAAAATGGAACCTTTTTTCCTATTTGAGTTCTCTTCAAAAGCCGAAGTCAAGAGAATTAAGATTGGAGATTGGATTTCAAGTTTCAACAATATAGAGGTTCATCTGGAACCAGTGGCGGATCCACACTTAAAAATAGGGTGCTGAAGCACCTATTGACTTTGGTCAAATAATGTAATATATTCATAAATAATACTTAAAAACTTCAATAATTGACCATGAGCACCCATTATGATCATGTTTGGCCATCTAAAATTTAAACTAAAATCAGTAAAGCACCCACGACTTATAAATCCTGGATCCGCCACTGCCTGGAACGGTGGTAATAGTATGTGCCAATGTGAAAATCAAAAGCCAAAGTTATTTGGATTAAGTTAATTGGAGATCTGTTTGATATATAAGCGAATAATGTCAGAAATCTATCTATCTAAATTTATATTTATATTATGTCTATATTTATATTATATTATCATTTTTACACTTTAAAAATATATTTAATATTGGACAAATTAATAATTTTAATTATTTACTTAATGTTTAGAACATTAAAATCAAATAAAATTTTAGTTATTACAACTTATTTGAATTGTGTAAGAAATCCTAATATGTAGGACATTAAAAAAGTAATATTATTGTTTCAAGTTTGGTTTTCCTAAAAGTTTACATTGGGGATTTTTACCTATGTATACCATATAGCAAACATTATTACCGCATATGTTTAAGGTTTGTGTTTATTACATTTAAGCATACCAACTTTCAATTTATGTACCATAATTTAAATTAAGGCTTTAGTTATACTCTCCTTTAATGTAGGCATGCATTTAGGGACAAAATCTTCTAATTAATCACTTTACTCGCTTCTCTCTCATCCCCACAGTTAATTCCCTCCCCCCCCACCCACGATTTACCCACAGTTAATTCAATCCCTCCCTCCCCCCACGTTTTTTCTTCAGTTTTCTTTCCCCCGTTTTCGTATAACAGAAACTCACAATTCCCATCAGGTTCATTCACTTCCCCCACCATTTTCATCCAATTCAAACTTTGTATTCATCTCCACAATTCTTAAATTGTTAATTAATACTCTTGACGAAGAAATATTTGAAGTCTTCATTGTCCATATATGTTCTGTTTATTGTTGATCCAAAGGTGAAGCTGTTTTTTTTTCCTTCTCTAACTCTAACAAAGGTGCTGAGCAAATTGCACGAGTCTAATCCTGAGAATTTCACGATGACGTCTCTCTTGCGTATCTGTGGATATGTTTGAGTGTAATTGTAGTTTATTTGTAATTTTTTATAGAAATTTTATAAATGAAGAGCAAATTTTGTTGTCAATATTATTTTTTACGTAAGATTGTAGTTTAAGTGTAGTATAAATGTAGTAATTTTGTAGATATTGTCACGACCCAATCCGGTCGTTATGGCGCCCAACAATCAAGCTAGGCAAGCTAGACCAACAATTATTTTCACAAATAATATCAGCCCCAAATGGACATCTCAAGAAGAATATACGAGTCAAAGAAACTCCAATAATAATAATACGAACAAAATACTGAGAAGTGCGAATACGAACTAACACTCCCAAAGATCTGGAGTTACAAGTATAAAGCCTCTAAACAAAATCGAATAGTGATAGAGAATACTGTATGAAATACTCAAATCTGAACATAAAGTAATAACTGAAAAGAGATGAGAAGCTAGGTTCTGCGAACGTCGGCAGCTACCTCAGCAACTCGGTATGACTCTGTAAAAGCTGGAATGCTCGTCTACTTCTCTTGAGTACCTGAATCTGCACACAAAGGTGCAGTGAGTAGGGGTGAGTACTAAGTACTCAGTGAGTAATAAATATATACAAGTAGGTGAAAGTAAGAAATCCACAGAATACCACATAATGAAGCTAAACTACAGTCCGATCCTCCTATGAACTAGCAACAACAGTACAATACAATTATCACAGATAATTCAAAAGATAAAGATGCAATGCAATGCACATAACCGCTACGGCGTGTAGCCCGATCCATTTAACGTCGACGGCGCTCACTAGGGGTGTGTACAGACTCCGGAGGGGCTCCTACAGCCCAAGCGCAATACTGCTGCGGCGTGCGGCCCGATCCTCATATCAACCGCTGCGGCGTGCAGCTCGATACATCCTCAGTCCACAACAAGCATATAAGTCACACAACAACTCAAATTATTTATTTCCAGGTTCTAGTTTATTTATTATGAAAATACTTTAATTCTTATTTAATTTTCCCAAAACAGGTGACTTAGCATTTCAATACGGTGATTTCAAACCAGGACTGAGATCAGTGATTAAGCAAGTATAGCTATCACATATATAACTATCCCCTATGGATACTACAGGTCGGCACAAGGCCCCAAACATCGCTTACAGTCCATAATTATTTCAAACACAGTATCTTTCAACAACAAATATCATATTATACTCATTCGGGATGGACTAAGTCTCAATCCCCAGTGACAATCAATCCTGCACCTGCCACGGGGTGTGAGCCACGCCCTACTAGCGTCACAATGTGCTAAGCCGGGGTTTCGAACCCTCAGGCTACCATATACACAAACTATTCACCTCTAGCCGGTCGTACACTCGTCCGCAATGTCTTTTCCTTTGGAATTCGTTGCCTCGTGCGTAGAATCTAGTCAAACCACAACAACTATGTCATTTACGGGTCAAAGAAACATAACCCAATTCAATTTACACGAAATACACATAAATGCACTAAGTTGGTAAAACCCGACCCCGGGCCCGCTGCTCCAAAAATTCCAAAATTAGTACGAATTTGATCCTCGTCTCTCCACGAGTCCGTGCATATAAAATTTATCAAAATCGGAGTTCGAATGGCCTTTCAAAAGTTAAATTTTTGTTTTCAATACCTAGGCCATAATTCTTCACAGTTTCTACTCAAATTCATGAAGTTGATGTTAATTCTACCATAAAATTGTATTTTTGAGTCAAGAAACTTACCTCCGATGAATACCCGATGAATTCCCAGCAATTCCACGTGAGTTTCTCTCTCTAGAGCTCAAAATTTGTGTTTTTGAGAATGAACCCGCGACTGGCCTGTTCTGGAATTTAATTCACTGCCAGACGATTTTCTTCTTCGCATTCGCGTTACTGTTCACGCGTCCGCGATGCCCAGCTCCAACTTCCTCCACGCGAACATGACGCCTCCCACGCATTCGCGAAGAACAACTTCTCAGCCGTCCCACATTTCTTCTACGCGAACGCATCGCCCCTTCACGCGAACGCGATGCCTAGCATCCCCCAGCTACGCGAACGCGACGCCTGCATCGCGAACGCGATGCTCCCCCTCTCTCTCCTACGCGAACACAACAGCCTGATCACAGACGCGATACCTTATCCAGCCTTGCTGATAACAACTAAGACGGAAATCCAAACTAGAGTAAGAATTTGAGAAGTAAATGCGGAAGCAATAACAACATGAATTGAACAACTAGAATTAAAGAGACGGAAACAAAGGATATGCGAAAGATTCAAGGAAAGAATTCCGAGAACTTTCAAGAACGCAAGTTCTATAGCCTTGACAAGATCAAAGTAACAACATCTTGATTATGAAAGAAATCAAACGCCTTTACTTAAAAGCAAATCAAAACAATAGATTCAGATCTTGACCACTTTACGAGTAACTTAAGACAACAATTAATACTAGTATTAATCGCCTTCTAAGAATACCACAAAGGAATCAAAGATATCACAATAGAGAAGTAATCTTACTACCTTGAACTATGAACTAGTAAAGGTTGAAAGATAAATCTCAAAGCACAAGTAACAAAGGTTCAAAAGAACTCTCAAAGTATGATATACTCAATCAATAATAATCTGTCTTATGAAGGAGAAGAACACCCTATTTATAGGAGTACAAAGGCATAAAAATAACATTAAAAACTAGGTGGGGTGGTTGTAGTGGAAAACACAATTATTACAATGAGGTAGGTGGTTGCTAAAGTCTAAGAAAAGTCTTTGGTTAGGTGAGGGGCGGCCAAGACCCTTTGGGGCAGATTTGGGCCTTAAAACAACTAGTTTGAGCCATTTGTTTGGACTCCAATTGGGCTACTCTTGTAACACCTCTTTCTGGAACACTTTTAAGCTCATTTTGAGCCTATTTGGTGACTCCAAGGGTTGATTTGGGTAACCAACTCTTCCTCCTCTTGGACTTCAATTTGAGCAACCAAATAGTTGTAAAACTTTGACAACTCTTCTCCTTTGGGCATGAGCTCTTCCTCCATAGTTAGAAGCTTCTTTATTTGCCATTTAAGTCCAGAAACCTTATTTTGCAATTCCTTAGCTTGAGATCTTGTAAATGGCCTTCTTGGAGCTTCCAAAACTCTATCCTTATCTGTGATGCTATCATTCCCCTCTTCTTGAAAAGAATTCGTCCCCGAATTCGATCCTACGTCAAACAAAGATAAGTCAGCAACATTGAATATAGCACTTACTTGAAACTCACCAGGAAGGTCCAACTTGTAAGCATTGTTTCCAATCCTTTCAAGGACTTGAAATGGGCCATCTCCTCTAGGATGCAACTTTGACTTCCTTTTGGAAGGAAATCTTTCCTTTCTAAAATGAACCCGAACTAAATCCCCAGGTTTAAAAATAACTTGTTTTCGACCCTTATTTTTTCTCAAGGCGGTTTGCTCATTTTTCTTCTCAATTGCAAGCCTTGTTTGCTCATGAATTTTTTTCATCATCTCAGCTTTTGTCCTACCATCAAGACTAGCAATATCATTAGCAGGTAATGGTAATAAATCAAGTGGAGTAAAGGGATTAAAGCCATAAACAACTTCAAAAGGAGACATACCTGTAGAAGAATTGATTGTTCTATTGTAAGCAAATTCAATCATAGGTAAGTGATCTTCCCATAAAGTTAATTTACCTTTCAAAATAGCCCTTAACATGTTTCCTAAAGTTCTATTAACTACTTTAGTTTGTCCATCAGTTTGTGGGTGACAAGAAGTGGAAAACAATAATTTCGTGCCTAAATTCCCCCAAAATACATGCCAGAAGTGACTCAAAAACTTTGCATCCCTATCACTAACAATTGTTCTAGGTATACCATGCAATTTCACAATATCTTTTACAAAAAGATTAGCAACATGTGAGGCATCATTAGTCTTTAAACAAGGAATAAAACGAGCCATCTTGGAGAACCTATATACCACAACAAATATACTATCCTTACCATACCTTGTTCTAGGCAAACCTAACACAAAATATATAGATATATCAATCCAAGGTGAAGTAGGAACAAGTAATGGCGTGTAAAGACCATGTGATAACACTTTAGATTTAGCTTGTTTACATTCCAAACAGTGTGTGCACATTCTTTCAACACCTTTTCTCATTCCAGGCCAAAAGAAATTTTCAGCAAGTATGTCTAATGTCTTTGGGACCCCAAAGTGTCCCATAAGCCCTCCACAATGTGCTTCCCTTACAAATACTTCACGTAAAGAGAAATTAGAGATACACAACTTATTTTCTTTAAAGAGAAACCCATCTTGTAGGTTAAACCTATCAAGAGGACCCAACTTACAATCTGCAAAAGTTTTAGCCAAAATCAACATCATTAGCATAAAGTTCCTTGATTTGATAAAAACCCATCAATTTAGAAGTGAGGGTAGAAACTAAGACATACCTCCTTGAAAGTGCATCAGCAACAACATTCTCTTTCCCTTGTTTGTAAGAAATTACATAATTAAAAGTTTCAATAAATTCAACCCACTTAGCATGCCTTCTACTAAGCTTACCTTGACTTTTCAAGTATTTCAAGGATTCATGGTCAGTTTTAATGACAAACTCCCTTGGCCACAAGTAATGTTGCCATGTGGCTAAAGCCCTTACCAAAACATAAAGCTCTTTGTCATAAGTTGAATAGTTCAATGTGGCTCCATTCAACTTCTCACTAAAGTAGGCAATAGGTTTAGAATCTTGCATCAAAACAACACCTATTCCCTTGCCAGAAGCATCACATTCAATTTCAAAAGATTTAGAAAAATCAGGCAATTGTAATAACGAAGCAGAACATAACTTTTCTTTCAACAAGTTAAAAGCATCATCTTGTTCTTTTCCCCATTTAAAAATCCTATCCTTTTTGATAACTTCAGTTAAAGGAGAAGCAATGGTGCTAAAGTCTCTCACAAACCTCCTATAAAAACTAGCAAGTCCATGAAAACTCCTAACGTCAGTTACACTCTTAGGTTTAGGCCATTCTTTAATTGCTTTGATTTTCTCTTCATCAACCTCAACTCCCTTAGAGCTAACCACAAAACCCAAGAAAATCACACGATCCACATAAAAAGTACACTTTTTAAGATTAGCAAATAACAATTGCTTTCTAAGAACTTCAAAAACTTGTCTTAGGTGATCTACATGCTCTTCTAAAGTATTAGAAAAGACCAAGATATCATCGAAGTACACCACAACAAATTTTCCATGAAAATCCTTAAAAACATGATTCATTAATCTCATGAAAGTGCTAGGTGCATTAGTCAAGCCGAAAGGCATAACTAACCACTCATAAAGCCCACATTTGGTCTTAAAAGCAGTTTTCCATTCATCTCCAGGATTCATTCGAATCTGATGGTAACCACTTTTTAGATCAATTTTAGAAAAGATTTTGGATCCATGTAATTGATCCAACATGTCATCAAGACGAGGAATAGGGTGGCGATACTTTACCGTAATCTTGTTGATTGCTCTACAATCCACGCACATCCTCCAAGTTCCATCCATTTTGGGTACCAATAGGACCGGAACAGAGCAAGGGCTCATGCTCTCTCTCATAAAGCCTTTCTCAAGCAACTCCTCAACTTGCCTTTGAAGTTCCTTTGTCTCTTCTGGATTACTCCTATAGGCTGGCCTATTTGGGATTTGTGATCCAGGTACAAGATCAATTTGATGCTCAAAGCCACGTAAAGGCGGCAATCCACTAGGAATATTTTCTGGAAAGACATCTTCAAAATCCTGCAAAAGAGTAGAAATACTACTTGGCAAAGAAGAAGTTAGCAACTCAGAATTAATCAAAGCCTCTTTGTAAGTAAGTAGTATTATGGGCAGCCCCTCTTTTCTTGCATTTAAACACTCTTTGGCTTTTATATAGAAAGTCTCTCTTTTTCTTTCCTTAACCTCTTTCCTCTTACCAAGACTGTCTATTTTTTTATTCGAACCCTCTTTTATCTCTTCTCTCAAATTGCTGCCCTCTCTCTCTTTTTTTTCTTTTTCCTCAAGCTCACTTTTTATCCCTCCCCTTGACTTTCCCATTGTTTCCTTTAATCTCTTCTGATCTTCAAACACTTGAGAAGGAGATAAAGGTGCAAGAGTAAATTTCCTGCCATTTAGTTCAAGCAAATATCTATTCTTTCTCCCATCATGAAAAACATTCTTGTCATACTGCCAAGGACGGCCCAGTAATATATGACAAGCTTGCATAGGCACTATGTCACAAAGAACATCATCCTCATATCTACCAACGTTAAATGAAATCATACATTGTTTATTTACCTTTAGTTCACCACTATCATTTAACCATTGGAGTCTATAGGGAGTAGGGTGTTTCATGCATGCAAGTCCCAGTTTTTCCACAAAGTATGAACTAACCACATTAGCACAACTACCACTATCAATGATCATAGAGCAAATTTTTCCTTTTTTCCCACACCTAGTATGGAATATATTCTCTCTTTGTGCTTCACTATTGCTTCCTAAATTGATAGTCATAATCCTCCTAACTACCCCAACCATTCCATCATTAGGTAGTTCTAAATCACCTTCATCACTCATATCTCCCTCTTCATCTCCCTCACTCTTTTCACTCTCATATCCTCCATCTTCTTTTAGAATGATGTTTCTTCTACTTGGACATTCATGCATCATATGTCCCCTTCCTTTACATTTATGACACTGAATAGAACTAGAAGGTGTAAAAGGTTTAGGGTTGAAGGTTTTACCTCCCTCTTTGTTCTCCAGTTTACCTTTTCCCTTGTCTTCTTGAGGCCGAGAAACATTCTTCATCTCATGATTTGGCCATGGTTTCTTAGGCATGGTGCTTGTTCGACATCTCCATGAGCTAGTTTACTTTCTTTTATTTTGATTTTCTACCTTTATGCACAAATCAACTAACTCATGTATCGTTATATATTGTTGTAATTCAACTACATCAGCTATATCTTTATTAAAACCATTTAAAAACGTAGCCATTGTAGCCTCTTCTTCCTCCATACAATTAGCTTGGATCATAGCTATATCCATAGCCTTAAAGTAATCATCTCCTGACATGGACCCTTGCTTCAATGTTTGAAGGCGTAGTTGTAGCTCTCTTTGAAATTGTGATGGTACGAATCTCTTCCTCATCACCCTTTTAGCCTCAGTCCAAGTAGCAATTGGTGCTCGTCCTTCTTGCAGTCGATCCCTATTAAGATTTTTCCACCAAATAGAAGCATAATCAGAAAACTCTACAACAGCAAATTTAACCTTCTTACCTTCAGAGTAGTTGTGACAGTCAAAGATTGCTTCAACCTTTCTCTCCCAATCAAGATACAAGTCCTGGATCCCTTGTTCCCTTGAAAGATGGCATCTGCATCTTTATATTACTTATATTATCATCCTATATCCTACCTCTTTGTCCCCTCCTATCTCCTCTCACCCTATCAAAATCAATATCATTAAAATCATCAATAAAGTTTGCTTGATTTACAATAGGAGCATGGGGTACATTTCTTCTAGCAGGTGGCCTAACATTATTATCCCTCCTAAGTTCAGCTATTGTATCATTTTGATCCGCAATGGTATCCCTCATTTCTTGGAGTTGGAGATTCAGCCTTTCAAATTGTTGATGCATGGCTTGCAAGGTAAAATCATTCCTTGCTTTGATTTCAGCTTCTTGGAGAACCATTCGTTCATTATCACTACCTGTATGTGACATCTTTAAAAATTGTATCACACAAATTAGCTTCTTTTTCTCTCGGAATAACCTTTGAACAAAGTACTTTATAGATTTATAGTTAAACCTAACTTGTATGTAGTTCTCAGTAGTAAAACTCAGATTTTTCTTTTGTTTTTGGGGACAATTAAAAGAAGAAAGAACCAAATCCTAGAACTTTTAGGCTCGGTTGAAACAAGACACGAACGAAAAGGAAAGAATATAAATGCGTAGAATACAAAGAGTAAGAAAATCAAGGATCCCATCTTCTTGTTTCCTTTGTTAATTTTTTGAAACACTTAGATACAAAAGATATATCTTGGAGAGAAAGCAATTGTATTTCTTCTTGTTTTAAATTGGATTTCGTTTTTTTTTTTGGTTTTTTTCTGTTTTTTTTTTTTTCAAAATATCCCAAGAATTATCAAGAACGAAATCTTGATAGAACCGCTCTGATACCACTTGATAACAACTAGGTCGGAAATCCAAACTAGAGTAAGAATCTAAGAAGTAAAAGCAGAAGCAATAACAACATGAATTGAACAACTAGAATTAAAGAGACGGAAACAAAGGATATGGGAAAGATTCAAGGAAAGAATTCCGAGAACTTTCAAGAACGCAAGTTCTATAGCCTTGACAAGATCAAAGTAACAACGTCTTGATTATGAAAGAAATCAAACGCCTTTACTTAAAAGCAAATCAAAACAATAGATTCGGATCTTGACCACTTTACGAGTAACTTGAGACAACAATTAATACTAGTATGAATCGCCTTCTAAGAATACCACAAAGGAATCAAAGATATCATAATAGAGAAGTAATCTTACTACCTTGAACTCTGAACTAGTAAAGGTTGAAAGATAAATCTCAAAGCACAAGTAACAAAGGTTCGAAAGAACTCTCAAAGTATGATATACTCAATCAATAATAATCTATCTTATGAAGGAGAAGAATACCCTATTTATAGGAGTACAAAGGCATAAAAATAACATTAAAAACTATGTGGGGTAGTTGTAGTGGAAAACACAATTATTACAATGAGGTAGGTGGTTGCTAAAGTCTAAGAAAAGTCTTTGGTTAGGTGAGGGGCGGCCAAGACCCTTTGGGGCAGATTTGGGCCTTAAAACAACTAGTTTGGGCCATTTGTTTGGACTCCAATTGGGCTACTCTTGTAACACCGCTTTCTGGAACTCTTTTAAGCTCATTTTGAGCCCATTTGGTGACTCCAAGGGCTGATTTGGGTAACCAAATCTTCCTCCTCTTGGACTTCAATTTGAGCAACCAAATAGTTGTAAAACTTCGACAACTCTTCTTCTTTGGGCATGAGCTCTTCCTCCATAGTTAGAAGCTTCTTTATTTGCCATTGAAGTCCAGCAACCTTAGTTTGCAATTCCTTAGCTTGAGATCTTGTAAATGGCCTTCTTGGAGCTTCCAAAACTCTATCCTTATCAGTGATGCTATCACTTGCCTTCGTGAACGCGGCCTGTGCCACGCGAACGCAAAGGCTTAATGCCTGTTGCACAGACCTGCAATTTTCTGCAGTTTTCTCTAAGTTTGAAATACCCGGATGATGGTCCGAATTCACCCCGAATCCCCCGGGACCCCAACGAAAACCACCAACATACTCCAAAACACGATACGAACTTGTTCCAATCATAAAAACACGCCCTTAAACACAGAAATCATCGAATTATAGTGGATTCAAGCCTAGGATTCAACTCAAACTTCCGAAACTAACATTCAATCAAAAACCCAACCAAACGACGTCCGAATGACATGAAAATTTGTAGACATATCCAAAATCACATAACGAACCTAAAAGAATTGTCAGAATTCCATTCCGACTCCTGGATCAAAATCTCACCTACCGTCCGGATATCGCCAAAATTCAACCTTAGCCAATTCAAGCCTATTTTTACACCGGACCTCCGAATTCGATTCCGATTACTCTCCTAAGTCATAAATGATCCCCCGAAACTAGTCGAATCATCAAAATTCGATTCCAAGCTGTCTAGATCATCGGTCAACATTCGGTTGACTTTTCCAAACTATCCTTTTCATAAAGAGGTATATGACCTCATTTCTATCTAAATTCCTTCCGATTTGCTTCTAACTTTCTAAACACATATAAATAAGCATATTTAAGTGTTAAATGAAGAAAATGGGGCAATAACTCCCATAACGACAAGTCGGGTCATTACATTCTCCCCAATTTAAACAAACGCTCGTCCGCGAGCGGGTTAAGAAACATACCTGGAGTTTCAAATAAGTGTGGATATCTGCTCTGTATCTCTTGCTCGGTCTCCCAAGTTTCTTCCTGCACGGGATAACCTCTCCACTACACTTTCACTGAAGCTATGTCCTTAGATCTCAGCTTACAAACATATCAACCCAAAATGGCTACCGGCTCCACATCATAGGCCAAGTCCTCATCTAACTGTATCGTGCTGAAGTCTAACACATGTGACGGGTCTCCAACATACTTCTGGAGCATAGATACATGGAATACCGGGTGAACGCCCGACAAACTGGGTGGCAAAGAAAGCATATATGCCACCTCCCCAACTTTCCTAAGCACCTCAAAAGGTCCAATGAACCTTGGGCTCAACTTTCCTTTCTTTCCAAACCTCATAACGCCCTTCATAGGAGAAACCTTCAGCAACACCTTCTCACCTACTGAATAAGACACATCTCGGACCTTCCGGTCCGCATAACTCTTCTGACGCGACTGAGTTGTACGAAGTCTCTTCTGAATCACCTTCACCTTGTCTAAGGCATCCTGAACTAACTCTGTCCCCAACAATCTAGCCTCGTCGGGCTCACACCAACCGACTAGAGACCTATACCGCCTCCCATATAAAGCTTCATATGGTGCCATCTGAATGCTGGACTGATAGCTGTTATTATAAGCGAACTCTGCAAGAGGAAAGTAATCAGCCCATGAACCACCAAAGTCAATAACACAAGCACGCAATATGTCCTCCAGTATCTAAATAGTACGCTCAGACTGCCCATCCGTCTATGGATGAAATGCTATGCTCAGCTCTACCTGTGAACCCAACTCTCGCTGAAATGTCCTCCAGAACTGAGAAGTGAACTGGGTACCTCTGTCTGATATGATAGAAATGGGAACTCTATGCAATCTCACAATCTCGCGGATGAATATCTTTGCCAACCGCTCCGAGGAGTATGTAGTACACAATGGAATGAAGTGAGCTGACTTGGTCAGCCTATCCACAACCACCCAAACTGAATCAAAATTCCTCGTTGTCCGAGGGAGTCCACTAACATAGTCCATAGTGATCCTTTCCCACATCTACTCGGAATATCAATACACTGGAACACACCACCAGGTCTCTGATGCTCATACTTGACCTGCTGACAGTTTAGGCACCGTGCCATATGATTCACAATATCTTTATTCATCTTTATCCATCTTTCTCCACCAGTAATACTGCTTCAAATCCTGATACATCTTTGTGGCACCTGAATGAATAGAATACCGCGAGCTGTGGGCCTCCTCTAATATCAACTCACGAAGGCCATCAACATTGGGCACGCATATCCGACCCTGCATCCGCAACACACCATCACTATCAATAGTGACATCTCTGGCATCATCATGCTGAACTCTGTCCTTAAAGACAAGTAAGTGTGGATCATCATACTGGCGCTCTCGAATACGGTCATATAAAGAAGACCGAGCTACCACGCAAGCCATAACCCGACTGGGTTCAGAAATATCCAGCCTCACCATCTGATTAGATATAGCCTGAACATCAACTTCAAGGGGTCTCTCCCCAACTGGAATGTACGCCAAGCTGCCCATACTAATATCCTTCCGGCTCAATGCATCAGCCACTACATTGGCCTTCCCGGGATGGTACAAAATAGTAATATCATAGTCTTTAAGCAATTTGAGCCATCTCCGCTGCCTCAAACTGAGATCTTTCTGCTTAAACAAAGAATGAAGGCTGCTGTGGTCTGTATATACATCACAAGATACACCATACAAGTAATGCCTCCAAATTTTCAAGGCATGAACAATAGCAGCTAACTCTAAATCGTGAACAGGGTAGTTCTTCTCATGGGGCTTTAGCTGAAGAGAGGCATATGCAATAACTCTACCATCCTGCATCAATACACAACCGATCCCAACTCTAGAAGCATCACAATACACCGTATAAGACCCTGAAGCTGATGGCAACACAAGTACCGGAGCTGTGGTCAAAGCCGCCTTGAGCTTCTGAAAGCTCTCCTCACATTCATCAAATCACACAAATGGAGCTTTCTTATGTGTCAACTTAGTCAAAGGTGAAGCAATAGATGAGAAACATTGAACAAACCGGCGGTAATAGCCTGCCAATCCGAGGAAACTCCAAATCTCAGTAGCTGAGGAAGGTCTGGGCCAATTCTGCACCGCCTCGACCTTTCGTGGGTCAACCCGAATCTCATCACTGGACACTACATGTCCTAGAAAAGTCAGCGTATCAAGCCAGAATTCACATTTAGAGAATTTTTCATAGAGCTTTTCTTCTCTCAACCTCTGCAATACCACCCTCAAGTGTTGTGCATGCTCCTCCTGGCTGCGTGAATACACCAGGATATCATCAATAAACAAGATCACAAAAGAATCAAGGTACGGCCGAAATACACTATTCATCAAGTGCACGAATGCAACTGAGGCATTAGTCAGCCCGAAAGTTAGGCTTGAATCTGCTATGATTCAATGTTTTCTGTGTTTAAGTGCGTGTTTTATGATTAGAACAAGTTTGTATCTTGTTTTGGGGTAGGTTGGTGGTTTTCGGGGTTCCGGGGGCTTCGGGATGAATCCGGGGGTCCAAACGGACCATTTTGTGCCAAAGGGCACTGCTATTTCTACTGCAATAAATGTAGAGCATTTTTGTTCTTCGCGATCGTGGAGGGTCCCATGTGATCGCGTAAGGTTGTGTTTGTGTGCATCGCGATTGCGATGGTTTGTATGCGATCGCGTAAGTCAGGGATTTAAGGCAATGCGATCGCGGGTAGTCTCATGCGATCACGTAGGGTCGAGGTCGGAAGCAGTGCGATCGCGGAGGTAGAGTCGCGATCGCGTAGAAGGAATTGGTCGCCCAGATGTTTGTGCATTGCGATCGCGTGCCAAGGGTCGCGATCGCATAGAGCATTTTTGGAGCCCGGGAATTTTGTGCATTGCGATCGCGAGCCAGTGGCTGCGATCGCATAGAGTAAACTGTCTGTCAGTATATTAAAAGACCGGAATAGTGTATTCGCGACTCTTATACCCAAAACCTCCATTTTTTAGTTCTTGGTGAGCATATTGAGGGGAATTGAAGGGGATTTCACCGGGTAATCGTCGGAGGTAAGTTCTATGGTCTAAATACGTGATTTTTTCCTTAGAATCTTCAATTATTTCACTGAAATTGGTAGAATTAATGGGGGAATTTTGCCCTAAGCCTCGGTTATGGTAAAACATCAA
The DNA here is from genome assembly GCA_032618575.1 of Nicotiana noctiflora. Classification (NCBI taxonomy): domain Eukaryota; kingdom Viridiplantae; phylum Streptophyta; class Magnoliopsida; order Solanales; family Solanaceae; genus Nicotiana; species Nicotiana noctiflora. Next base: position 21,028 of record JASVEL010000706.1, read on the forward strand.
TTTGAATGAGCAAACGGAGTCCGATTTTGGAAAACTTTATATGTATGGACTCGTGTTGAGATAAGTAATCCGAATATGTAACTTTTGTAATTTTTTAAGAAGTGTACCGAAGGTAGGGTTTGGGAAACTTTGTGGTTTTTCATGTAATTTGATTGTGTTCGATTGGGTGTTGTTCCGTTAGCCTATTTTGATATATTTGTACTGAATTTGGCTATTTTTGGCGTGCGTGGATGCTGGTGCGAGGAGCTAAGGCGTCGTGGAGCTTGAGTTTTCACCGGATCGAGGCAGATAATACTTGTAAATGATGTCCTGAGGGTTAGTAAACCCCGGACTTGCACATATTAGTGTTGTATTGAGGTGACTTGCACGTCGGATAACGGGCGTGGGGTAGAGCACCATTGGGGATTGTGACTTGGTTCGTCCCGCGTAATGAATAATAACACCTAATTGCTTGAAACTGAATTGACATCCTAATAAAAGATATTAATTATCATGAATTGGACTAATTATCAATACTTGGACTTCGTGCCGATTATTTTAATCCTTCAGGGATTGGTATCACTGTCTTGATAACACTATGCATATTTTATATAAATTTAAGGTTTCAAATGGTATTTTGCTACTCAGCATATTTATAAAGTTATGAAAAATTTGAACAAGGCCTTAATGACATTTCTAGCTGTGAGCTAATATGATATTGTTGCCGAGGGGCTTTCTTGATTATTTGTTAGACTAATTGGGGTCGAGGTCCATATGTTAAGGCATGACGATTTATGTGAGCATATGCATACAAATGCATGGACCGGACTGCACGCCGTAGTAGTATATGGATCGGGATGCGCGCCGTAGTAGGTGTGATATTGATGTTGCGCTTGGGCTATAGGAGCCCCTCCGGAGTCTGAACCCCCACAGTGAGCACGGACATCTTTGCATGGATCGGGATGTACGCCACATCGTCATATCCATTGCATGGCATACATACATTATTTTACTTGTACTACGTGGTATAACATATAGCACTCATTCATTATTGGCACACATGCATTATTTGCCTTATTAACCAGATCTCCTGGTGGAAATTGTTAAGGAGTGTTGAGCCCAAGGGGCTGATTGAGTGCAGACTTGCACTGATTGAGATTGTACCCAGGTATTGGTATGTTATCATGAAAGAAAGAAAGCTAAAAATTGAGATTTCTAAATAATCTACTCACATGTGCTGAAAAGGAATAAAAGATAAGGTATTAGTTTAAAGATAGTTTTGTATTGTGTAGTATAAGATAGTGCTTTGCGTGGTTTTCCTTTCTTCAGCTTTATTTACTTTTATTACCGTTGAGTTGGATGTACTCACACCTGACTCCCTGCACCTTGTGTGCAGATCCAGGTACACCACCGCAGAGCTGATTCTATAGCTGCTCGGGAGTTGCTTTTGGACAGTCGAGGTAGTTGCCAGCGTCCGCAGGACCTGACTTTCCAGTTTATCTTTATATTTGTTCTGTTTATCCCACACTTGTGCACAGTTGTATACACTATCACAGTTTATAAATTATGGTAGAGGCTCATGACTTGTGACTCCTATTCCATTGGGAAGTTGTATTGGTTTGGGATGTATAATCCCGACATTTGGGTATTTCTTTATTATTATCCTATCGTCGTTTATGCCTAAAAATGGATTAAATGTGAGATGTTAGCTCCGTATTTCGGTTGATTGGTCAGGCTGGCCTAGCCATTTGCTGGGCGCCATCGCGACCGGGTTCTGAGGTCGTGACATTTCATCTCTCTTTTCTCCACCGTCGTTGCCGGTTATATCATGGTATATTCAATATTTTATCTTTGCCTATACATATCTCAAATTGTAGCGATCCGACAGGTCGTTTTGCCTTTCAGAATCCCGTTGTGCCAAATAAAACTCTTCGTGCTTTCTTTAACTAATTTACGACATACGCGGATGGTTGGTCCGGGATTTGGAAGACTTTGGATTAAAATATGCTCATTTGACTCCTTAGGATTTTCTTAAAAGGCTAAGTTTGGCTTTAGTAAATATTTTGAGTAAACATGCCTAGATTCATATTTTGACGATATCGGAGTGTCCGCAAGAAAATAAGGGACATGGGCGTATGCCCGGAATCAAATTCCGAGGTCCCTAGCCCGAGTAAGAAATTATTACTAGAAATTGTTAAACTGGAATTCTATAGATTTAAAAAAAATTAATTAATGATTGATCACGTTGGTATTGGGCTCGTATGTTAGTTCCGAAGCCCAGTACAGGTCCAATATAACATTTAAGACCTGCCCGCAAAATTTGGTATCAATCCGTGTAGTTTAAGGGCATTTTGGCTCGTTAGAGGAAAATTAAGAAATTGAAGTTCATAAGTTTGACTCAATTGGTTTTAGGGGGTGATTCTTAGATTTGGCGTTGTTTCGGGCGTTCCGAAGGTTTGAGTAGGTCTGTATCTAGATTTTAGGCTTGTCGGTATGTTGGGGCAGGGCGCAGAAGCCCCGAGTGTCAATCGGACGAGGCTCAAGTGAAGTTAAAATTTTTGAGTAAGTGTTGAAGCATCTGCTTCTGTCATAACCACACATGCGGTTGGTGGACCACTTATCGCAGATGCGGGCCAGGGAAGGCAAGGCCAAAACCACAGAAGCGATTCTCGAACGACAGAAGCGGCTTCACAGAAGCAACTCCAAGACCACAGAAGCGGTCCCAGCCCATTTGGCCGGTTCCGCAGGAGAGGACGATTTCTTGTAGAAGCGGGATTGCAGACCACAGATGCGGAAGTCCCTGAAGCAGTGAGCTTCATTTAATACGGGTTCCAAACCATTTTTGACATTTTTCACTCTTCCATTGGTGATTTTGGGAGCTTTTGAGAGAAGAGTTCCACCTAGAATCTTGAGGTAAGTTTATCCCACCTATTGTTAGCTTAATACTTGTATCCTAGGTAGATTAAATACTAGAATTTAAGTAAAATCAATTAGTTAGAGCAAAACCTAGGGTTTTAACAAAAGTTCAATTTAACCATGCAATTTGTTAAGAAATGGACTAGAAATTGTATATGATTGATCCTTAGGTTATAGAGAACAAGTTCCTTCGAAAAATTTTAGAATCCGGGCACGTGGGCCCGGGGTCAAATTTTAGGAAACTTGTGTTAATTGTTGGAAAATTGCTTAAATAGTTAGAATTCGATTTCGTGAGCTTATATTGATTATTTCCTGCCTTATTTAACTAGTTTTGGACCGTTCAGATCTGAATTGGGGGTTTGGGCTCGTTCTTGGTATTGGAAGTGCACTTGGAATGAGGTGAGTCTCATTTCTAACCTTGTAAGAGGAAATTGTTCCCATATGTATAATAATTGAGTAATTTGCTACTAAATGCGGGGGCTACGTACACACTAGGTGACGAGAGTTCATGCGTAGCTACTATTATGTTAATAATCTGGGTAGGCTAGGACTCGTATTATGCTTTATTAGTGAATGTCTCTATATTTTCTTGCTAATGTGACCACTTAAGATATGCTAGAGACTTGAAAAGGAAAATAAGTGAATGTATACACTTATGGATATTTGTATGAATTTATTTGGAAATAAATACACATTCATGTATTTTCTTGATATGAATTGATATTTGTGGATCAGGTCGATCGCCTCGGTAGAAATAAATGCATCAATGGTTCGCACCATTCCATCCTCTGGCGGTGCACAATTTATTTTCTGTTGGATTGGGCCGTCGATCTCGGCATAATGTGCGCATGATATCCCTATGAAACCTCATCTATGACTTGTCCTGCTAAATATTTGAAATGTGATTGGTTGACTGCAAAGTTGTTTAGAACATGACTTATTATCTCTTGCTACACACTGTTGATTATCTGTGACTCACATGCTTAGCATAAAACCTTATTATATTATTTGACCATAGTGGTATCAAGTCGACCTCTCGTCTCTACTTCCTCAAGATTAGACGGGATACTTACTGGGTACATGTTGTTTATGCACTCATACTATGCTTCAGTACTTAATTGTACAGGATCTAAGGCAAGTATATCTGACTATCAGTTTGGTGCGCTCCCTTGATTCATAGTTTGAGACTTCACGGTGAGCTGCTCCTTTCCTGTGACGTTCAGAAACTTGATGGAGTCTTTCTTTACCATTGCTATCTATTCTATCTCGGACAGTATGATAGTTTTATTCTTTTGTACATTCTACTAGTTGTCCATTACTTGTGATACCGGATCTTGGCACATACGTTAGTAGAATATCATTTTGGGGTTGTATAATTATTTTGGCATATTATTGTTCATCTCTGATTTGACTTGAGCTTTATGAATTTCTATACTTATTTTGGTAAAAGTAAAAATGAGAACTAAATCACATTTCCGCGTTTGCTTGCCTGACAATAGTGTTGGGCGCCATCACGATCTATTTTTTTGGAGATGGGTCGCGACACTTATATATTTAACACTCACAACATATAACCTTATGATATTTTTAGGGATTCTATTGTGATGATTTGCCAGATCATCGACTGCTACCTGATTGGGTGTGATAACAATATGTCCGTTAAATAATGTGTCCTAGCATTTCTTCCTATTGATTTCTCGTTCTGCAGTTTTATTGGAGATATGATGCTCGGTTGGGGGCGGCTCTTCTTTTTGTGTAGATTTATCTGCATGTTGATACTTGTGAAAGTTTAACAAAATCCATGCAATACTTGAAGTGTTTTTGGTTATTTGAGGGCGTTTAGATATTACTCAATGTCGTTCTCTTATTAACAAATGCTGCTGGAAAAAGGAATATGCTGAACTTATGTGTATTTTTTTCCTAATGCTATGTAGACGTTACTTGCTTTGAAATTATAGCGCATTAGTGGATTTAAATCTTTGTATGATATCGAGTAAGCTTTCTGTTTTTAGTACAATAACTACAATAACAACAACAATACAACAAACCCAAAGTAATTTTATAAGTGCGGTTTGGGGATAGTAGTGTATATGCAGAGTCGCAGACCTTACCCCTATGAAGATAGAGGTTGTTTCAATATACTCTCGCGTCAAGAAACAGTGAAAGTAAAACAATCAAGCAACAATCAATATCAACAACAATGTAAAGGGATGTTTTCCTATCTGTACCATATATGAAACCATATTACTAAAAATATGCATATTTTCATTATTACCCGCCATGTTTATAGTTTTTCTATAAAATTTATACCTTTCATTAAATACCCAATATTAAGAGTTGATTCCTTCCAAATTAGACGCCTACAAATCTAGGATAAATATTTGAATAACTTATTCCTTCCAAATTAGACACCTAAATATTCAATCATGAATTACGTCAATCTAGGATACAAATCTGCTCTTTGCTCTTTAATTACCCTCCAATATTTTATCATCAGTGAAATATTCCTTTTTCTTTAATTATTCCTTCTTCTTTTTTTCAGTTTAAAAGGCAATGAAACGAAGAATTAATTAGGATATCAAATTTACTTTTTTTTTCTATATGACATCTTGTTTAAAATGGTAATAATTCTATTTCCATTTCTTCTAGTTAGATAAATATTCATATTTGTTCAATCATCAATGTCTTTTTATATTAATTTATATTTGATGTACCTAAACTGAAATCTATGTTCAAAAAAAAATGTTGACTACAAAATTTTCTCGTAATCTACAAAGTTTCTACAAAAAATATACAAATAAACTACAAATCAGTTTACGTATGTATAAAGCATTATTATTTTGAAGGGTATCGACAAAATTACTACATTTATACTACAATGACACTAAAATCTGTGTTGAAAAAAATGTTGACTACAAAATTTTCTTTTTATCTACAAAATTTCTACAAATAAACTACAAATCAGTTTAAGTATTGTATAAAATTGTATTGTTTTTAAGGGTATCAATAAAATTACTATATTTATACTACAATAAAACTATAATCTATATTGAAAAAAAATGTTGACTACAAAATTTTATCTTCATCTACAAAATACTACAAATTAATTTAAGTGTCATATAAAGTTGTATTGTTTTTAAGGGTATCGTAACGACCCGACTTGTCGTTACGGGAGTTATCGCCCCATTTTCTTCATTTAACACTTCAAAATGCTTATTTATATGTGTTCGGAAAGTTAGAAGCAAATCGGAAGGAATGTAGATAGAAATGAGGTCATATACATCTTTATGAAAAGGATAGTTTGGAAAACTTCAATCGAATGTTGACCGAAGAGCTAGAGCTCGGAATCGAATTCTGATGATTCGACTTATTTTGGGGGATCATTTATGACTTAGGAGAGCAATCAGAATCAAATTCGGAGGTCCAATGTAGAAATAGGCTTGAATTGGCTAAGGTTGAATTTTGGCGATATCCGGACGGTAGGTGAGATTTTGATCCGGGAGTCGGAATGGAATTCTGACAATTCCTGTAGCTTTGTTATGTGATTTTGGATATGTCTGCAAATATTTAGGTCATTCGGACGTCGTTTGGTCGGGTTTTTAATTGAATGTTAGTTTCGGAAGTTTGAGTTGAATCCTAGGCTTGAATCCGCTGTAATTCGATGATATATGTGTTTAAGGGCGTGTTGTTATGGTTGGAACAAGTTCGTATCGTGTTTTGGAGTATGCTGGTGGTTTTCGTTGGGGTCCCGGGGGCTTCGGGGTGAATACGGACCATCATCCGGGCATTTGAAACTTAGAGAAAACTGCAGAAAATTGCAGGTCTGTGCAGCAGGCATTAAGCTTTCGCGTTCGCGTGGCACATGCCGCGTTCGTGAAGGCAAGGTTGGATAAGGCATCACGTTCGCGATCAGGCTGTCACATTCGGGTAGGAGAGAGAGGGGGAGCATCGTGTTCGCGATGCAGGTGTCGCGTTCGCATAGCTGGGGGATGCTAGGCATCGCATTCACGTGAAGGGGCGACGCGTTCGCGTAGAAGAAATCTGGGCCGGCTGGGAAGTTGTTCTTCGCGAACGCGTGGGAGGTGTCGTTTTTTTAAAGAGGAAGCTGGAGCTGGGCATCGCGGACGCATGAACAGTAACGCGAACGCGAAGAAGAAAATCGTCCGGCAGTGAATAAAATTCCAGAACAGGCCAGTCGCGGGTTTATTCACAAAAACACAAATTTTGAGCCCTAGAGAGAGAAACTCATGGGAAATTGCTAGGAATTCATCGAGTATTCATCGGAGGTAAGTTTCTTGACTCAAAAAAACAATTTTATGGTAGAATTAACATCAACTTCATGAATTTGGGTAGAAACTGTGAAGAATTATGGCCTAGGTATTGAAAATGAAAATTTGACTTTTCAAAGGCCATTCGAACTCCGATTTGGATAAATTTTATATGCACGGACTTGTGGCGAGACGAGGATCGCGTTGGTACTAATTTCGGAATTTTTTGAGCAGCGGGCCCGGGGTCGGGTTTTACAATTTAGTGCATTTATGCGTATTTCGTGTAAATTGAATTGGGTTATGTTTCTTAGACCCGTAAATGACATAATTGTTGTGGTTTGACTAGATTCTATGCATGAGGCAATGAATTCCAAAGGAAAAGGCATTGCGGACGAGTCTACGATCGGCATGAGTAGTTTGTGTATATGGTAGCCTGAGGGTTTGAAACCCCGGCTTAGCACATTGTGACGCTAGTAGGGCGTGGCTCGCACCCCGTGGCAGGTGCGGGATTGATTATGACTGGGAATTGAGAATTAGTCCATCCCGAATGAGTATAATATGATATTTGTGGTTGAAAAACACTGTGTTTGAAATTATTGTGGACTGTAAGCCATGTTTGGGGCCTTGTGCCGACCTATAGTATCCCTAGGGGATAGTTATATATGTGATAGCTATACTTGCTTAATCACTGATCTCAGTCCTGGTTTAAAATCACCGTATTGATATGCTAAGTCACTTGTTTTGGGAAAATTAAATAAGAATGAAAGTATTTTCATAATAAATAAACTGGAACCTAGAAATAAATAATTTGAGCTATTGTGTGACTTATATGCTTGTTGTGGACTGAGGATGGATTGGGCTACACGCCACAGCGGTTGAAATGAGGATCGGCCTGCATGCCGCAGCAGTATTGCGCTTGGGCTGTAGGAGCCCCTCTGGAGTCTGTACACACCCCTATTTAGCGCCGTCAATGTTAAATGGATCGGGCTACACGCCGTAGCAGTTATGTGCCTTGCATTGCATCTTTATTTATTGAATTATCTGTGATAATTATATTGTACTGTTGTTTCTAGTTCGTAGGAGGATCGGACTGTAGTTTAGCTTCATTATGTAGTATTTTGTGGATTTCGTACTTTCAGCTACTTGTATATATTTATTACTCACTGAGTACTTAGTACACTCCCCTACTCCCTGCAACTTTGTGTGCAGATTCAGGTACTCAGGAGAAGTAGACGAGCATTCCAGCTTTTACAGAGTCATACCGAGTTGCTGAGGTAGCTGCCGACGTTCGCAGAACCTAGCTTCTCATCTCTTTTCCGTTATTACTTTATGTTCAGATTTGAGTATTTCATACAGTATTCTTTATCACTATTCGGTTTTGTTTAGAGGCTCTATATTTGTAACTCCAGATCTTTGGGAGTGTTAGTTCGTTTTCGCACTTCTCAGTATTTTGTTCGTATTATTATTATTGGAGTTTCTTTGACTCATATATTCTTCTTGAGATGTCCATTTCGGACTGATATTATCTGTGAAAACAATTGTTGGTCTGGCTGGCCTAGCTTGATTGTTGGGCGCCATCACGACCGGATTTGGGTCGTGTCAAGTTGGTATCCGAGCCTAGGTTACTAGGACTCGCGAGTCATGAGCCGGTTTAGTAGGCTTTCGCGGATCGGTACGTAGACGTCTGTATCTATCCTCAGGAGGCTACATAAACTTTAGGAAAAACCTCACTTTTCTTGGAATCATATCGTGCAGTTTGTGTTATCGTGAAACTAAATTTTTTCGTATATTATTCTCTCGCAAATGGTGAGAACACGTGCTAGCGGACGTGGCGGACGACCACCATAGGCACCAAGAGGCCGTGGTCGTGGTAGAGGTAGGGCAGCAGTACCAGCGCCTGCTGACCCACCAGCTGACCAAACTCAGGGCCAGAATCCAGCACTAATGGCCCAGGTTCAGGATCAGGTTCCAGCTGCAGACGCTCCAGCAGCTCAGGTTCAGGCACTGGCAGTTTCTATTGAGATACTGGGTCTTCAGGAGACTTTGGCCCAGATTCTATCAGTATGCACTGGCTTAGCTCAGGTGGTTGCAGCCTCTACTGCAGCGGCTTCTTCACAGGCAAGGGGGAGGGAATCAAACCCCCGTGGCTCGCACACCCGAGCCGGTAGTTCAGCGTATTCAGGCACCTGGGGAAGCTCCAGTTCAGCCAGCTGCACTTTTTGCACCAACACTAGCTCATGTGGTTCCGGTTATGCCTGATGATGAGCAGCGTCGTCTTGAGAGGTTTGAGAGGCTACAGCCTCCGGCCTTCAGTGGTGCTGAGGGCGAGGACGCTCAGGGTTTTCTTGATAAGTGTCAATATATGCTTCGCACTGCGGGTATTCTGGAGTCCAGCGGTGTTACTTTCACCACTTTTTAGTTCATATGTCTAGCATTTCAGTAGTGGGAGGATTTTGAGAGGCGTAGGCCCACTGGGGCAGCGCCCCTCACTTGGCAACAGTTCTCCATGGTATTTTTAGAGAAGTATGTGCCTTAGTCCCAGAGAGAGGAGCTGCATCGTCAGTTTGAGTGCATGAAGCAGGGGGATATGTCGGTAACTCAGTATGAGTTGAGATTCACACAGCTAGCCCGTCATGCCATGTGGATGATTCCGATGGACAGAGAGATAATCAGGAGATTCATAGATGGTCTTATCTATCCCATCCGTATATTGATGACCAGAGAGAGGTCTTCGGTAGTTACCTTTGAGGAGGTGGTTGATGCTGCCCGTCATATTGAGACAGATCACCGTAGAGAGCGGGAGGAGAGAGAGGCTAAGAGGCCTCGTGGTACTGGTAGTTACGGTGGTGCTCCGTCTAGGGGCCAATCTCAGCATAGCAGAGGTCGTTCTTTCAGATCTCATCAGTTTGGACGTGCAGAGTCCAGTGGGGTTTCAGCAGATCGGGGTCGTCAGGGCCATCAGGGTCATCAGGGTCAGTAGGGTCGTCAGCAGAGTCAGCCTGCATTGAGTGCTCTTCCAACACAGAGCTCTGCTCCTGTTTCTTCAGCTCAGGACCCATCTGCAGCGAGGGGTCCTCAGCAGCCCCTTCCTTCATCTTCAGGCCGTTGCTTTGAGTGTGGCGAGTTTGGACATATCAAGAGAGAGTGTCCTTAGTGGCTTCGTAAGCGGTCTCAGCAGAGGGATCAACCAACGTCATCTGCTCCTATTTCTTCAGCACCAGCATAGTCAGCTAGGAGTGGTGGCCAGGTGGCCAGAGGTCGCCCAAGGGGCGAGGATCGTACTGGCGGAGGCCAGGCTCGTTTCTATGCTCTTCCGGATAGGAAAGACGCTAGTGCCTCAGATGCTGTCATTTCAGGTATTATCTTAGTCTGCCACAAGGATGCTTCTGTCTTATTTGATCCCGGATCCACCTATTCTTATGTTTCTTCATATTTTGCACATCATTTGGGTATGACCCGCGGTATTCTTGCCTTGCCCGTTCATGTGTCTACCCCGGTGGGTGATACTGTTATTGTGGATCAGGTATATCGATCCTGTCTTATTACTATTGGGGGTCTAGAGACCCGAGTTGGCTTGTTACTATTGGGCATGATGGATTTCGATGTGATTCTAGGCACGGATTGGTTATCTCCTTACCATGCGATTCTGGACTGTCATGCCGAGACAGTCACACTAGCTATTCTAGGTAATCCGAGGATCGAGTGGCGTGGCTTGACTGATTATGTGCCCGACAGGGTGATTTCGTATATAAAGGCCCAACGAATGATTGCGAAGGGTTTTTTTATCTTATTTGGCCTTCATTAGAGATGTTGAGGCTGAGACACCCAGTCTTGATTCGGTTCCCATTGTGAGGGATTTCCCGGATATATTTCCAGCAGACCTGCCAGGCATGCTGCCTGAAAGGGATATTGATTTTAGTATTGACTTGGTGCGGGGCACTCAGCCCATTTCTATTCCTCCCTACCGCATGGCACCAGCTGAGTTAAAAGAGTTGAAAGAAGAAAGATAAGGGTTTCATTCGCCCGAGTGTGTTGTATTGTTCGTGAAGAAGAAATATGGCACAATGAGAATGTGCATTGATTACAGGCAGCTGAACAAGGTAACAGTGAAGAATAAGTACCCATTGCCTCGTATTGAGGACTTGTTTGATCAGTTCCAGGGAGCTAGTGTATTCTCTAAGATTGATCTTCGATCGGGTTATCATCGGTTGAAGATTAGGGATTCAGACATTATGAAGACAGCGTTCTGAACGATATATGGGCACTATGAGTTTCTGGTGATGTTTCATCTAGAACTTCCGAAACCAACATCCAATCAAAGACCCGAACAAACGACGTCCGAATGACCTGAAAATTTGCAGACATATCTAAAATCTTCTAACGGAGCAACTAAAACTATCGGAATTCCAGTCTGACTCCCGGATGAAAATCTCACCTACCATTCGGATTTTTACCAAAATTCAACCTTAGCCAATTCAAGCCTAAAACTACACCGGACCTCCGAATTCGATTCCGATTGCTCTCGTTAGTCATAAATGACCTCCATAAACTAGTTGAATCATCAGAATTCCATTCCAAGCTGCCTAACTCATCGGTCAACATTCGGTCAACTTTTCCAACCTATTCTTCTCATAAAGAGGTTTATGGCCTCATTTCTATCTAATTTCCCTCCGATTTGCTTCTAACTTTCCAAACACATATAAGTTAGCATATTGAAGTATTAAATGAAGAAAATGGGGCGATAACTCTCATAACGACGGGTCGGATCGTTACATTCTTCCCAAGTTAAACAAGCGCTCATCCTCGAGCGTACCAGAGTTGTACGAAAAGAAATCCAATAGTTGAATGATCTTACCAATCATATACTCGGGGTGGTACCACGTCACCCCACCTATCATAAATCCGATAGCACAATATAGCTGAATTTCCACAGTCTATCTGAACCATAAACCACATTGCACTTTCCGAAATCCTATACCAAATCCGAATCCCACGTCTATACTCTGAATACACCCGAACTAATTGTAACAGCCCATACTCGCCACTACGGGTGAGATTATATGATGTATCAAACAACCCAATCACTCGAGATGATATTCTCTAATCACAACAATTGGCCACAATAACCAAATACTAGCAGAAAAATCCTTCCCATTAGATAGAGTCTTATTCCAATACCTTCATATAATAGAGTCTTATTCCAATACCTTCATATCCTGCCTACGGCAACCGAACACGCGATATATCTAACCTATCTCTCAGGTCAACCATTCATGAATCCATTTCCCTTTTAACAGACACCACAATAGATTTCGGAGCCAAATCTCGATATTACCTTTCTAACCAACTGAAATCACATATGCTCGCACTCATTAAGGACTCCAATGATCATTTCGGTTATAACACACCGCACCGGTGATATGACACCTCAACACCAGCCTAAGTGCGATGAGCACAACACAGGCTCCAATAAGAAACGTCTGAACATACTCAAATCATGACAATTGACTCCAACAACAGAGCTGTAATTCAATTCCTCCGTACCATCATAACACAGAACTGAGATCCCGTCTCACATCATAGGAATAAATTACATAACCCCTTCTCGAAAGGTCATAACATCACGTGGCCTTGCCACGACTCATGATTCTATCCAAACACTATTACTCACGAAGCACCTCAAGTCACCGTGCTCAGAACAGTCAGCCACGCACAGATCTAAGTCTGAAGCCAAGCAATCAATCTCACCCATGGTGAAATAATTAATATATGCTATCAAATCCTGAAAGTACACAACCGATGTGCAATTCGCCGAGCGATACCCAATACGGACTTTTCCTCAAAAGTCAGGAAGTATTGTATACAAGGTAATATATAACTAAGTCTATTTTCACATTACACTATTGTGGCGTGCAACCCGCTCCAATGACATACCCGTGGCGGCGTGCCACCTGATCCAGATACCATACCTGTGGCGGCGTGCCACCCTATCTAGATACTATACCTGCGGCGGTGTGCCACCCGATCCACGCATAAATCTAGCAAAAGGGAACGCACATCGAGTCAAGTTGCTCATTGCAACAAACATATATATATCCTCAAACTAGGCCACATAAAGCGCATCCGACAAAGTTCCTCAATACCGGATCTGAACCAATGGTAGATACCTCTACACTGACATCTGCCACGAAGGCCCAACTAACAAAGCAATACCTACTAGCCGTCCGCTGGCCCTATGGTACATCTACCCTGCTAGAGCATGATCTGATGCACTCTGCCATGCAGTTTGTGACATTTTTCTGACATAGTCCATATCACATTAGTCTAGACAATCCAACTTATGACAACCAGTCTGCAATTATATATATCATTATTCAAATTCATCATATCAAGTAACGAGAGAGCCACTAAGGATTCCAATTTCCAATAACCGCCTAACGGCGCCAATACACACGATATACCACCACTACGTAGGCGGATTACAAGAACTTCTAGTCTCCAACACATATATAACACATGAATTACTATGCCTGATTCCACACTCCACCATACGAATACATAACACACATCAATCATCCATTCATTCCACGATAGCCATTCAGAAATTTCCGTATGCCATCAACAACTCAATCATCATCGTCAATCCAACAAGGGGATACCACAATACCACTAGATATTATCAGTTTACTTTACCTTGCCCTTTTGACCATATACTCTGCCAAATCACTAGAATAGCAACACTATTTTTCTATAATCGCCAAAAAGATTGATTCTTAGATTATCTACAGCTTCCCACGCTGCTTGAGAATTTTAATGACTTAACCTATGGAAGAAAAATCATTACACATTCCATGCTTCGCATACCGATAGGAAATATACTCATTTTCAAACCATGGTAAAACACATCACAACTCTTTCTTCCAATTCGTTGCATAAGTTTAACTGCCAGGACTGATTCCTTTTACCCACATCGAGTTAGGCAACTGCCAGCACTCAAGAGCTGTGTTGCACCATATCTGCAAGAATCATTACTTCGAACACATACCAGAAATTTATCGTATCCTTATCATACCGTTTCAGTTTATTAACAAGTTGTTCCATTTCCTAATTCCTTTCTGATTCATTTTTAATTTAATATTAGCCTTTATTGTAGCACCAAAATACTTCAACTCATGTTACCATACGAGACTCATACATAAGACCACACGGTCTAAGACCCATAGGCCACTGAATACTCTCTCAATGTTTCCCAGAAGTACCACATTCTACAATACTATTTTGAAGAACTTCCTGCGATTTTGAATTTGTTATCATTACTTTCCAATACGGATACATAGAAACCCATAATTAACATAACATACCCCAAGTCTCGATTTCTTCTAATGAAACCACAGTCTTTAGCCACATACACGATCTTAAGGCACCTGGCTGTTACAAGCAAAATCATGAACACTGCAAAACCATTCTCGGGCGTCATTCACCCTTATTCAACTATAATTCAACTGTCCTATTAAATAGAACCACTCGTGTTTTGTTAGAACTCTAACATCGCAGAACATGATTACTTATAGGTACAAATAGCTATCTTTCTTTTCTATACACCGAACATTCCTTACCAACATCAGTTCAAAACATCCTAGTATTTATTCACATCTACGAAGCACCATAGCCTTGTCAGAATTTTCCCAACATACTTAAAGACAGTGCCCACATAGCACATAACCATGCAATTAGTTATTTAATAGCAACCTCCCCAACTTGGCTCGAAGCCATTCATCAAAGCACTTTTAACCACTCATAGCATTATTACTCAAGTGATGCCAAAATGTTACAATGAGATTAAACTCGAGTCATTTATAAGCTTTGGCGGAGACTCGGATCATTAAAAATCTTAATTCTTTTGCACTTCTTGTATTCATTCACACACAACAGCTAAGCCCATTCCTTAGGTGACAAAAATCTTTTCTAAGTCTCAAATTTTCCAAAAAGTTCGACAGAGTTTCCTTTGTAGTATGGCCTATCCACCTGCCAGAGAATCACCAAAACCATCCTAACAATTCATCGGTAATTTGACAAGACATCATAATGCACATAGCATAACATATTTGATCTTTCTGAGTCTGAGCTCATACTACCACACGTAATGCATTTTACCTTTCTACTAAGAGACATGATCATATTCACCACGCCCATAGCTAGGGCTGCACAATGAATCACGATAAGAGTCTAACACCTAACAACTCATCCATTATCAAGCTTCCATTTCCACAATTTGGGACAATACAGATCATATAATTTCATAATACCAGCTTGCAAAATCAGCACCTTGGTGCTCAAACCATAGACAAGGATCTGGTCTCAAGTCCTCCCGATTGGCCCAACATAAGTTCACGGAGATCATATCTCGCCCCTCAATCTGGGAATCACAAGCCATCAAGGCAATTATATCACTGAGCGCACGAGTGCGCATACAGGCATCTGGAAGGAATTTTTCAAGAATTATATCTCAAGCTGAATCAAGTACGCACGATAAGAATTCCAAGAAATGTGAAGTGTTTCCTAAAGGTTTGCAGCCTCCCGAGGATAAGTACAGGCATCCCCGTACCGATCCACAAGACTCTACCAACCGGCTTAAGACTCATGAGGCGTAGTAACCTAGGCTCTGATACCAACTTGTCATGACCCCAAAACCCGGTCGTGATGGCGCCCAGCAAACGGCTAGGCCAGCCCGACCAATCAACCAAAACACGGAGCTAACATCTCACATTTAATCCCATTTTAAGAATAAACGACGATAGGATAATAATAAAGAAATACCCAAACCCTGGGATTAGACATCCCAAACCAATACAACCTCCCAACGGAACAGGAGTCACAAGTCATGAGCCTCTACTAGAATTTTTAAACTGTGATAGTGTATACAACTATGCACAAGTGTGGGATAAACAGAACAAATATAAAGATAAACTGGAGAGTCAGGTCTTGCGGACGCTGGCAGCTACCTCGACTGTCCAATGGAAACTCCCGAGCAGCTATAGAATCAGCTCTGCAGTGATGTACCTGCATCTGTACACAATGTGCAGGGAGTTGGGTGTGAGTACTTCCAACTCAGCGGTAATAAAAGTAAATAATGCTGAAGAAAGTAAAACCATGCAAAGCACTATCTCATGCTACACAATACAGAACTATCTTGAAACTCCAAAACCCTATCTTTTATTCCTTTTCAGCACATGTGAGTAGATTATTTAGAAATCTCAATTTTTAGCTTTCTTTCTTTCATGATAACATACCAATACCTGGGTACAATCTCAATCAGTGCAAGTCTGCACTCTATCAGCCCCTTGGGCGCATCACTCCATAACAATTTCCACCAGGAGATCTGGTTAATAAGGCAAATAATGAATGTGCGCCAATAATGAATGAGTGCTATATGTTATGCCACATAGTACAAGTAAACCAATGTATGTATGCCATGCAATGCATATGACGCTGTGGTGTACAACCCGATCCATGAAAATGCGCTCGCACTCACTGTGGGGGTTCAGACTCCGGAGGGGCTCCTACAGCCCAAGCGCAACATCAATATCACACCTGCTACGGTGTGCAGCCCGATCCATATACCACTGCGGCGTTCAGTCCGGTCCATGCATGTGTATGCATATGTTCACATAAATTGTCATGCCCTAACATATGGCCCTCGATCCCAATTTGTCTAACAAATAATCAAGAAAGCCCCCCGGCAACAATATCATATTAGCTTACAACTAGAAATATTATTGAGGCCTTGTTCAAGTTTTTCACAACTTTATAAAAATGCTGAGTAGAAACATACCATTTGAAACCTTAAATTTAGATAAAATATGCATAGTGTTATCAAGACACTGATACCAATCCCTGAAGGATTCAAATAATCGGCACGAAGCCCAAACATGATAATTAGTCCAATTCATGATAATTAATATCTTTTATTAGAATGTCAATTCAGCTTCAAGCAATTAGGTGTTATTATTCATTACGCGGGACGAACCAAGTCACAATCCCCAATGGTGCTCTACCCCACGCCCGTTATTCGACGTGCAAGTCACCTCGATACAACACTAATATGTGCAAGTTCGGGGTTTACTAACCCTCAGGACATCATTTACAAGTATTACCCACCTCGATCCGGCAAAAACTCAACCTCCACTATGCCTTAGCTCCTTGAACCAGCATCCACGCACGCCAAAACTAGCCAAATTCGGTACAAATATATCAAAATAGGCTAACGAAACAACACCCAATCGAACACAATCAAATTACATGAAAAACCACAAAGTTGCCCAAAACCCGACTTTCGGTACGTTTCTCGAAAAATTAAAAAAGTTACATATTCGGATTCCTTATCTCAACACGAGTCCATAAATATAATGTTTTCCAAAATCGGACTCCGTTTGCTCATTCAAATCGATGATTTACCATAACCCATGCTTAGGGCAAAATTCCCCCATTAATTCTCCCAATTTGAGTGAAATAATTGAAGATTCTAAGGAAAATATCACGTATTTAGACCATAGAACATACCTCCGACGTTTACCTGGTGAAATCCCCTTCAATTCCCGTCAATATGCTCTCCAAGAACTCAAAAATGGAGGTTTTGGGTATAAGAGTCGTGAATACACTATTCTGGTCTTTTAATATACTGACAGACAGTTTACTCTATGCGATCGCAGCCACTGGCTCGCAATTGCAATGCACAAAATTTCCAGGCTCCAAAAATGCTCTATGCGATCGCGGCCTTTGTCACGCGATTCCGATGCACAAACATCTGGGTGACCAATTCCTTCTATGAGATCGCGACTCTACCTCCGCGATCGCACTATTTCCGACCTCGACCATACGCGATCGCTTGAGACTGCCTGCGATCGCATTGCCTTAAATCCCTTACTTACGCGATCGCATACAAACCATCGCGATCACGATGCACACAAACACAACCTTACGTGATCGCATGGGACCCTCCGCGATCGCAAAGAACAAAAATGCTCTGCATTTATTGCAGTAGAAACAACAGTGCCCTTTGGCACAAAATGGTCCGTTTGGACCACCGAATTCATCCCGAGGCCCCCGGAACCCGAACGAAAACCACCAACCTACTCCAAAACATGATACAAACTTGCTCCAATCATAAAAACATGCCCTTAAACACATAAATCATCGAATAACAGATTCAAGTATAAGTTTCATCTAGAACTTCCGAAACCAACATCCAATCAAAAACCCGACCAAACAACGTCCGAATGACCTGAAAATTTGCAGACATATCCAAAATCACCTAACAAAGCTACTGCAACTGTCGAAATTCCATTCTGACTCCCGGATCAAAATCTCACCTACCGTTCGAATTTTTACCAAAATTCAACCTTAGCCAATTCAAGCCTAAAACTACACCGGACCTCCGAATTCAATTTCGATTGCTCTCCTAAGTCATAAATGACCTCCCGAAACTAGTCAAATCGTCAGAATTCCATTCCGAGTTGTCTAACTCATAGGTCAACATTCGATTGATTTTTTCCAACCTATTCTTCTCATAAAGAGGTTTATGGCCTCATTTCTATCTAATTTCCCTCCGATTTGCTTCTAACTTTCCAAACGCTTATAAGTTAGCATATTGAAGTATTAAATAAAGAAAACGGGGCGATAACTCCCGTAACGACGGGTCGGGTCATTACATAAAACCATATAAATGTCCCTTATAGAAGAAAATCAAAGTAGAGTAGACACATCTTTTTGCAATCTTGCGGTCGATGACAGCACTATGTATCCTACATGCAAAGAGATCCATCAAGATAACAAGAAATAGATAAAAGGTACAGACATAACATATCACCCAATTATCTTACTCATATGAACGATATCTCCCAATTTGGATCACTGTCGAGAGAAAATCAATCTAAGCACCACGCTGACCTCCAATCAGTCTTTCTATCACTGTCTCAGCCCTATTCTCATACTTCAACAAAGCATACCGGAAATACATAGACGAACTCCCAAAAGCTAGAAATGCAACCCCAACAGCTATGACCCATAATTCAGTCAATTTCAGAGCAATTATTGCAATGACCAAGAGATAAAAGAAGTACACCGTATGTATAACAGACAAAAGCTTGAGAATAAACAAGCCAACGTAAAAACACGGTGCTCGACCAATTTATTTGGATAATTTGCGGTCACTTACAAATTCAAAGGATGTGACTATATGTTATGGTGATTATTTAGCAACGAAGGTACTTTTCATTAAAGAAGAAGGTTTCTATGATATAATATGATTAGAAAATCATTTAGCTGGTGAGATTTGAGCTAGCTAGCGTGCTTTACTAGCTGAAATAAGTGAGGTAAATATCAGGTCCATGATGAGGGTGGTTTTAAGTGGATATCTGTTGGTGTAGCTTCTTCTATTTAAAGAAAATGAAGTAGGCATTGGAAAAAACGGTTTGTGAAAGAGAGTAGTGGGATATAATGAAGCCTCGAGGTGTACTTTATATACCGTTCAAGGCTTATGGGGATTCGGGATGTTGGGATTGCTATGGAGCTACGAGCCTTCTAAACAATGTTATATATAATAAGAGCGTTGTATAATTTATGGGTGTCATCGTAGTACACTCCACTCTAACGTGAGGCTCTTTAAGTTAATATAGTATATAAAGCTTGATTTTTGTAAAAATTTATACTCTATTAAGTATTAATGAAAAGTATAACTTTTAGATTTTAGAAGGGAAAAAAGCTATGTAAGCAAATATGTTGTCATTTATAAACTAAAAAACATAACGCTTTCTCGATATCATACAAAATTATAAATATGCTAACATGTTATAATTTCATAAGGTAAGCAACCCCCACTTCCAACCGAGAGGTTGTGAGTTCGAGTCTCCCCAAGAGCAAGGTGGGAAGTTCTTGGAGGGAAGGATGCTGGGGGTCTATTTGGAAACAACCTCTCTACCCCAGGGTAGGGGTAAGGTCTGCATACACACTACCCTCCTCAGACCCCACTAAGTGGGATTATACTGGGTTGTTGTTGTTGTTGTTATAATTTCATAAGGCATACATACCATTAGGAAAAAAGCACAAAAAAAAAAAATATGCATAAGTTCAGCATATTTTTCAGGAGAATTTGTTAATAAGAGAATGACATTCAGTAATACCTAAACACCCCCAAAATAACCAAAAATACTTCAAGTATTGTTGGATCATGGACTTTGTTCAACTTCCAAAAGTATCAACATGCAGATAAATCTACACAAGAAGATGAGCCACCAAGTGGAAAAAATATTAAGAAAATCTCGCAATATTTACTAGACAAGTTGATATCATACCCAATCAGTTAGCAGTCGATGTTGTGGCAAGTCATCACAACAGAATAGCTAAGAATATCATAAGATTATATGTTGTGAGTGTATATAGATTAGAGATCTGTACAAGCAAAGATCAGATATTTAATATACCGTGATATAACCGACAATAACGGTGGAGAAAAGGGAGATAAAACCATGAGAATGTCTCTTGTAGAAGAAAACCAAAGTATAGTAGACACATCTTTTTGCAATCTTCTGGGCATTAATAGTAGTATCTATTCTATGTGCTAAGAGATCCATCCAAGCGCCACACTGACCTCCAATCACTCTTTCTATCATGGTATCATCCATATTCCCATACTTCACCAAAGCATATTAGAAATACGTAGACGCACTCCCAAAAATAGAAAATACAACCCCAATAGTTATGCCCCATGAATCAGTCAATTTCACAGAAACAAGAGCGATGACCAAATGATGAAAGAAATATGTTGTCTGGACCACAAATAAGAGCATGAAAATAAACAAGCCAACATAAAATACGACGCTCGACCCATTTTGCTGGAGAATTTGCCATCACCTAAAATTTAAAGGATGAGACTACAGGTTATGATTATTGTTCAGCTGTTAAAGTGCTTTTAACTGAAGAAGAAGGTCTATGTGATGTGATATGATTTGCAATTTCTTTAGTTAGTGAGATTTGATCTAGCTAGTGTGCTTTTCTAAAGGACATAAGAGAGGTAAATAGTTTGTCCACTTCTTACTAGACGAGGGTGGTTATAAGTGGATATCTACTAGAAAATGGTATAGCTTTTTCTATTAAGAGAAAATAGAGTAGGCATTAGATCACAAAACAGTAGTGGAAGACGATGTACTTGGGGATTCAGAATATTGGAATTGTTATGGAGCTACGAGCCTTTTAAACTTTACTATATATCCTAAGATCGCGAATATAATTTTTGGGTGCTATAATACTAAACTCCCCTCTAGCATGAGGCTCATTATGTTAATATAGCCTATAAAGCTTGATTTTGGTCAAAATATATACTCCATTAAGTACTTTTGAATATATATATATATATATATATATATATATATATATATATATATATATATATATATATATATATATATATGATCATCCCAAATGAAAAACAAAGCTTGCTCATTATCATACAAATATTTAAATCCACTGACATGCTATAAGTTCAAAGTAAGTAACATCTACATACCATTAGGTAAAAAAACAATATTTATAAGTTTAGAATTTTTTTTTTCAGGAGCATTCGTTAATAAGAGAATGGCATTTATTAATATCTAAATGCCCCCAAAATAACCAAAAACACTTCAAGAATTGTTGGGTCATGAAATTTGTTCAACTTCCACAAGTATCAACATGCAGATAAGCTGCCCCCAACTGAGCATCACTTCTCCAACCAAACTGCAAAACGAGAAAAAACTCATCAAATGGACAAAACGCTAAGAAAATTTCATAATATTTAATGGACATGTTGATATCATAACAATTAGGTAGCATCCGATGCTGTCGCAAATCATTATAACAGAATACCCAAAAAAATCATAATGTTATATGTTATGAGAGTGTTATATATATATATATATATATATATATATATATATATTAGAGATCTGTATAAGAAACAATAAGATATTTAATACACCATGATATAACCGGCAATGGCGGCAGACAAAAGAGAGATAAAATCATGTAAATGTCCTTTGTTGAAAAAAATCAAAGTAGAGTAGACACATGTTTTATCAATCTTGCGGGTGATGACAAAAGTATCTATTTTATGTGCAGAGAGATCCACCAAGATAACAAGGAATAAATCAACGGTACATATATAACTTATTACCCAATTATTATCCTCATATAAAATATATCTCCCAATATAAACCATTATCAAGAAAATAAATCCAAGCACCACGCTGACCTCCAACCAGTCTTTCTATCACAGTCTCATCCCTATTCGCATACCTCAATAAAGCATAGCAAAAATGCGTAGACGCACTCCCATAAACACGAAAAGCAACCCCAACAGTTATGCCCCATGAATCAATTTCACAGTAATAAGGGCAACAATCAAAATATGAAAGAAATATGCCGTCTGGACAACAAACAAGAGCATGAGAATAATCAAGCCAACAAAACAATACAATGCTTGACCCATTTCGCTGGAGAATTTGCAGTCACCTACAAATTAAAAGAATGAGACTATAGGTTACTGTGATTATTTAGCTATGAAGGTACTTTTAGCCGAAGAAGGGGTTAAATAGGTGGTCCATTTCATTCTAGACGAGAGTGGGTTTAAGTGGATATTTACTGGAATACAATGTAGCTTCTTCTATTTAGAGGAAATGGAGTAGGCATTGGAAAAATAGCTAACTTGTGAAAGAGAGTAGTGGAAGATGATGAAGCCTGAATGTGTACCCTATATACCGTTCAAGGTTCATGGGGATTCAGAATAAAGAGTTCTAAGCGCTTTTACATATCATAAGAGCGTGTGTATAATTAATTCGTGATATTGTACCACACTTCCCTCTAACGCGAGGCTCCTTATGTTAATATAGTCTATAAAGATTGATTTTATTAAAATTTATACTCTATTAAGTACTTTGAATAATATAACTTTTAGATTATTATTTTTTTTGGGAGGGGGTGGATTGTATAAGGAAATAAGTGATAATTTATAAAGTAAAAAAATACAAAGCTTGCTCGACATCATATAAAGATATAAATCTACTGACATAATATAATTTTAAAGCAAGTAATGCCTACATGATTAGGAAAAAAGAAAATAAATAACAAAATACGCATAAGTTCGACATATTCTTTTTTTCAGAAGCATTTGTTAATAAGAAATTACATTGAGTAATACCTAAATGCCCCCAAAATAACCAAAAACACTTCTAAGTGTTGATAGGTCATGGACTTTATTCAATTTTCACAAATATCAACATGCAGATAAATCTGCACAGGAAGATGAGCTTCCCCAACTGAGCATTATGTCTCCAACCAAACTGTAGAATGAGACACATATCATCAAGTGGATAAAATATTAGGAAAATCTCACAATGTTTAATGGACATCTTTATATCAAACTCAATCATGTAGCAGTCGATGTAGTGAAAAATCATCGTAAGAGAATACCAAAGAATATCATAAGGTTAAATATTTTGAGTGTTAATATATTAGAGATTAGTACAAGTAAATATAAATATTTAATATACCATGATATAAGCAGCGACGGCGGAGAAGCGGGAGATAAAATTATGTAAACATCCATTGTAGAAGAGAACCAAAGTAGAGTAAGACACATATGTTTCAATCTTGCGAACGATAACAGTAGTATCTATTATACGCGCAAAAAGATCCATCAAGATAACAAGGAATAGATAAACAGTACAGACATAACTTATCACCCAATTATTATCCTCACATAAAAGATATCTCCCAATTTAGATTACTGTCGAGAGAAAATCAATCCAAGCACCACGCTGACCTCCAATCTATCTTTTTATCATTGTTTCGACCCTATTTTCATACTTCAACAAAGTATACTAGAAATACGTAAACTCACTCCCAATAACAGGAAATGCAACCCCAACATTTATTTCCCATGAGTCAGTAAACTTCACAACAATATGAGCAAAAACCAAAAGCTGAAAGAAGTATTCCATCTAGAAAACAAAAACGAGCATGAGAATAAACAAGCCAACGTACTTACACCCATTTTTTTGGAGAATTTTGGTCACCTACAAATTAAATCAATAAGTCGATATCTTATTGTGATTATTTAGCTATGAACGTACTTTCAATAACAGAAGGGTTATGTGATATAATATGATTAGCTAGTCCTTTAGCTAGTGAGATTTGTGCTAGCTAACATGCTTTTCTAGGAAAAATAAGGGAGGTAAATAGGTGATACATTTCTCTCTAGATGAGAGTAATTTTAAGTGGATATCTGCTGGAATACGGTGTAGCTTCTTCTATTAAGAGAAAATAAAGTTAACGTAGGAAAAATAGAGTTTGTGAAAAAGATTAGTAGGAGATGATGAAGCCTGAAAGGGTACCCCATATACCATTTAATGTTTATGAGAATTCTGAATATTGAATTTGTTATGGAGTTACGAGCCTTCTAAACGATGCTATATGTCATAAGAGTGTGTGTATAATTTATTCGTGCTATAGTAGCACACTGCCCTCTAACGTGAGGCTCATTATGTTAACAAAGCCTATAAAGCTTGATTTCGGTCAAAATTTATACACTATTAAATTCTTTTGAATAGTCTAAATTTTAGAACATATTCATCCCTATCAATTTCCTTCCAATTTCTCAGGTGAAAGATATTTCAATATCACAATCGCCTTTCCGCCTTTGGACCTGCTCGAGCCTTTGAAACGTCTGAAACAACGCTAAATCTAAGAATCACCCCCTAAAACCAATTGAATCAAACTTATGAACTTCAAGTTCTTAATTTTCCTTTAACGGGCCAAAACGCCCTTAAACTGTAACGACCCGGCCCGTCGTTATGAGATTTATCGCCCCGTTTTCTTTATTTAATTCTTCAATATGCTAATTTATATGTGTTTGGAGAGTTAGAAGCAAATCAGAAGGAATTTAGATAGAAATGAGGTCATATGCCTCTTTATGAAAAGGACAGTTTGGAAAATGTCAACCTAATGTTGACCGATGAGTAAGACAGCCCGGAATTGAATTTTGATGATTCGACTAGTTTCGGGGGATCATTTATGACTTAGGAGAGCAATCAGAATCGAATTCGGAGGTTCGGTGTAGTTTTAGGCTTGAATTGGCTAAGGTTGAATTTTGGCAAAAACCGAACGGTAGGTGAGATTTTGAACCGTGGCTCAGAATGAAATTTCGAGAGTTGTAGTAGCTCCGTTAGGTGATTTTGAATATGTGTACAAAATTTCAGGTCATTCGGAGGTGTTTAGGTCGGGTTTTGGATCGAACGTTAGTTTCGAAAGTTTTGAAGAACCTTAGGCTTGAATCCGTGCAAAAAGGGTTATTTTGATGTTTACGATGGTGTTTTTATGTTACGAGCATGTTTGAATGAGGTAATGTGATGTATTGGTGGTTTTGGTTGATGTCCTGGGGGTCTCGGGATCATTTCGAATGGCCAACGGGCAAGTTTTGATAAAAAGTTGCAGCAGAAAAAAAATTACAGTCGGTGATTGCTCTATGCAATTGCATAGAGTCATTGAGATCGCATAGAAGAGCCTGGAGGGTGTGAGAAAATGTGCTATACGATCGCATAGCAAGGGGTGCGATCGCCTAGGCTTATCAGACTGCACAGTGCGATCGCATACCAAGTGTTGCGATCGCAGAGAAGAAAAAAATGAGGCCTGGAAGTTTGTGCTATGCGATCACATAGGTGTATTGCGATCGCATAAAAGGGGAAATTGGCAGGAAATATTTAACTCTATGCGATCGCATAGGGCCATTGCGATCGCATAAAAGGGACGTCTGTGCAGAACTATATTAATTAAAAACCAGTCGCGACCCTAATCATTATTTCACAAATTTCACTTCATGAAAAGAGGGTTTTGGGTGCTGTGAAGAGAGGAATCGACTGGGTAACATCGGAGGTAAGTTTCTTGACTCAAAAACACGATTATATGTTAGAATTAACATCAAACTTCATGAATTTTGGTAGAAATTGTGAGAAACTATGGCCTAGGTTTTGAAAACAAAAATTTGATTTTTGAAAGGCCATTCGAACTCCGATTTCGATAAATTTTATATGCACGGACTCGTGGAGAGACAAGGATCGCGTTGGTATAAATTTCATAATTTTTCGAGTAGTGGGCCCGGGGTCGGGTTTTACCAACTTGGTGTATTATCGCGTATTTCGTATAAATTAAAGTGGGTTATGTTTCTTTGACCCGTATTTGATATAATTGTTGTGGTTTGCCTAGAATCTACGCACGAGGCGGCAAACTCAAAAGAAAAAGGCATCGTAGACGAGTCTTCGACCGGCTAGAGGTGAGTAGTTTGTGTATATGGTAGGCTGAGGGTTCGAAACTCCGGCTTAGCACACTGTGACGCTAGTAGGGCGTGGCTCGCACCCCGTGGCAGGTGCATGATCGATTGTGGCTGGGGATTGAGACTTAGTCCATTTCGAATGAGTATAATATGATATTAGTGGTTGAAAAACACTGTGTTTGATATGATTGTGGGCTGTAAGCCGTGTTTGGGGCCTTGTGCCGATCTGTAGTATCCCTAGGGGATAGTTATATATGTGATATCTATACTTGCTTAATAACTGATCTCAGTCCTGGTTTGAAATCACTGTATTGAAATGCTAAGTCACCTATTTTGGGAAAATTAAATAAAAGTTAAACTATTTTCATAATTTATGAACTGGAACCTGGAAATAAATAAGCTGAGCTGTTGTATGACATATATGTTTGTTGTGGACTGAGGATGGATCGGGCTGCACACCGCAGCAGTTGATATGAGGATCGGGCTGCACGTTGCAGCGATATTGTGCTTGGGCTGTAGGAGCCCCTCCGGAGTCTGTACACAACCCCAGTGAGCGCCGTCGACGTTAAATGGATCATGCTACACGCCGTAGCGGTTACGTGCTTTGCATTGCATCCCTGTCTGTGAATTTCGATGATAGTGGAAATGTACTGTTGTTGTTGCTAGTTCGTAGAAGGAATCGAACTATAGTTTAGCTTCATTTTGTGGTATTCTGTGAATTTCTTACTTTTGCTGCTTGTATATATTTATTACTCACTTAGTACTTAGTACTCACCCCTACTCCCTGTACCTTTGTGTGCAGATTCAGGTACACAGGAGGGACAGACGAGCACTCTAGCTTTTATCAGTATTTATCCGAGTTGCTAAGGTAGCTGCCGGCGTTCGCAGGACCTGGCTTCTCTTCTTATTCCAGTTTTTCCTTTGTATATACATTATTCAGACTTGAGTATTTGGTTTAGATATTGTTATCCGATCATGTTTAGAGGCTCTAGACTTGTGAGCCTAGATCTTTGGGGTGGTTATACAGTTTAGTTTTATTGTTGATATTAATGTTCAGGTAATTGATTTGAGCTTCATGCTCGGGATGAGAGTTTGAATGGTCGGGCTTGCCTAGCAGTTGTGCTGGGCGCCATCTCGACCGGGATTGGGTTCGTGACAAGTTGGTATCAGAGCCTAGGTTACTAGGCCCATGAATCTTGAGCATGTTGGTAAAGTCTCGTGGATCGGTACGGGGACGCCTGTACTTATCCTCGGGAGGCTGCAAACCTTTAGGAAACACTTCACATTTCTTAGAATTCTTATCATGCGTACTTGATTCAGCTTGGGATATAATTCTTGAAATTCCTTCCACACATCTGTGTGCGCACTCGAGCGCTCAGTAATATGATAGCCTTAATGGCTTGTGATTCCCCAATCGAGGGGCTAGATATAATCTCTATGAGTTCATGTTGGGCCAGTCGGGAGGAATCGAGGCCAGATCTGTGTCTATGACTTGAGCACCCTGGTGCTGATTTTACAAACTAGTATTATGAAATTTTGTGTGATCGGTATTGTCCCTAACTGTGGAAATGGCAGCTTAATAATGTACGAGCTGTCAGGTGTTAGATCCTTATTAGAATCTGTTGAGTAGTGATAATAGGTGAATTTGACTATAGTTATGCCCTAAATAATCACACTTTGTTGTTGAATTAATGTTGTTTATGAGGACAAAATGCTTTTATTAGTGTTTGTTTGTGTGTTATAGGTACATATGATACATTGGATGCTAAAAGGAGCTATTTTGGAGTCACATGTTGATGAAAAGGCCAAGAGAAGAGTTAAAGTGAAGAGAGCTTGAAGAATCAGAGAAAAATCAGATGGACTATTCATCCGCGGTTCGCTCGCGACCGCGGATGAACCGCGAAAAAAGAGACTATCTAAAGTTTACTGTTCGCGGCCCGTCCGCGGCCACGAACGAACCGCGGAAGTTGCCGCAGCAGCAATCCTAATTGTACTCAAACTTAGTTTTTTAGCCCTAAAACCTCTATATAAACTCCTAGTTTGCCCAATAGAGGCAAATTGTCTATTTTTCACTACTTTTGCAAGACAATTAGTAAGAGAGAATCCTCTCAACTCATTCTTTTATTTTATATCAAGTATTTCTTTATGATTTCAATTATTATTCTTGTTTCTTTAAGCATGAGTAGCTAAATCCTTTTCTAAGGTTTTGATGGAACCTATTGGGTGATGAACTTATCGTTTATGTGATTACAAATTATGAACTAGATTTCTATTTGTTCAACTTCGTTCTTGTTGTAGTTAATTGGTAGACGTCCCAATTAGCGGTGCCTATTTAGTGTGCATAACTTGGAAAAGAGTGCATATTTAGGTATATTGTTGACAACACCACACCTAGGTTATTGGAGGAATCTATAACTTTAGGCGTAAAGACGGGGTTTGGAATAATGAAGTCTTGGGTGCAATCTTAAGTGAACTAGTAAATTATTGTAATTGCTCGGGAGAGGGTTACGATACATATAGCGTTCATGATTGATAGAATATATTAACAATTTGTATGAGCATAACGATAAGGGATTCCATCAATAGGGGAAATCAATACCTTAGTCCTTCTCCATATTATTTTTACCCAATATTCAATTCTTTCTTTTAAGCCGTTTAATTATTGCAAACTAGTGGTTCGAAATTCACACAAAGATATATTCAAAGTTTGGGAACTTGATTCAAAACTATTCTTGGGTTGTAAAAGTTGTGATTGGTAGGTTAATTCTCTGTGGGATCGATTTTGGACTTATTAGACCAGGTTATATTGACTGCGACCGTTGCTTGGACATGAATCAATTTTGGCACCGTTGCTGGGGAATTAACGGAATTATCAATTGCCATTGACAGAAATTTAAGATTCTTGTGTAGTCAGGTTCTTTCTACACTTTACATTGAATATTTTGACAGTTGTTGATTTGGGTACTCAGGTGCATGCCTAGAAAATCTGCAAGGACTGGAGAACTAATTGAAGGACTCTCAGACCCCGAGCAAACTTTTCGGGCATGTAACAAGGCTATCAAACAAATTTAGCAATCTCAACAACCAATCAAACTAGAATTTGACATGGGTGACGTAAACGAACAAAACCAGCAAGCCGGGTTAAATATGCAAGAGGCACAGGAGGCACAGGAAGGTGCACTGTTTGACTGGGCACAACCCACAGCGGATAATTTGGCAACTGCCATCGTTGTGCTAGCAATTCAAGATGAGTCTTTCCAGATCACTAACAACATGCTACACTTGTTGCAAAATAAGGGATTATTCTCTGGGTCTCAGGTTGAAGATCCACAGCAGCACCTGAAGAACTTTCTCTCAATATGCAAGACACAGAGGCAACCGAATGTAACTCCGGAAGCCATCAGATTATTACTCTTTCTGTTCTTAGTTACAGGAGATGCACGGATATGGCTAAACTCACTCCCCATAAACTCCATTGCAACTTGGGATGAGTTAGTCAAGCAATTCCACAACAAATTTCATCCACCTAACAAGACAGCTCAACAAATTGATGAGATTGTGAGCTTCAAGCAGAAACCAATGGAGACATTACATGAAACTTGGGGCAGATTCAAGGGTATGCTTGTTATGTGTCCTCACCATGGGATTCCGGAGAAGATATTGGGTCAAAGGTTCTACATGGGGCTTTCTGATAGTATGAAGAATATTGTAGATGCTTCAGCAGGTGGGGCTTTTCTGAGCAAGACTTGGAGAGAGGGCCAAAATTTGCTAGACAAGATGGCTCAAAATTCCGGGTGGACGACCAGGAATGCTCCTATCATACCAGTGGTACACTATGTACCTCTGGATCCATCCAACACTCTAGAGGAGAACGTGGCAACTTTATTGACACAAATGAGCATCCTGACAAAGAAGGTGGAAGAATCAGGGGTTAAGCAGCAGGTTCACATTGTAGATACTACCAACGGTGGTTTATGCACATCTTGCATTAGCCAACCCATAGGTAATCCATGGACTGCAGACCAAGAACATCATCATCAGCATGAGGATATGAACTATGTAGCAAATTATGGATGGCAGAGACAAGGTAATCCGAGTTGGGGTCAGCAGGCTCCACAGCAATACAGGCCTCCACAACTACAGTATAATGCAGCAGGTATGAGGCCACCACACAACATGGCTCCATATCCTAGACCTTAGAATTTCGGCAATCAGCAGCAGAGATATCATCCACCTCCACCACAGCATGGGGGTAGACATGACGATGTGTTCGCAGAATTGAAAGCTATGATGCAGTAGGTAATTGGGTCAAATGCCAAAACCAAAGAAAGAATAGATACACATGACGCATCGATCAAAAATATAGAAATGCAGATGGGCCAGATTGCTATGTCACTTAACAATCGTCCTCAAGGGACATTGCCTGCAGATACACAAACAAACCCAAAAGACCAAGTCCCAAAGCAGATGATGGCAGTGACTCTGAGAAGCGGTAGAGATCTTGATGCTGAGAATGAAAGTGAGAAAATCGACAGACAGGCTGAGACACCCACTCCATTGACCATTGAACTGGATGAGTCCACAGGATTGACAGAAGTTACAGTTCAGCTAGTTGCTGAAAATAAAGAGGCAAAGCAGGGAACGGAGAAAGTAGCTGAACAGGTAGAGCAGCAGATTGAAGAGAAAGTGATAGAGAAATAAAAGTACCAAGGCATTGGGAAGAAGAGGCCTCCACCACCATTCCCCCAAAGGTTGGCCAAACACTAGAAAGAAGAGCAATACAAAAAGATCTTTGAAATGCTCAAGCAAAATCCAGGTAAACATTCCCTTAATTGAAGCTTTATAAGAAATGCCTGGTTATGCTAAGATGATGAAAGACTTGATGTCGCGAAAATTTGATTTCCAAGACTTGGCCACCGTAACACTTACCCAGACTTGTAGTGCAGTGGTCTCCAGACCCATTGCTGAAAAGCTATCTGATCCAGGTAGCTTCACCATCCCATGCACTATAGGGAATTATGCCTTTACTTAGGCTTTGTGTGATTTGGGGGCAAGAATTAATCTCATGCCCTTAGTCATTTATAAGAGGTTAGGTATTGGGAGAGCCAGGCCTACCTCTATGTTATTACAGCTTGCTGACATGACGGTTAAGTGTCCATTTGATATTATAGATGGTGTGCTTATCCAGGTTGGGAAGTTCGTGTTTCCCGCCGATTTTGTTATCCTTGATTGCAAGGTCGACGAAGAAATTCTCATAATCCTAGAAAGACCATTCCTAGCCACCGGGAGAGCTATAATTGATTGTGAAACTGGGGAACTCAAGATGAGGTTGAATGATGAGGAGACCATCTTCAATGTGCAAAAATCCATGAGGCGCCCTAGTGAGTTCGCGAACTGCTCTCTTATTGATGCGGTTGATGTGATAGTGGAGACAGACGATGCAGAGTTGACCATTGAAAATCCACTTCAAGCATGCCTGATGAACATGGAAGAGGTAAATGGTGAAAGTTTAGCTGAATGGGTACTATCTCTGGAAGGCAAGAGATTTTGGTAGAGAGAGCTTGAGTTCGAGCCTCTACACTTAGAGAAAAGAGAGACCCTGCCGGCAAAGCCATCCATAGAAGAGCCACCAAAGCTTGAGCTTAAACCACTACCATCACATCTCAGGTATGAATTTCTAGGTCCTAACTCCACTTTACCTGTTATTATCTCATCTAGTTTGTTAGATGGGCAGGCCCAAAAGCTTATACAGGTACTCATGGAATGCAAGACTTCCATTGGGTGGACCATGGCAGACATAAAAGGGATCAGCCCCACATATTGCATGCATAAAATTCTCCTGGAAGAGGGACACAAACCTTCCAGGGAACATCAAAGAAGGCTGAACCCTAACATGAAGGAAGTGGTGAAGAAAGAGGTAATAAAGTGGCTAGATGCGAGAATCATCTTCCCTATCTCAGACAGCAGCTGGGTTAGCCCAGTTCAATGTGTGCCAAAGAAAGGAGGCATGACGGTAGTGAAAAACGAGAATAATGAATTGATTTCAACTAGAACCGTCACCGGATGGAGAATATGCATGGACTACAGGAAGTTGAATCTATCCATTCGCAAAGATCACTTCCCACTTTCCTTCATTGATCAGATACTTGACAGGTTGGCAGGGAGGTCCCACTTTTTCTTTCTGGATAGATACTCGGGGTACAATCAAATCTCCATAGCCCCCGAAGATAGAGAGAAGACCTCCTTCACATGCCCGTATGGCATTTTTGCTTTCAAGAGGATGCCATTCGGACTATGCAATGAACCTGCCACATTCCAAAGGTGCATGATGGCTATTTTCACCGATATGGTGGAAGACATTATGGAGGTGTTCATGGATGATTTCTAAGTGGTAGGGAATTTATTTGATGAATGCCTAGCCAATCTGACAAGAGTGCTGAAATGGTGCATGGAAACAAACTTAGTGCTAAACTGGGAGAAGTGCCATTTTATGGTACAAGAAGGTATAGTATTGGAGCACTGGGTTTCAAGCAAAGGCATTGAGGTAGACCATGCTAAATTTGATGTCATTGCAAAGCTGCCTCCTCCAACATCCGTCAAGGCCATAAGAAGCTTTCTTGGGCACGACGGTTTTTACCGGAGGTTCATCAAGGACTTCTCCAAAATATCAAACCCTCTTTGTAAGTTACATGAAAAAGATCACCCTTTTGTTTTCTCTGATGAATGCATGATTACTTTTGAGGAATTGAAGAAGAGGTTGGTCACAGCACCCATCATCATTGCCCCCGACTGGGAGCAACCCGTTGAGCTAATGTGTGATGCAAATGACTATGCAGTGGGGGCAGTACTGGGCTAAAGGAAAGACAAGCTGGTGCATCCGATATACTATGCAAGTAGAACCTTGAGTGGAGTACAACTAAACTACAAAGTGACGAAAAAGGAGAGTATATACACAGACCATGCAGCTTTAAGATATCTAATTGATAAAAAGGACTCTAAGTCGCGCCTGATTCGTTGGGTGCTGCTTTTCCAAGAGTTCGACCTCAAAATTAGGGATAAGAAAGGTACTGAAAATCAAGTCACTGATCATTTGTCACGACTTGAAGGAGTTCAAATTGTCAAAGAGAGTGGGGAAATTCTAGAAACCTTTCCAGACGAGCAACTGCTCACCACCACTCTCCTTGAAGCACCATGGTATGCTGATTATGCTAATTACCTAGCCAGTGGTATTGTTCCTCACGACCTCTCATCGGTCCAGAGGAAAATATTTTTTCGTGAAAGTCAGCTTTATTATTAGGATGAACCCTATTTGTTTAGGATATGTCTAGATAACATGATCTGGAGATGCGTCCCCGAGATAGATCAATCTTCTGTTTTGCAGGCATGTCAAGCTTCAACATATGGCAGTCACTTTGGAGGAATACGTACAGCTGCCAAAATACTTAAGGCCGGTTTCTATTGGCCAACGGTGTTTAAAGATGCATACTTGTGGGTGAAAGGTTGCAACGAATGTCAATGCACCGGGAGCATCTCCCAGCGTCATGAAATGCCAATGAACCCAATCCAGCAAGTTGAAATGTTCGATGTCTGGGGAATAGATTTCATGGGACCCTTTATTAGCTCATACGGCAACAAGTACATACTTGTTGCAGTTGACTACGTGTCCAAATGGGTGGAAGTTGCAGCATTACCCACCAATGATGCTAAGGTGGTGGTGGGGTTTTTGAAGAAGAACATTTTCACCCGGTTCGGGACTCCAAGGGCTATCATCAGTGACGGGGCACACACTTTTGCAACCGGGCGTTTGAGAAATTATTGGCCAAATATGATGTGAAACACCGTGTGGCCACTCCGTATCGCCCGCAGAGTTGAGGTCTCCAACACGGAGATAAAGAGTGTACTGACTAAAACAGTTAACGCCACAAGAACCGACTGGTCCAGGAAGCTTGATGACGCACTATGGGCTTATAGAACATCATTCAAGACACCAATTGGCATGTCACCATACAAATTGGTGTTTGGGAAAGCTTGTCACCTACCGGTTGAATTAGAGCACAAAGCATGGTGGGCACTGAAATAATTGAATCTCAACTTGGACGAAGCGGGTAAATCAAGGCTGACTGGGTTGCATGAATTAGAAGAATTTCGGTATCTGGCATTTGAAAGTACTAGACTATATAAAGAGATAATGAATCGGATTCATGATCAAAATATCGTTGAGGGGAACTTCAATAGCGGGGACAAAGTACTATTATATAATTCAAGATTACGGTTGTTCCCAGGTAAATTGAAATCAAGGTGGTCAGGACCCTTCCGGGTAATTGAGGCATTTGAGTCAAGAGCTGTGGAAATTCAAACTATGGATGGATCACGCACATTCAAGGTAAATGGACAGCGGATGAAACCTTAGGTAGGCTTGGATGACACTGAGGACAAGGTAGAATTGCGGTTGGATGAACCTCAAAGGTCTAGCGAGCCTTAAAATGCGCTAAGATGAGTCGTGCCGCGACGTTAAATCAGGCGCTACGTGGGAGGCAACCCACGAACATGTTGTAAGTATTCTCATTATAGTTAGTATATATTAAAATAAAAAAAAATAAAAAAAAATAATTGCTAACCAGCGGAGAAAATGTTTTCAGAGGGTCACTGTTCGCGGTCCATCCGCGACCACAGATGAACCGCGAAAAAGTGACATCTCTGAATTTTCTCTGTTCGTGGTCCATTCGTGGCCGCGAACGAACTGCGAAAAAATAACCCTTCTGAACATTGACTGTTCGCAGTCCATCCGCGGCCGCGAACGAACCGCGAACAATCGCGGTCGTCTCCGCGGTCAGTGATTATAAAAAGATTTTTTTATTTTCTTTCCCCCCTTCTTTAAAACCCTAAAACATAAACCCCCACTCCACATCCCCCAAAAACAGCCGCCCCTCCCTCAAATCCCTCTCTCTCAAATTCAAATTCTCTCCCTTCTCTCTACAAACCCTCACCCGTTTCTTCTCCAACTCAATCTCCCTCTTCCACCATACTCCTCCATTGCTCTAACTAGTAAGTTTCTATACTCTTCTTCTTTTTATTTTAGTTCTTGAATGTTTATTTTGTAGACTTAATTAGATAATATTAGTTTATGGTAGTTCATGAATATTACTTGGTTTCTTGTTGCACATTGAATGTTCCATGAACTTTTCTTAAGGAACCTTGTGATATGATTGAAAGTTTGGTAAATATTGGGTTGTTGGGTCTCCAATTGAGTTTATAATGCTAAATTTGTGATTTGGAGACCCAAAAGTGTTGTGACTATATGTGTTGGCTGGATAGCCAAGTTGGGCAATTATCCTTGGTAATAATGGATTAATGTATTTTTAGGAGACATAATGCCCAATTCATGAATTGGTTGTTGTTGTATTTTATTAGGGATGACTTAAGTTGATTGGGTAATGTTAGAGTGCTCAAATAAGTAAGTGTGGGGTGCTTGAAAAGGCATGTGTAAAACATTTAGATAAGAAACTAAGTATAGGAGTTATATTGCACAAGAATGGTCAATTGTGATATTCCACGGATGGCGAAGTCTGAGTAGCCACCGGTGACTACCAGTTTGCAACATTTTGGTTATCTTATTTGTGCAGGATCATGGCCCCTAAGAGATCTCGACATGGTGCTAGCTCTTCAAGGCAACCTACTTATGATGAGTCAAGGTTCGCTTGCGAAGAAGTGGAGAATGGATTTCACACTAAGGCAGCTAAGAAATGGCTCCAGGAAGTTGAAGTTGACCGGATAGCTCTCCGCTCTGAGAAGCCTGAAATATATGACGAAATTCGCAGACGCGAAATGGAGTTCCTCTTTGACTCACCTCCTAATGTAAACAAGATGCTTGTCCGGGAATTCTACGCCAATGCTCCTTACGTGATGGCCAGAGGGTATTCGTCAGAGGTAAGAATGTCAATGCCCATATTCCTACTATTAGGCAGGCACTTAGACTGCCAATTCACACTAGTGATGTCGACTATTACCATGATAGGCTAGGTGTCACATGGGACATGGTAATTGAGGCCTTATGTGTAGACGACACCCCTGTGTGGATTAGAAATAAGACTCTGCACTCTAACTGCTTTACACACACCGCTAAATGCTGGTTTTCTATAATATGTAACCGGATCTTGCCCTCTAGCAACACCACGGATGTCAATTTTAATAGGGCACTTCTAACTTGGTGTTTTGTAACACAGCGGGATGTTGACATCGCCCGCTTAATTAGTGATGAGATGGTGTTGAGGGGATCCCTCACTGCCAAGGGTTTTTACTACCCATCTCTTATCACTACATAGTGTCTCCTCCATCAGACCCCAGTAATTTCCACTGATGGTGAGCTACTACCAAAAGCTCCGTTTATAGCTGCTCAAATTTGGGTTGGATGAGACACCACCCCAATTGACTTGGATGAGGAGGACGACCCTGTACCGGTTGCCCGATCCAGGCACTCCACTGATTCAGTCGGACCTTCCAGGCATGCTCACCGTGGAGCGAGCATGTCTAGGTCCGAGTCCTCACGACCTATGCTTAGGTCCATAGAGGAGGAGGTTGCTGATCTGCGCAGCTCCGTTGATGGCTTGCACACGCGTTTAGATGCTATGTCTCAGAGGCAAGCTCGGTCAGACAGCAGGTTTATGGCATGGCTCAGAGCACTTGGACGAGCATGTCAGGTCGACCCATCCACCGTCTCCAACTCCGAGTGAGTCTCAGGTAAGTTTTCTCGCCCCTTTTGTGCCTTATTGTTTTTTGATGTCATGGGGACATGACATGTTTTTAAGTGTGGGGTGGGTGACTTATCATTTATATGATGTATATATTAGTTGTAGTGGTTAATATAAAATAATGAAAACACCAAAAAGTTAGAAAAATTTTAAAACAAATACAAAAATATGAGTAGAGGACTCTTCCTGATGACGGACTACTTAAGACAAGTACTCTTGAGGGAAGTAGTCCACGTAAGAATTTTTCTTTCTTTTATTTTCTTTTTCTAGGTCGCGTATCATCTCCCCCTTGGTTTTTCTTTTGACCACGATTCTTTTCCAAGGGTTTTTATTTGAACTGGGTTAGGTAGATTTTTCTTTTCTTAGGATTAGAGGAAAAAGGGTAACATGTAACCCCGAGTATGCACATTAGCAAAAGCTTAAATTGAACTTGAAAATGTATCTTCTAAGCTTGACTGTAGAATCTCAATATGCCTTAAACTGCACAATAATGCTTGCTTGAACATCGATAGGACTTTGTAGATGAACCGAATTCCAAATGAGTTGCATGCTATGTGTGTGTGAGGTTTTACTTACATTGTATGTTGTACATGATACCTAGAACTTGCCCTGTGTGTTTGCAAAGCGAAATAGAAGTTGTGTGGTTGTAGAAAGGATAGAGGCATTTCTTTGTGTAACCCCTTATAACCAATAGACATGAATTCACCCGTACATAATATCTTAGTTAACCCCTTTGTGCTTAAAGCCTATTCTTTGATAACCCTTGAATGTTCATCAAATTATTATATTGTTCTACTTTACCTCCTAGAAGCACTTGTATTGAATTGAATATGAAAAAGTCTAAGTGTGGGGTGAAGGGAAATTGAGAAAAGGGAAAATCAAGAATTAATGGTAGAAAATAGTGAACTGGCCAAAATAATGTAAATGTGTGCAAAGCAATGAGAAAAAAAATTGAGAAAAAGAGGTATATCAATGTATATATGAAAATTAGAAAGGCCAGTTACACCAACAAAAGAAAAGTGGGGATTAAAAGTAAAATAAATGTGAAGGAATGTTTAAGGGAGACATAAGGAAGAGACTAAAAGGGAAGTTATGAAAAAGAAAAGAAAAGTGCTTAGGAAGGTTAGCTACTATAACCAAAAGTATCCTACCCGTCCCATAGCCAACATTACAACCCTTAAAGACCTCTTGATCTATGATTGAATAACTCGATTAGTGGAGTATTACACTAGGGGCAAGCCTATGGTTTGTCTGTATGCATATGAATGTTCTTTGTTGAGAGTGAGTGAATTTTTCCGATATTTATAAGTTCCATGTTCTGAATTGTTTATGTGTGGGAACTTCTCTCAATAAATTTTGTGAGGGCATGTAACTCAAGAGGAAGAAGGTAAGTTTGCAAGTTTTTGGTAATAAGTAGAGTAAGTAATAATGTGCTGGCATGAGAGTTTACGGTTAGGTAAAGATTGTGCATATCTTAGGTTAATCATGAAAAAATAGCTTTTGTGACATATTTTGGGGGAGACATTCTTAAAATTGGCCTAAAGTGTGATTAAGGTTGCTCGAGGACGAGCAAAGGTTTAAGTGTGGGGTATTGATAATAGGTGAATTTGACTATAGCTATGCCCTAAATAATCACACTTTGTTGTTGAATTAATGTTGTTTATGAGGACAGAATGCTTTGATTAGTGTTTGTTTGTGTGTTATAGGTACATATGATACATTGGATGCTAAAAGGAGCTATTTTGGAGTCACATGTTGATAAAAAGGCCAAGAGAATAGTTAAAGTGAAGAGATCTTGAAGAATTAGAGAAAAATCAGACGGACTATTTGTCACACCTCCTTTTGGCGCGCTTACCCCGAAGGATAATGCATAAGAGAGTTTTTCCAATTTAAGTGACAATATTCGAAATGAGATTATTTATTTATTTCAGAGTCGCCACTTGGAATAAATTATGGTGTCCCAAGTCACCGATTTATTTAAATCCCAAATCGAGGAAATTTTCGACTTTCCAAATAAAGTCTGCGAACCAGAAATTCTAAGTAAGGAATTCTGTTGAACCGAGGGAAGGTGTTAGGCACCCCCGGATCCTGTGGTTCTTGCACGATGGCTTAAATTATTGTAATGGCTAAATATCTGATTTTTAAAAACATGTTCAATACTATAATGCAATTTTAAATCATTTACCGCATTTGATTATTTTTTAAGAAAAAATGAACATTCTTATTGAGGGGCCCCGCGATTTTATTTTCTATTTAGCAAGGCTCGTAACATTTTTTATTTAAAAGGATAATCCTAAAGTGACTACATTTTTTTATTTAGTTTATCTTTACAAGAAAAGAAAAAGTCCTAATTAATTACATGCATAAAAGGCTACTCTATATTAGTACAAAAGGTGTTCCCTCACAAGCCGACTAAATGACCAATTTATTCTTCAAATTATAGAGCTAACTACAATTTGACAAAACTAATAAAACGGAAAAATAACAATAAATATTAATCAACAACTTGCTTTTCTATTTCATTTCAAAACTTCAACTTCCAATTCGAGCTTACATCAACACATGGTTTTTAGAATGTGTACCTGGTTTTGAAAGGAATGGAAGATGGAAAATCAACGGGGCGGTGAAAATACAGCAACAACAACAGTAACAACCAGCAGTAGCTTCAACACCTCAATCCCGAAAATTCCAGCAATACGGAGAAAAAAAAACAAAAACCAGTAAAAAATAGAAAAGAAAAATATATTCCAGATTTTCTCTTTGTTTTGTCTTTCTAGCTTTGGACTCTTTTCAATTCTCAAAAGAAACTCTCAAAAATTGAATTTTTTGCTGTGTATACTTCTGTGTCCAGAGTGTATATCGAGTGTATACCACAGCAGAGAATTTTTTTATTTTTTCTTCTCTTCCTATTTTTCCTCTCTTTTTTCTCTCCGCTTTTCTCTCTAATCTTCTCTTCTATTTATAGGCAAGAATTTTGAAAATTTTCAGATCTTTTTATTAAAAAGAATATATTTTTTAATTTAAAGAAAACCCACTAATCCATGTTTTCCTCTCCATGTTTTCTTCCTTTATTTCCTTGCCCCCACTACTTTATGTTATGTGATTATGATTATTTTTTGGCTAAAAATCTGAAATTTTCATTTTGGGCCAAGTGGTTTTGGGTTGGGTAAGGGTGCTTAGGATTGGGCTTGTAACTTAATTTGCAAGATGGCCCAATCCAAAATTTTTTTCTACTTTGTTCTTCTCCATTATTCAACATCCTAATTAATAAAGCCCAAAAATACTAAGATTAATTTATAAAAACTAAAAATTATCTTGAAATACTAATTAAATTATCACACAAAATTAAACATTAATAAAAATAAAATTGCACGATTTGGACATTAAATGCTTAAAAAATGCAAAAATACATATTTTTATGACTTTTCATTTCTGTAAAATAAACTTAATTGTAAACTTGAATTTTATATACATATGCAACATATTTTTTGTATATTTTATTTATTTAAACAAGCAAATATGCACGGATAAAAATGCAAATAATAAGAAAAATAACACAAAAATCACAAAAATCACGCACAACACAATACTATTTTATTTTTATTTTTTTTTTGAATTGTTTGGGAGTAATTCTCACGTAGGGCAAAAATCACGTGCTCACAATACCTTTTGCCTCCGAGCA
This sequence comes from Nicotiana noctiflora, assembly GCA_032618575.1. Taxonomy (NCBI): domain Eukaryota; kingdom Viridiplantae; phylum Streptophyta; class Magnoliopsida; order Solanales; family Solanaceae; genus Nicotiana; species Nicotiana noctiflora. The sequence continues at coordinate 61,978 of JASVEL010000706.1, forward strand.
TCTCTAGAGAACTTCTCTAGGAACCTTGTCATAATACGAGCGATTTTTGCCCGTTTGAGCACTCCGTGTGAAGCATTTTGAAAAGATCTTGACCGAGCCTTTGCTTCGGGAGGCCTCCTACATATCCTGGGCTAAACAGGAATCAGGTCAATGTAGTTCGGGAAGTTTTGGTAGCCGGGACTACCTTGAACTGACACTTTGCTGTTACTGTTGCTATCGTTGTTGCAGTTGCTGCTTACTGCTCACTGACCTCCTTATTACACACAAAGGAGAAATTAAAGCTGAACTAGCTATGCTATCAAAACTATGAGTTACAAGATTCCTATCTATGATTCTCTTGAAAACTTGATCTTGAATCTTAGCTGATTTGCTGTAGACCTCGATCTGAATCTTGATGCTCAACAAACTGTACGTTCTTGTTTATTTTCTGTAACATTGAGTGAAACAGAGTCGGCGGAGCTTGTTACTTCAATCATCTTATGAGCAATCCGTGCCTTTGTTTACTCCAACATTTGAACTCTTTCTTTTGGTTCTTTTCTTCTTTTCTTCACTCTGGATTGATGTTCCATTTGTAGGTTATCTCGATCCTTGCATCCCGAGATCAAACCTATTTAGACAACAAAACAAACAAACGAACGAAATTTTTCTGCCCCAGTTTTGCTAGGAAAATTTCGTGAGTTAGTTATGACACAGAGAGCGATTAAAAGACTCTTTGGTATTGGGTAAGAAAATCACAATTTCACAAATAAACGTTCCACGGCTTTCTGGCCGGGATTTTGAAGAAGAGCTTCACGGCTTTCTGGCCGGAATTCAAACAATGTCTAACGGTTTTTTGGCCGCTAGACCCTCGGTTTTTGGCCGGGGTTAAAAGTAAATGGCTCTGCAGTTTTCGGACTGGGGAGATCCTCGGTTTTTGACCGGGGATAAAAGTTTCACGGCTTTCTGGCCGGAATTCAAACAATATCTAACGGTTTTTTGGCCGTCAGATCCTCGGTTTTTTGGCCGGGGTAAAAGTAAATGGCTCCGCAGTTTTCTGACTGGGAGATCCTCGGTTTTCTGACCGGGGATAAAAGTTTCGCGGCTTTCCGGCCGGAATTCAAACAATATCTAACGGTTTTTTGGCCGTCGGATCCTCGGTTTTTTGGCCGGGGTAAAAGTAAATGGCTCCGCAGCTTTTTTTTGACTGGGGAGATCCTCGGTTTTCTGACCGGGGATAAAGGTTTCACGGCTTTCTGGCCGGAATTCAAACAATATCTAACGGTTTTTGGCCGTCGGATCCTCGGTTTTTTGGCCGGGGTAAAAGTAAATGGCTCGCAGTTTTTTGATCGGGAGATCCTCGATTTTCCGACCGGGATAAAAGTTTCATGGCTTTTTGGCCGAATTCAAACAATATCTAACGGTTTTTGGCCGTCGGATCCTCGGTTTTTGGTCGGGGTAAAAGTAAATGGCTCCGCAGTTTTTCTGACTGGGAGATCCTCGGTTTTCCGACCGGGATAAAAGTTTCACGGGCTTTTTGGACGGAATTCAAACAATATCTAACGGTTTTTGGCCGTCGGATCCTCGGTTTTTGGCCGGGGTAAAAGTAAATGGCTCTGCAGTTTTTTGACTGGGAGATCCTCGGTTTTCTGACCGGGGATAAAAGTTTCATGGCTTTCTGGCCAGAATTCAAACAATATCTAACGGTTTTTTGGCCGTCGGATCCTCGGTTTTTTGGCCGGGGTAAAAGTAAATGGCTCCGCAGTTTTCTGACTGGGAGATCCTTGGTTTTCTGACCGGGATAAAAGTTTCACGGCTTTCGGCCGGAATTCAAACAATATCTAACGGTTTTTTGGCCGTCGGATCCTCGGTTTTTTGGCCGGGTAAAAGTAAATGGCTCCGCAGTTTTTCTGACTGGGAGATCCTCGGTTTTCCGACCGGGATAAAAGTTTCACGGCTTTCGGCCGGAATTCAAACAATATCTAACGGTTTTTTGGCCGTCGGATCCTCGGTTTTTGGTCGGGGTAAAAGTAAATGGCTCCGCAGCTTTCTGACTGGGGAGATCCTCGGTTTTCTGACCGGGATAAAAGTTTCACGGCTTTCGGCCGGAATTCAAACAATATCTAACGGTTTTTTTGCCGTCCGATCCTCGGTTTTTTGGCCGGGGTAAAAAGTAAATGGCTCCGCAGTTTGTTTGACTGGGAAATCCTCGGTTTTCTGACCGGGGATAAAAGTTTCACGGCTTTCTGGCCGGAATTCAGACAATATCTAACAGTTTTTTGGCCGTCAGATCCTCGGTTTTTTGGCCGGGGTAAAAGTAAATGGCTCCGCAGTTTTCTGACTGGGAGATCCTCGGTTTTCTGATCGGGGATAAAAGTTTCGCGGCTTTCTGGCCGGAATTCAAACAATATCTAACGGTTTTTGGCCGTCGGATCCTCGGTTTTTGGTCGGGTAAAAGTAAATGGCTCCGCAGTTTTCTGACTGGGAGATCCTCGATTTTTTGACCGGGTATAAAAGTTTCACGGCTTTCGGCCGGAATTCAAACAATATCTAACGGTTTTTTGGCCGTCAGATCCTCGGTTTTTTGGCCGGGGTAAAAGTAAATGGCTCCGCAGTTTTCTGACTGGGAGATCCTCGGTTTTCTGACCGGGGATAAAAGTTTCACGGCTTTCTGGCCGGAATTCAAACAATATCTAACGGTTTTTTGGCCGTCAGATCCTCGGTTTTTTGGCCGGGGTAAAAGTAAATGGCTCCGCAGTTTTTTGACTGGGGAGATCCTCGGTTTTCTGACCGGGGATAAAAGTTTCATGGCTTTCCGGCCGGAATTCAAACAATATCTAACGGTTTTTTGGCCGTCAGATCCTCGGTTTTTTGGCCGGGGTAAAAGTAAATGGCTCCGCAATTTTCTGACTGGGAGATCCTCGGTTTTCTGATCGGGGATAAAAGTTTCACGGCTTTCTCGACGGAATTCAAACAATATCTAACGGTTTTTTGGCCGTCGGATCCTCGGTTTTTTGGCCAGGGTTAAAGTAAATGGCTCCGCAGTTTTTTGACTGGGAGATCCTCGGTTTTCTGACCGGGATAAAAGTTTCACGGCTTTCTGGCCGGAATTCAAACAATATCTAACGGTTTTTGGCCGTCGGATCCTCGGTTTTTTGGCCGGGGTAAAAGTAAATGGCTCCACAGTTTTCTGACTGGGAGATCCTGGTTTTCTGACCGGGATAAAAGTTTCACGGCTTTCTGGCCGGAATTCAAACAATATCTAACGGTTTTTTGGCCGTCGGATCCTCGGTTTTTTGGCCGGGGTAAAAGTAAATGGCTCCGCAGTTTTCTGACTGGGGAGATCCTCGGTTTTCTGACCGGGATAAAAGTTTCACGGCTTTCTGGCCGGAATTCAAACAATATCTAACGATTTTGGGCCGTCAGATCCTCGGTTTTTTGGTCGGGGTAAAAGTAAATGGCTCCGCAGTTTTTTGACTGGGGAGATCCTCGGTTTTCTGACCGGGGATAAAAGTTTCACGGCTTTCTGGCCGGAATTCAAACAATATCTAACGGTTTTTTGGCCGTCAGATCCTCGGCTTTTTGGCCGGGGTAAAAAGTAAATGGCTCTGCAGTTTGTTTGACTGGGAGATCCTCGGTTTTCTGACCGGGATAAAAGTTTCACGGCTTTCTGGCCGGAATTCAAACAATATCTAACGGTTTTTGGCCGTCGGATCCTCGGTTTTTTGGCCGGGGTAAAAGTAAATGGCTCCACAGTTTTCTGACTGGGAGATCCTCGGTTTTCTGACCGGGATAAAAGTTTCACGGCTTTCTGGCCGGAATTCAAACAATATCTAACGGTTTTTTGGCCGTCAGATCCTCGGTTTTTTGGCCGTGGTAAAAGTAAATGGTTCCGCAGTTTTCTGACTGGGAGATCCTCGGTTTTCTGACCGGGATAAAAGTTTCACGGCTTTCCGGCCGGAATTCAAACAATATCTAACGGTTTTTTGGCCGTCAGATCCTCGATTTTTTGGCCGGGGTAAAAGTAAATGGCTCCGCAGTTTTCTGACTGGGAGATCCTCGGTTTTCTGACCGGGGATAAAAGTTTTGCGGCTTTCTGGCCGGAATTCAAACAATATCTAACGGTTTTTTGGCCGTCAGATCCTCGGTTTTTTGGCCAGGGTAAAAGTAAACGGCTTCGCAATTTTCTGACTGGGAGATCCTCGGTTTTCTGACCGGGGATAAAAGTTTCGTGGCTTTCCGGCCGGAATTCAAACAATATCTAACGGTTTTTTGGCCGTCAGATCCTCGGTTTTTTGGCCGGGGTAAAAGTAAATGGCTCCGCAGTTTCTGACTGGGAGATCCTCGGTTTTCTGACCGGGGATAAAAGTTTCACGGCTTTCTGGCCGGAAAGACCCTCGATTTTTTCTGACCGGGGTCCAAACAGATATTGGACTGATATGATTTGATTCTCTTTTTCGGAGTTTTCGTTTTCTTTTCTTTTATTCTTCTTTTTGGGCCTTCTTTTAGGCTTTCTTTTTAAACATCAACAAATGCATAAGATAAATCTCTAAAAAGAAACTTACCCTTTTATATGTTTTCCTTGTTCCAAAGCCATTTCAAAGCTTGCGTATTTCATTTCTTCGAGTTGTACCTTTTTCTTGCACAATTAAACAGACCTGCTTTCAACAAAGAACATTTTATCAGTTGAAAAAAAAAGTGGTTGACTTTGCGGCCTTGATCATCTTTATTGCTTGATCGTTTTCCCATTTCCATTGAGAAATTTGCTACCAATTGTCTTTGGGGTGACTTCATTTCAAACTGACCGGGTTCATTCCCGGAATTCCATGAGGATTTTCCGTGTGGGTCCTATCCTTCTGCCTTATTCCGTCTCTTCTAAGACCTTAGCCTTTGATTTTCGTTTCCTTTCTAAACTCCTTTTCTTTGGAAACAATCGATCATTACGATCTAATCGTGGATTGTAACAATATACCACTGAGGCTGTTTTTCTTTTCTTCTTTACCAGGTGGAGTCCTGTAAAACCGGTCCTGTCACCTTCCTTTGTAATATTTTCAGAATTAAAATTAAAACGAAAGGGATTCAAAGAAAAAGAATGAATCAAAGAATGGAAAAACGTATCAAAGATAGAGGAGTCCCTTTCGAGGGAGAAAAGAAGGACTTATCTGAGGTATACGCTGACTTTAACCAACATGACATGCTCCTCGGACTAGATGCTTGATCGTCACAAAACTCCCATTTTCTTATGAACCAAAATGGGTCTATATTTCCGAGCTAAGGAGCCGTGCTAGGACCTCTCGTGGTGAAACAAACTTTTCGGTTGATAGCGCCCTTTTGCGGGTTTTCGCCAATCGACCTCTCTCATTTCTCTTCTTACCATCGCCAGATAGCACTCTTTGCGAGTTTTTACCAACAGGCTCTCTCATTTTGTATTTCTCTACTTCCATCGTCTTAGGGTGCCCGAAGGTTTTCACCAATAAGACTCTCTCATTTTATTTCTTTTTATTCCAGGAACTTCGGATCGCAACAATGATGTTTTCACAACTTCCAATCGATCTTGAAGGACTTGTACTCGGTTTGGGTAATAAGAATTGTAGACAAAATTACAACTTTGGAATCATCTTGACGGATCTTAAACCGAATCAACAATATCATCTGCCCCAGTTTCATTTTTGGGGAAACTGGGATTTTGGTTTGGTGTGACTGAACGTCAGAACGTAGTTCAGGAACTTTGTTTTGTTTTGTTCTGTTTGGTTTTTGGTTTTTTTTTTTTTATTTGGATTCCAAAGAGGGTAGTCAAAGAAAGGTAACCGGCTCAAAGGGTTTACAAAAAGGGTTGGTAGTGTTTGGGTAGCGGGAATAAAAGCCTTCAATCATTTCGACTTGTGAGGACCTCATTGAAGCAAGTTCAGACATAATACCTTTTCACAGCATCCGCATTCACAGCCGTTTCAGGATCTTTTCCTTCCATGTCTGCCAGATACAGTGTCCCTCTCAGTGATATTTTCCGGATGATGCATGGATTCTTCCAATTAGGAGCGGAATTTTCTTTTTGTTTCTTGGTAATGAGGAGGAATGCGCCTTCCAATTAGGAGCGGAATTTTCTTTTTGTTTCTTGGTAATGAGGAGGAATGCGCCTTAACGTCGGTTGTTCTATTTCGAGATTTCTGGGCCGCATTTTCTTGTTGCAAGTATGGGCCTTTCTTTGTTGGGACAACTACTCGGGTATTCCTTGAGTACAACACAACCCTTTTGTATGTGAACCAATTTCCTTCAGTTATTCCAATTCATTGTTTCATTTTCTCAAAGATAAACTTTTGTGCATTTCAACTCTCGATTCATTATTCTGAAGTCCGACAGCATTTTAGGATCTAGGCATGAAGTCCGCAAGCATGTCATGTTATTTAAAGCTGCATGATTTGAACTAAAGAAAAGAGAAAAAAAAAAGAAAACTAAAACAAATCTGAAAGAAATAAAAAAAATAACAAAAGAAAAGAAAACGGACGATGAGATATTAATTTCATTACTTGAAATCGAAAAGATAAACAAGGTTCACATTTGAAAATTTAAAGACAAAAACTAAAAGAAACATCCAATTTACACCCTGAAATACTCTGGATGCAGAAAAATATGGCAAGACAAGTTTACTGGGTTTCCGCCTGATCGGGGATGGCCTAGCCTTTCAGTTTGGGAGTTTAGTGTCTGATCCCATCTCAACGGTGATAGTCCCTTTCCCTGGCTCGACCATGTGGGTATCGCAGAGCTTTGCCTCATGTTTTCCTTCACTCTCTTCAGTCATGGAATCCTCATTATCTTTCTCTTCACGGTCCTTAAGCTTTTGCGGTACGCATCCAACAAACACTGGCTTATTCAGCTGTGGTGTCTTAATCGCCTCCCATGCCACATAGGCTTGCTTAGGTGTACCAATTTCCTTTTCTGGTTTGAACTCAGTGATTTTACTCTTCTTTTCCCCTTTCTCTTGTTTCGGGGCCGCCTTGGGCTTCCTTTCCACGTCAGCAATAGCAATTATGGCCTTAAGCGCTGGATCGAATTCTTTGTCTTCACAAATCATCCCAATTATCGGCCCGTTATTGTGAGCAGGCAGCGGATTATTGGTCACATTTGGGACATCCTCATCCTTCAACACAATCTTCCCTTGCTCTATTAAATTCTCCACCGCTTGTTTCAAAGTCCAACAGTCATTAGTATGGTGGCCTTCTGCCTCTGAATGATATGCACATCTGACACCAGCTTTGTAGGAAGGCGATGCCGGGTTTTGTCTATTCTGAGGAACCGGCTGCAGTAAACCCATTTGGACAAGTTTCGGGAATAGATTAGAGTAAGATTCACTAATTGGGGTAAAGTTTGATTTCTTTGGTTGTTCCCAAGGACGGAAGTTATTCTGTGGAGGTCGGGGATTATAGTGGTTCTGGTGGGGAGGCTGATTTCTTGGAAATAGAGCTTGGTTTCTACTGACATGCTGTTGCGGTTGCGCAAAAGGTTGAGCATTCATGACCGCGTATGGTTGAGGGATATAGGACATTTCCTGAGCAGAGTAATAATGCTGGGGGGTTCTTTCTGAAAAGAAAGGTCTAGGAGTGTGGTGCCTTCTACCACCCGAAGTTGCCATGGATGTTTCCTCTTTCATCCTACCCTTTGATATTCCTCCAGACCCTCCTCGGATTGCTTGGGAGGTTGCTCGAATGGCTGCCTGACTCAAAATCCTTCCCGTCTTTAAACCATTTTCTACCATTTCCCCAATCTTGATCGCCTCTGCGAAAGGCTTTCCCATTGCTGAGAGCATGTTCTGGAAATAGTCTGGTTCCTGAGCCCGGAGGAAAGTAGTGACCATTTCTATTTCGTCCATAGGGGGTTTCACCCTGGATGCTTGCTCTCGCCATTTAATAGCATATTCTCTGAAGCTTTCGGAGGGTTTCTTCTTTAAGTTCGATAAAGAATTCTTGTCTGGCGCAATGTCAATGTTGTACTGGAACTGTTTCACAAAATCTCTAGCCAAATCGTCCCAGATGTGCCATCGAGATATGTCTTGATCCATGTACCATTCTGAGGCTATCCCGATCAAGCTTTCTCCGAAATATGCCATCAACAATTCTTCCATGCCGCCGGCACCTCGCAATTGATTGCAGTATTTCTTTAGATGAGCAATAGGGTCGCCATGCCCGTCATACTTTTCGAACTTCGGCGTCTTAAAGCCTGAGGGCAAATGGACATGTGGGAACATGCACAAATCTGCGTAAGAAACACTCTTCTGTCCGCCTAGACCTTTGCATGTTTTTCAAACTTTGTTCCAAGCTGCTCATTCTTTTTGCCATTTCATCCCGTTCGGGAGCTTTTGGATTTTGGCTTGGCATGAGCTGAGGATAGACATTGGCGGCAAACTGGGTAGGATCCCGTGGAAGGGGTGGTGCCGGGAATGTAAAAGAAGAGGAATCAAAGAAGGGGGTATGCGTGCCGGGATGCGCCGTGATTGGAACGGGCAAACCAACAGATGTTCTTGTAGATATATCTAATGCTGTCACCCGAGGATGGGAAGTGGAGGGTGATTCGGCATTAGAATATCCAAACAAAGTAGGTGGGTAATTGGTGGGGGTATTAGAAATCCCACTTGACCTGAGGAATAGTTCGGGGAACCCAGGGATCAGACTTGGGGGCTCTTTCCCGTTATTTCAGTCATCTAACATCTCCAGCATTCGACATCGCAAAATTCTCTTTTCTTCTGCAGCTGCTGACTCAGTAGCCGGAATGGCTGACACAGAACTCTCTTCCAAAACGGGAACGGTTGATAGGGGGATTTCCTGAAGACATGTTGGCGCTTCTTTTCGACCTTGTGAAATAAGGATGGGTATTTGACTTAGCAACGGGTTGCTGAACGTTTCCTTTGGACCTCGTGAAGTATGAATGCGAGGCCAGAGTACCACAAAATCAACCACCTTTTTCTAAAACCTGGAGTTTGGCAAACAAACGGTTAGTCTGAAACAACATAACAGATAAGTAATCTCACGTTGGGTGTGATGCACTTATACAATTGATCGTGTTGCTACTTGTATTCGATTGTAATGCGTTATTCCGGCTTATACTTTCCTTTGCTTTCATCTTCTTCCTCCCTTTATCAATTTTCTCTTCTTTTTTTTTGTTATTTTTTTTCTTTTTCTTTTGGTGATGGTCGAATCTTATGTGGATTGCCTACGTATCATGTCCCCGCATGAATCAGACCGGGCGTAGTTCGGAAAACCGGGAATTGAGTAAATCAACTAATTCTTGAAAGAAATGTTTTAAAAGAAAAAAGGAAAATATATTCATATTTTTGCTTTTTTTTTTTGTTTTGCTTTTTGATAGAAAGACTTCTAAAAATAAAAATTTATTTGCTTTGGAGTAAAATCCATATTTTTAAATTTTGATTTTTATTGATTTTTCTTTTTATTTCATGAAAAGCAGTAGAAAGAACGAAACCATTTTTTTTTTAATTTTTTTTTTTTGAACTACTTTTACTCTTTTTTTTTTTTGAATTTTCTAAAGAAAGATTTTAATGAAGGAACTAAACGAGAGTATTATTTTTTTTTATTGAGATTTTAAGGTTGTGTTTAGCTAATTGACCAAAAATCCTAAAAATGATCAAAAGCGGCCGTTTATGCAAAGTCAGCCTTTCGGCGCCCCTCTCGGGAAAATTTGACTATTTTTGGCAAAACGGCATCACCTGACTTATTTATGACAAAATTAAAATTTAGATTTTTTTTTTTGCAAATTAAAACAAAAAAAATCTGGTATTGCAAATACGGCCTTTCAGCGCCTCGGGGACGAAGATTATAAGGCTGTGAGGGTCAATCGACCAAAAATTTACAAAACGACCCAAAAGTGGCCGTTTATGCAAAGTCAACCTTCCGGCGTCCCTTACGGGTACATTCGGCTGTTTTTGAAAACGGCATCACTCAACATATTTACAACGAAAAAATCAATTTCGATATTTTTGGTTATTTTTGGAAAAGGGGAGGTTGGACCCGATGAAGGTTGCCTACGTATCTCACACCGTGTGGGAATCAAACCATCGTAGTTCGGTAATAAAAGAACTAAATCATTTTAAGAAAAGAAAACAAACTATTTTTAAACAGCATTTCTAAAACAAATTATTTTCAGAGAAACTAATCTATCTTTAATAAATCAACAATTCTTTTTTTATTTTTTTTAATTTTTTTTTTTTGCATTTTCGAAAAAAATTATTTTCAAAGGAACTAAGAAAACTAAACTATTATTCGTAAAATTAAGAAAATTTATTTGGAATTTTTTTTTTTGCATTTTTCAAAATTTATTTTCAAAGAACTAACTATTTTCCATAAAATTATTTTAACTATGTACCCTGACGTTTTCCACTTCTTCCTCTTTTTAACAAACCGGTCGGCATGTAAGATCGAAACAAATAAATGCACACGAAAAGATGCAACAAGTTGGTCTTTTTGTTTCAGGTACACCTGTCCTAGACAGGCCCAACCCCTGTGTTGAGCCTCCTAAGTCAAATATGCACATGATGCAAATAAACGTTCCTATCGGGGATCCGGTATAAGGTTTGGTTATTCTAAGTCATCATCATGTTGGAAAAAGTGTCTAGACTGGCTTTAACTCGAGCGGACAACTCGAGCCGAAGAGTGTCAGTGCACCGGTAGCATGGCTTTCCGGCTTAATTGACAAACTCTCCGCCTAAACATGTGTGACTACAAAATCCTTCACCGGGTGCCAAACACCACAGCTATCTTGAGAAAAACGGGCTATGTCCAGCAAATGCCCGATATTATATTTCAACGAGACTCAGAAGAGAAAAATGGGTATCGGCACAATTTATATACAATTCACAAAATATCAAAGCGGTAAAAGCAACATTTAGCATATTAAATATAAACATGTAATAAAATCAGATAATAAATAAGCCAAATACAACAATTATTCAAAGCTCGAATTCTTAAACCCTGAACCAGTGGTTCTGGGTTTGTGTCCCCAGCAGAGTCGCCAGAGCTGTCACACCTCCTTTTGGCGCGCTTACCCCGAAGGATAATGCATAAGGGAGTTTTTCCAATTTAAGTGACAATATTCGAAATGAGATTATTTATTTATTTCAGAGTCGCCACTTGGAATAAATTATGGTGTCCCAAGTCACCGATTTATTTAAATCCCAAATCGAGGAAATTTTCGACTTTCCAAATAAAGTCCGCGAACCAGAAATTCTAAGTAAGGAATTCTGTTGACCCGAGGGAAGGTGTTAGGCACCCCCGGATCCCGTGGTTCTAGCACGGTCGCTTAAATTATTGTAATGGCTAAATATCTGATTTTTAAAAACATGTTCAATACTATAATGCAATTTTAAATCATTTACCGCATTTGATTATTTTTTAAGAAAAAGTGAACATTCTTATTGAGGGGCCCCGCGATTTTATTTTCTATTTAGCAAGGCTTGTAATATTTTTTATTTAAAAGGATAATCCTAAAGTGACTACATTTTTTTATTTAGTTTATCTTTACAAGAAAAGAAAAAGTCCTAATTAATTACATGCATAAAAGGCTACTCTATATTAGTACAAAAGGTGTTCCCTCACAAGCCGACTAAATGACCAATTTATTCTTCAAATTATAGAGCTAACTACAATTTGACAAAACTAATAAAACGGAAAAATAACAATAAATATTAATCAACAACTTGCTTTTCTATTTCATTTCAAAACTTCAACTTCCAATTCGAGCTTACATCAACACATGGTTTTTAGAATGTGTACCTGGTTTTGAAAGGAATGGAAGATGGAAAATCAACAGGGCGGTGAAAATACAGCAACAACAACAGTAACAACCAGCAGTAGCTTCAACACCTCAATCCCGAAAATTCCAGCAATACGGAGAAAAAAAAATAAAAACCAGTAAAAAATAGAAAAGAAAAATATATTCCAGATTTTCTCTTTGTTTTGTCTTTCTAGCTTTGGACTCTTTGCAATTCTCAAAAGAAACTCTCAAAAATTGAATTTTTTGCTGTGTATACTTCTGTGTCCAGAGTGTATATCGAGTGTATACCACAGCAGAGAATTTTTTTATTTTTTCTTCTCTTCCTATTTTTCCTCTCTTTTTTCTCTCCCCTTTTCTCTCCAATATTCTCTTCTATTAATAGGCAAGAATTTTGAAAATTTTCAGATCTTTTTATTAAAAAGAATATATTTTTTAATTTAAAGAAAACCCACTAATCTATGTTTTCCTCTCCATGTTTTCTTCCTTTATTTCCTTGCCCCCACTACTTTATGTTATGTGATTATGATTAGTTTTTGGCTAAAAATCTGAAATTTTCATTTTGGGCCAAGGGGTTTTGGGTTGGGTAAGGGTGCTTAGGATTGGGCTTGTAACTTAATTTGCAAGATGGCCCAATCCAAAATTTTTTTCTATTTTGTTCTTCTCCATTATTCAAAATCCTAATTAATAAAGCCCAAAAATACTAAAATTAATTTATAAAAACTAAAAATTATCTTGAAATACTAATTAAATTATCACACAAAATTAAACATTAATAAAAATAAAATTGCACGATTTGGACATTAAATGCTTAAAAAATGCAAAAATACATATTTTTTATGACTTTTCATTTCTGTAAAATAAACTTAATTGTAAACTTGAATTTTATATACATATGCAACATATTTTTTGTATATTTTATTTATTTAAACAAGCAAATATGCACGGATAAAAATGCAAATAATAAGAAAAATAACACAAAAATCACAAAAATCACGCACAACACAATACTATTTTATTTTTATTTTTTTTTGAATTGTTGGGAGTAATTCTCACGTAGGGCAAAAATCACGTGCTCACACTGTTCATCCGCGGTTCACTCGCGACCGCGGATGAACCGCGAAAAAAGAGACTCTCTGAAGTTTACTTTTCGCGGTCCGTCTGCAGCCGCGAACGAACCGCGGAAGTCGCCGCAGCAGCAATCCTGATTGTACTCAAACTTAGTTTTTTAGCCCTAAAACCTCTATATAAACTCCTAGTTTGCTCAATAGAGGCAAGTTGCCTATTTTTCACTACTTTTGCAATACAATTAGTAAGAGAGAATCCTCTCAACTCATTCTTTTATTTTATATCAAGTATTTCTTTATGATTTAAATTATTATTCTTGTTTCTTTAAGCATGAGTAGCTAAATCGTTTTCTAAGGTTTTGATGGAACCTATTGGGTGATGAACTTATCGTTTATGTGATTACAAATTGTGAAATAGATTTCTATTTGTTCAACTTCGTTCTTGTTGTAGTTAATTGGTAGACGTCCCAATTAGTGGTGCCTATTTAGTGTGCATAACTTGGAAAAGAGTGCATATTTAGGTATATTGTTGACAACACCACACCTAGGTTATTGGAGGAATCTATAACTTTAGGCATAAAGACGGGGTTAGGAATAACGAAGTCTTGGGTGCAATCTTAAGTGAACTATTCAAATTAAAGCTAGCTAGGGTAGCTCGGAAGAGTGCACTAGTAAATTATTGTAATTGTTCTGGAGAGGGTTACGATACACATAGCATTCATGATTGATAGAATATATCAATAATTTGTATGAGCATAACGATAAGGGATTCCATCAATAGGGGAAATCAATACCTTAGTCCTTCTCCATATTATTTTTACCCAATATTCAATTCTTTCTTTAAGCCTTTTAATTATTGCAAACTAGTGGTTCGAAATTCATACAAAGATATATTCAAAGTTTAGGAACTTGATTCGGAAGTATTCTTGGGTTGTGAAAGTTGTGATTGGTAGGTTAATTCTCTGTGGGATCGATCTTGGACTTATTAGACCAGGTTATATTGACTGCGACCGTTGCTTGGACGTGAATCAAGTAGTCCCGAACTATGGGCGTGGTGAATATTTATCATATCTCTTAGTTGGAAGGTAAAGTGCCTTACGCGTAGTAGAACGAGTTTATACTCAGGAAGACTAAAGTGATTATGCTATGTGTATCCTGGTAGAAGGTGTGTATCCTGGTGGAAGGTGTTGTACTGAAATACTAGATTGATGCAAAGTAGGTGGGTGGACTCGGATGTGTAATTGAAGGGTATTTGATATGTGTTATGATGCAAGCAGGTATAGCGCAGGTTCAGGTATAAATTGTGATAATGTGATTCGTATAATATTGAGATTTAATGTTGTTGAAATACATTGTGATGTCTTGTTGAGTTGTGGATGTATTGTTAGAATGGTTGGTGATTCTCTGGCAGGTGGATAGGCCAATTTACAAAGGAAAATCTGTCGAAACTATTGAAAAATTTGGGACTTAGAAAAATATTTTTGTCACCTGGAGAGTAGGCTTAAATGTTGAGTATGAATAAATGCAAGAATTGTAGAAGAGTGAAGGTCTCTAATGATTCGAGTCTCTGTCAAGCTTGTAAATAACTTGAGTTTAATCTCACTATAACATTGTGGCATCATTTGAGTAAGAATGACATAGGTGGCTAAAAGTGTTTTGATCTATGGCTCCGAGCCAAGTTGGGGAGGTTGTTATTGATTAACCGATTGCACTGTTGTGTGCTATGTTGGTTCTGTCTCTAGTATGTTGGGAAAATTCTAATAAAGGTTATGGTGCTTCGTAGATGTGAAGAAATACTAGGATGATTTGAACTGCTGTTGGTAAAGAATGTTTGGTGTATAGAAAAGAAAGATAGCTAAGTGCATCTGTATGTAATCATGTTCTGCTGGTGCCAGAGTTCTAACAAGGCACGAGTGGTTCTGTTCAATAAGACAGCTGAATTATAATTGAATAAGGGTGAATGACGCCCGAGAATAGTCTTGCCATGTTCAAGACTTTGCTTGTAAAGGTAAGGTGTCTTAAGATTGTGTATGTGGCTAAAGACAGTGGTTTCGTTAGAAGGGATCAAGACTTGTGTATTGATATGTGAATGATGAGGTTCTATGTATCTATATCGGAGTAATGATAACGAATTCAAAAATCACAAGAAGTTCTCCAAAACAAGTATTGTAGAATGTGGTACTTCTGGGAAACATTGAGAAAGTATTCAGTGTCCTATAGGTTTTAGACCGTGTGGTCTTGTGTACGAGTCTTGTGTGGTAACATGAGTTAAGTTATTATAGTGCTATAGTAAAGGCTAATACTAAATTAAAGATGGTTCAGAAAGAAAAATTGAGTGAATGGAGAAACTTATTGATAAGCTGAAACAATATGAAAAGGATACGACTAACTCCTGGTATGTGTTCGAAGTAATGAGTTTTGCAACTATGGTGCAACCAAGCTCTTGAGTGCTGGCAGTTGCGTAACTCGATGTGGGTAGAAGGACTCAGTCTTGACAGTTAAACTATGCAATAAATGGGGAGAAAGAGTTTGTGATATGTTTTACCGTGGTTTGAAAGTGAGTATATTCCTATCGGTATGCGAAGCATGGAATGTGTAATGATTTTTCTTCTATATGGGATCATGAAGGTCCTTGACTAGTTGAGTGTGTCGATGTTCGCGGCATAGGAGAGGGATAGAAATTTTCCATGTATCCTGGTATAGTATGGTATATGCGATGTGTTATGGAAATATGATAACGGCATGTTCAAGGTTTTTAGATCAGTTCATATTTTATGGGGAGTCATTAAAATTCTCAAGCAGCGTGGGCAGCTGCAGATAATTTGAGAATCAATCTTTCTGGTGATAAGAAAAATGGTACTGCTATTCTGGTGATTTGGCAGGGTATATGGTCAAAAAGGGCAACGTAATCTAAACTGATAATGTCCAGTGGTATTGTGGTATCCTCTTGTTGGATTGATAGTGATGATTGAGTTGTTGATGGCATAGGGAAATTTCTAAATGACTTTCGTGGTATGAATGGATGCTTGATGTGTGTTATGTATTCGTACAGTGGAGTGTGGAATCAGGCATGGTGATTCATGTGTTATATAGTTGATGGAGACTAGAAGTTCTCGTAATCCGCATATGTAGTGGTTGTATATCGGCACTGTTTAGCGATCATTGGAAATTGGAAGCCCTAGTGGCTCTCTCTTAGCTTGATATGATGAATTTGGGTTATTATACTTTATTTCAGACCGGTTGTCATAAGTCAGGTCGTCTAGACTAATGTTATAGAGACTATGTCGGAAATGGCACAAGTCGCGTAGCAGTGTGTATCAGAGTATGCTCCAGCAGTGTAGTTTTACCCAGGACCAGCGGGCGGTTGGTAGGTTTTGCTTTGTCAGTGGGGCCTTCGTGGCGGATATCAGTGCAGAGGTTTCTACCATTGATTCAGTTCCAGTATTGAGGAACTTTGTAGGATGGGTTCTTGTGGCCGAGCTTGAGGCTATATATATGTCTACTGTAATGAGCAATTTGACTCGGTGTGCATGTCTTTTGCGAGATTTATGCGTGGATCGGGTGGCATGCTGCCACGTGTTACTTGGATCGGGTGGCACGCCGCCACAAGTAGGGTATCTGGATCAGGTGGCACACCGCCACGGGTATGTCATTTTGAGCAGGTTGCATGCCGCAACCGTGTAATATGGAGCATAGTTTTTCTATAGGTTACCTTGTGTACTATACTTCCTAGTCTCTGAGGGAAGTCAGTGTTGGGTGTCCCTCGGCGAATGGCGCATCACTTGTGTCCTTACAAGATTGGATGGTGTATATTAATTGTTTCACCGTGGGTGAGATTGATTGTTTGAGTTCAGACCTAAATCTGTGCTTGGCTGACTGTTTGAGCATGATGAGATGACTTGAGGTGCTTCATGGGTAAATGTGTTTGGATGGAATCTTAAGTTGTGGCAAGGCCATATGATGTTATGACCTTTCGAGGAGAGTTCAGGTACTCTATTTCTGTAATGTGAGACGGGATCTCAGTCCTATGTTGTGATGGTACAAAGGAATTGAATTACAGCTCTTGTGTTTGAATTAGATGTCATGAGTTGAGTATGTTCAGTCGTTGCCTATTTAAGCCTGTGTTGTGCTCGTCGTGGCTTAGGCCGGTGTGGAGGTGTCATATCACCAGTGCAGTGTGTTATAATCGGAATGATCATTGGAACCATTAATGAGTGCGGGCATATGTAATTTCAGCTGGTTAGAAAGGGGTATATTGAGGTTTGGCTCCGAAATCTATTGTGGTATCAGTTAAAAGGGAAATGGATTCATGAATGGATGACCGAAGAGATGGACTCGATATATCGCGTGTTCGATTTCCATGGGCAATATACATGAAGGTGTTGGAATAAGACTTTAGCTAATGAAAAAAGGGTTTTCAGTTAGTATTTGGTTATCGTGGGAAATTGTTGTGATTAGAGGACATCGTCTCGAGTGATTGGGATGTTTGGTACACCATAAGATCTCACCCGGAGTGGCGAGTATGGGCTATTACAGTTGGTTCGGGTGTATTCTGAGTATAGACGTTGGAGTTGGATTTGGTATATGATTTTGGAATGTGCAATGTGGTCTATGGTTCAGATGGACTACGTAAGTTTAGCTATATTGTATTATCGGACTTATGATAGATAGCCTGACGTGGTACCACCCCGAATACATGCTTGGTAAGGTCATTCAGCTATTGGGGTTGCTTCTAGTACAATTCTGAGTACGCTCGAGGATGAGCGTTTGTTTAAGTTGGGGAGAATGTAACGAGGCCTGTTGTTACGGGAGTTATCGCCCTATTTTCTTCATTTAATACTTCAATATGCTAATTTATATGTGTTTGGAGAGTTAGAAGCAAATCAGAAGGAATTTAGATAGAAATGAGGTCATATACCTCTTTATGAAAAGGATAGTTTGGAAAAAGTCAACCTAATGTTGACCGATGAGTTAGACAGCCCGGAATTGAATTTTGATGATTCGACTAGTTTCGGGTGATCATTTATGACATAGGAGAGCAATCAGAATCGAATTCGGAGGTCCGGTGTAGTTTTAGGCTTGAATTGGCTAAGGTTGAATTTTGGCAAAACCCGAATGGTAGGTGAGATTTTGATCCGAGGCTCGGAATGAAATTCCGAGAGTTGTAGTAGCTCCTTTAGGAGATTTTGGATATGCTTGCAAAATTTCAGGTCATTCAGAGGTGTTTAGGTCGGGTTTTGGATCAAACGTTAGTTTCGGAAGTTTTGAAGAACCTTAGGCTTGAATCCGTGCAAAAAGGGTGATTTTCATGTTTACGATGGTGTTTTTGTGTTACGAGCAAGTTTGAATGAGGTATTGTGATGTATTGGTAGTTTTGGTTGAGGTCGGGATCATTTCGGATGGCCAACAAGCAAGTTTTGATAAAAAGATACAGCAGAAAAAAGAATTTGCAGTTAGTGATTGCTCTATGCGATCGCATAGAGTCATTGCGATCACATAGAAGAGCCTGGGGGTGTGAGATAATGTTCTATGCAATCGCATAGCAAGGGGTGCGATTGCATAGGCTTATCAGACTGCACAGTGCGATCGCATACCAAGTGTTGCGATCGCAGAGAAGAAAAAAATGAGGCCTGGAAGTTTGTGCTATGCGATCGCATAGGTGTATTGCGATCGCATAAAAGGGGAAATTGGCAGGAAAAATTTAACTCTATGCGATCGCATAGGGCCATTGCGATCGCATAGAAGGGACGTTTGTGCAGAAACAGATTAATTAAAAACTAGTCGCGACCCTAATCATTATTTCACAAATTTCACTTAGTGAAAAGAGGGTTCTGGGTGCTGTGAAGAGAGGAATCGACTGGGTAATATCGGAGGTAAGTTTCTGTAATGACCCGGCCCGTCGTTACAGGAATTACCACTCCATTACCTTGCATTTACATATTTTATGCTTTTATATCAGTATTAGAGTATATCGGGTGAGTTAGGAGTAATTCGGGTTGAAAATGAAACAAATAGCATGTTTGAAGGAAGCTTGAATATGGGAAGTCAACCTAGAGTTGACTATTGAGTTAGAGTGCTCGGAATCGGATTCTGATGATTCGACTAGTTTCGGGGGATCATTTATGACTTAGGAGAGCAATCAGAATCGAATTCGGAGGTCCGGTGTAGTTTTAGGCTTGAATTGGCGAAGGTTGAATTTTGGCGAAAACCGGATGGTAGGTGAGATTTTGATTCGGGAGTCGGAATGGATTTTCGATAATTTCTGTAGCATCATTATGTGATTTTGGATATGTCTGCAAATTTTCAGGTCATTCGGACGTCGTTTGATCGGGTTTTGGATTGAATGTTAGTTTCAGAAGTTTTGAAGAAACTTAGGCTTGAATCCGTGTGTAAATGGTGATTTTGATGTTTAGAATGATGTTTTTATGATTGGAACAAGTCCGTATCATGTTTTGGAGTATGTTGGTGGTTTTCGTTGGGGTCCTGGAGGCCTCGGGATGATTTCGGACCATCAACCGGGCATTTTAAACTTGGAAAAACCTGCAAAAATTTGCAGGTTTGTGCAGCAAGAATTAAGCCTTCGCATTCGCGTGAAGGCAGTCGCGTTCGCGAAGGCCAGGTGGGCTAAAGCATCGTATTCGCGAGCAGGGCATCGCGTTCGCGTAGGCCAGGTGGGGTGAAGCTTCGCGTTCGCGTGACTGGGAGACGCGATCGCGTAGAAAGAAAGGGGAGAGCTTCGCGTTCGCGTGGGAGTATACGCGTTCGCGTAGAAGAAGAACCCGGCGGCTGGGAGATTGTTAATCGCGAACGCGTTCTGGAGCGTCGCGTTCGCGAAGGGTAAACTGGAGCTGAGTATCGCGAACGCGTGAAGACCATCGCGAATGCGTGAAGACCATCGCGAACGCGTAGAGTTAAATGGTCTGGCAGTGAAATTAAATTGCAGAACAGAGGGCTCACGGGTTCATTCACCCAAAACATAATTTTGAGCCCTAGAGAGAAGAAAACACGAGGAAAACACTGAGATTTCATCAGGTATTCATTGGAGGTAAGATTCTTGACTCAAAAACATAATTTTATGGTAGGATTAACATCAATCTTTATGAATTTGGGTAGAAATTGTGAAGAATTGTGGCCTAGGTATTAAAAACGGGATTTTGAGTTTTGATAGGCCATTCGAACTCCGATTTCGATAAATTTTATATGCACGGACTCGTGGCGAGACAAGGATCGCATTGGTATAATTTTCTGAATTTTTCGGACAGCGGGCCCGGGGTCGGGTTTTTACCATCTTAGCGTAATTATGAGTTTTTCATGTAAATTGAATTGAGTTATGTTTCTTTCACCCGTATTTGATATAATCGTTGTGGTTTGACTAGATTCTACGCACGTGGAGGCGAAATTCAATGGAAAAGGCATTGCGGACGAGTCTACGACTGGTTAGAGGTGAGTAGTTTGTGTATATGGTAGCCTGAGGGTTCGAAACCCCGGCTTAGCACATTGTGACGCTAGTAGGCGTGGCTCGCACACCGTGGCAGGTGCGGGATTGATTGTGATTGGGGATTGAGACTTGGTCCATCCCGGATATGGATAATATGCTGTTAGTGATGGAAATACACTGTGTTTGACATATTTGTGGGCTGTAAGCCTTGTTTGGGGCCTTGTGCCGACCTGTAGTATCCTTAGGGGATAATATTTATGTGATAGCTATACTTGCTTAATCACTGATCTCAGTTCTGGAAATTGAAATCACAGTATTAAAATGCTAAGTCATCGGCTTTTGCATATTAAATAAAAGTTAAAGTATTTTTCATAAATTATGAACTGGAAATTGGAATTAAGAAAAATGAACTGTTTTGTGACTTATCTGATTATTGTGGACTGAGGAAGGATCGGGCTGCACGCCGCAGCAGTTATTATGATATGAGGATTGGGCTGCACGCCGCAGCAGTATTTGCGTTTGGGCTGTAAGAGCCCCTCCGGAGTCTGTACACACCCCCAGTGAGCGCCATCGACGTTAAATGGATCGGGCTACACGCCGTAGCAGTTATGTGCATTGCATTGCATCTTTATTTGTTAAATTATTCTGTGGTAGCTATATTGTACTTTTGATGCTAGTTCGTAGGAGATTCGGACTGTAGTTTAGCTTCATATTGTGGTATTCTGTGGATTTCCTACTTTCAGCTGCTTTTATATATTTATTACTCACTGAGTACTTAGTACTCACCCCTACTCCCTGCACCTTTGTGTGCAGATTCATGTACACAGGTGGGATAGATGAGCACTCCAACTTTTATCAGTATTTATCCGAGTTGCTGAGGTAGCTGTTGGCGTTCGGAGGACCTGACTTCTCTTCTTATTCCAGTTTTCCTTTGTATATACATTATTCATACTTGAGTATCTGGTTAGATATTGTTACCTGATCATGTTTAGAGGCTCTAGACTTGTGACCCTAGATCTTTGGGTGGTTATTCAGTTTAGCTTTATTGTTGAAATAATATCCAGGTAATTGATTTGAGCTTCATGCTCGGGTGAGAGTGTAAATGGCCGGGTTTGCCTAGAAGGTGTGTTGGGCGCCATCACGACCGGGTTTGGGTCGTGACAAGTTGGTATCAGAGCCTAGGTTACTAGGCCTCATGAGTCTTGATCCGGTTGGTAGAGTCTTGTGGATCGGTACGGGGACGCCTGTACTTATCCTCGGGAGGCTGCAAACCATTACGAAACACTTCACATTTCTTGGAATTCTTATCGTGCGTACTTGATTCAGCTTGAGATATAATCTTTGAAATTCCTTCCACACGTCCGTGTACGCTTCGAGCACTCAGTAATATAATTGCCTTGATGGCTTGTGATTCCCTGGTCGAGGGGCGAGCTATAATCTCTGCGAGTTCATGTTGGGACAGTTGGGAGGACTCGAGGCCAGATCTGTGTCTATGACTTGAGCACCCTGGTGCTGATTTTACAAACTAGTATTATGAAATTTCGTGTGATCGGTATTGTTCCTAACTGTGGAAATGGCAGCTTAATAATGTACGAGTTGTCAGGTGTTAGATCCTTATTGTAATCTGTTGTGTAGCCCGAGCTAAGGGCGTGGTGAATATTTATCATATCTCTTAGTTAGAAGGTAAAATGCCTTACGTGTAGTAAAACGAGTTTAGATTCAGGAAGACTAAAGTGATTATGCTATTTATATCCTGGTGGAAGGTGTTGTACTGATATACTAGATTGATACAAAGTAGGTGGGTGGATTCGAATGTGTAATTGAAGGGTATTTGATATGTATTATGATGCAAGCAAGTGTAGCGCAGGTTCAGGTATAAATTGTGATAATATGATTCGTATAGTATTGAGATTTAATGTTGTTGAAATACATTATGATGTCTTGTTGAGTTGTGGATGTATTGTTAGAATGGTTTGGTGATTCTCTGGCAGGTGGATAGTCCAAATTACAAAGGAAACTCTGTCGAAATTTTTTAAAAATTTGGGATGTAGAAAAATATTTCTGTCACCTGGAGAGTAGGCTTAAATGTTGAGTGTGAATAAATGCAATATTTGTAGAAGAGTTAAGGTCTCCGATGATTCGAGTCTCTGTCAAGCTTGTAAATGACTTGTTTAATCTCACGATAACATTGTGGCATCATTTGAGTAAGATTGACATATGTGGCTAAAAGTGTTTCGATGTATGGCTCCGAGCCAAGTTGGGGAGGTTTTTATTGATTAACTAATTGCACCGTTGTGTGCTATGTTGGTGCTGTCTCTAAGTATGTTGGGAAAATTATGATAGAGGTTATGGTGCTTCATAGATGTGAAGAAATCCTAGAATGATTTGAACTGATGTCGGTAAGGAATGTTCGGTGTATAGAAAAGAGAGATAGCTAAATGCAGTTGTATGTAGTCATGTTCTGCGATGTCAGAGTTCTAACAAGGTATGAGTGGTTCTGTTCAATAAGACAGCTAAATTATAATTGAATAAGGGTGAATGACGCTCGGGAATAGCCTTGCGGTGTTCAGGACTTTGCTTGTAATGGTTAGGTCTCTTAAGATTGTGTATGTGGCTAAAGACGGTGGTTTCGTTAGAAGGGATCAAGACTTGTGTAATGATATGTGAATGATGAGATTCTATGTATCTATATTGGAGAGTAATTATAACGAATTCAAAAATCGCAAGAAGTTCTTCAAAATAAAGTATCGTAGAATGTGGTACTTCTAGGAAACATTGAGAGAGTATTCAGCGGCCTGTGAGCCTTAGACCGTGTAATTTTGTGTATGAGTCTCGTGTGGTAACATGAGTTGAGATAATGTAGTGCTACAATAAAGGAGAATACTAAGTTAAAGAGGATTCAGAAAGGAAATTGAGTAAATGGAGCAACTTGTTAATAAACTGAAACGGTATGATAAGGATACGATTAATTCCTGGTATGTGTACGAAGTAATGAGTCTTGCAGATATTGTGCAACAAAGCTCCTGAGTGCTGGCAGTTGTGTATCTCGATGTGGGTAGGATGACTCAGTCCTGGCAGTTAAACTTACGCAATGAATTGGAAGAAAGAGTTTGTGATGTGTTCTAGCATGGTTTGAAAGTGAGTATATTCATGTTGGTATGCGAAGTTGGGAATGTGTAATGAGTTTTCTTCTATATGGAATCATGAAAGTCCTTGACTAGTTGAGTGCGTTGATGTTTGTGGCGCGGAAAAGGGATAGACGTTTCCATGTTATCTTAGTGTGGTATGGTATATGCAATGTGTTATGGACAGTTGATAATGGCATGTTCAAGGTTTTGAGATCAGTTCATAATATATGGGAAGTCATATAAAAAAAATTAATGAGCAGCGCGGGCAGCTGCAGGTAATTTAAGAATCGATCTTTCTGGTGATTAAGGAAAAAAAAATGATACTGCTATTCTAGTGATTTGGTAAGGTATATGGTCAAAAAGGGACAAGGTGTTGTAAACTAGTGGTATGGTGGTATTCTCTTGTTGGATCAATGGTGATGATTGAATTGTTGATGGCAAAAGGAAAATTTCTGAATGACTTTTGTGGTATGAATGGATATTCGTACAGTGGAATGTGGGATCAGGCATCGTGAATCATGTGTTATATAGGTAATGGAGACTAGAAGTTCTCGTAATCCGCCTATGTAGTGGTTATATATCGGGGTATCGGCATCGTTTAGTTATTATCGGAAATTAGAAGCCCGAGTGGCTCTCCCTCAGCTTGATATGATGAATTTGGGTTATGAGACTTGAGTGCAGACTGGTTGTCATACGTCAGGTTGCCTAGACTAATGTGATATGGACTATGTCAGAAATGGCACAAATTGCGTAGCAGAGTGCATCAGAGTATGCTCCAACAGGGTAGTTGTACCTAGGACCAGCGGACGGCTGGTAGGTATGGCTTTGTCAGTGGGGCCTTCTTGGCGGATATCAGTGTAGAAGCTTCTACCATTAATTTAGTTCCGGTATTGGGGAACTTTGTTGGATGTGTATCTTGTGGCCGAGCTTGAGGTTATATATGTTTGTTGTAATGAGCAATCTGACTCGATGTGCATTTCTTTTTGCAAGAGTTTTGTGTGGATTGGGTGGCACGCCGCCATGGGTTATTTGGATCGGGTGGCACGCCGCCACAGGTATGGTATCTGGATCGGGTGGCACGCCGCCACGAGTATGTCATTTTGAGCAGGTCGCACGCCGCAACCGTGTTATATGGAGCATAGTTTTTCCTATAGGTTACCTTGTGTACTATACTTCTTAGTCTCTGAGAAAAGTCAGTGTTGGGTGTCGCTCGACGAATGGCGCATCAGTTGTGTCCTTACAAGAGTTGATAGCGTATATTGATTGTTTCACCATGGGTGAGATTGATTGTTTGAGTTCAGGCCTAGATCTGTGTGTGGCTGACTGTTTTGAGCATGATGAGATGACTTGAGGTGCTTCATGGGTAATAGTGTTTGGATGGAACCATAAGTTGTGGCAAGGCCATATGATGTTATGACCTTTCGAGGAGAGTTTAGGTACTCTATTTCTTTAATGTGAGACGGGATCTCAGTCCTATGTTATGATGGTACGGAGGAATTAAATTACAGCTATTGTGTTTGAGTTAGTTGTCATGAATTGAGTATGTTCAGTCGTTTCCTATTTGAGCAAGTGTTCTGCTCGTCGTGGCTTAGGCCAGTGTGGAGGTGTCATATCACCAATGCGGTGTGTTATAAGTGAAATGATCGTTGGAGCCGTTAATGAGTGCGGACATATGCGGTTTAAGCTGATTAAAAAGGTAACATCGAGGTTTGGCTACGAAATCTATTGTGGTATCAGTTAAAAGGGAAATGGATTCGCGAATGGATTTCCTGAGAGATGGATTCGCTATATCGCATGTTTTAGCTGCCGTGGGCAGGGTATGAAGGTGTTGGAATAAGACTTTAGCTAATGAAAAAGGTTTTTCAGTTAGTATTTGGTTATTGTGGGAAATTGTTGTGATTAGAGGGCATCTTCTCGAGTGAATGGGTTTTTGGTACACCGTAAGATCTCACCCGGAGTGGCAAGTATGGGCTACTACAGTTGGTTCGGGTGTATTCTGAGTATAGACGTGGGAGCCGGATTTGGTATATGATTTCGAAAAGTGCAATGCGGTCTATGGTTTAGATGGACTGTGGAAGTTCATCTATATTATGTTATCGGACTTATGATTGATAGGGTGATGTGGTACCACCCCGAATATATGCTTGGCAAGATCATTCAGCTATTGGGTTGCTTCTAGTACAACTCTGGGTGCGCTCGAGGACGAGCGTTAGTTTAAGTTGGGGAGAATATAACGACCCGGCTCGTCGTTACGGGAATTACCACCCCGTTACCTTGCATTTACATATTTTATGCTTTTATATCAGTATTGGATTTCCGACAATTTCTGTAGCATCATTATGTGATTTTGGATATGTCTGCAAATTTTCAGGTCATTCAGACGTCGTTTGATCGGGTTTTGGATTGCATGTTAGTTTCAGAAGTTTTGAAGAAACTTAGGCTTGAATCCGTGTGTAAATGGTGATTTTGATGTTTAGGATGATGTTTTTATGATTGGAACAAGTCCGTATCATGTTTTGGAGTATGTTGGTGGTTTTCATTGGGGTCCCGGGGGCCTCGGGATGATTTCGGACCATCAACCGGGCATTTTAAACTTCGAAAAACCTGCAGAAAATTTGCAGGTCTGTGCAGCAAGAATTAAGCCTTCGTGTTCGCGTGAAGGCAGCTGCGTTCGCAAAGTCCAGGTGGGCTAAAGCATCGCATTCACGAGTAGGGTGTCACGTTCGCGTAGGCCAGGTGGGGTGAAGCTTCGCGTTCGCGTGACTGGGAGACGCGATCGCGTAGAAGGAAAGGGGAGAGCTTCGCGTTCGCGTGGGAGTATACGCGTTCGCGAAAAAGAAGAACCCAGCGGCTGGGAGATTGTACATCGCGAACACGTTCTGGAGCGTCGCGTTTGCGAAGGGTAAACTGGAGCTGAGCATCGCGAACGCGTGAAGACCATCGCGAACGCGTAGAGTTAAATGGTCTGGCAGTGAAATTAAATTGCAGAACAGAGGGCTCACGTGTTCATTCACCCAAAACATAATTTTGAGCCCTAGAGAGAAGAAAACACGAGGAAAACACTGATATTTCATCGGGTATTCATCGGAGGTAAGATTCTTGAGTCAAAAACATAATTTTATGGTAGGATTAACATCAATCTTCATGAATTTGGGTAGAAATTGTGAAGAATTGTGGCCTAGGTATTAAAAATGGGATTTTGAGTTTTGACAGGCCATTCGAACTCCGATTTCGATAAATTTTATATTCACGGACTCGTGGTGAGACGAGGATCGCATTGGTATAATTTTCTGAAATTTTTGGACAGCGAGCCCGGGGTCGGGTTTTTACCAACTTAGCGTAATTATGAGTTTTTCATGTAAATTGAATTGAGTTATGTTTCTTTCACCCGTATTTGATATAATCGTTGTGGTTTGACTAGATTCTACGCATGTGGAGGCGAAATTCAAAGGATAAGGCATTGCGGACGAGTCTACGACTGGCTAGAGGTGAGTTATTTGTGTATATGGTAGCCTAAGGGTTCGAAACCCCGGCTTAGAACATTGTGACGCTAGTAGGGCGTGGCTCACACCCCGTGGCAGGTGCGTGATTGATTGTGACTAGGGATTGAGACTTGGTCCATCCCGGATATGGATAATATGCTATTAGTGATGGAAATACACTGTGTTTCACATATTTGTGGGCTATAAGCCTTGTTTGGGGTCTTGTGCCGACCTGTAGTATCCTTAGGGGATAATATTTATGTGATAGCTATACTTGTTTAATCACTTATCTCAGTCCTGGAAATTTAAATCACAGTATTGAAATGCTAAGTCACCGGCTTTTCCAAATTAAATAAAAGTTAAAGTATTTTTCATAAATTATGAACTGGAAATTGGAATTAAGAAAAATGAACTGTTTTGTGACTTATCTGATTATTGTGGACTGAGGATGGATCGGGCTGCACGCCGCATCGGTTTTTATGATATGAGGATCGGGCTGCACGCCGCAATGGTATTTGCGCTTGGGCTGTAGGAGCCCCTCCGGAGTCTGTACACACCCCCAGTGAGCGTCGTCGACGTTAAATGGATCGGGCTACACGCCGTAGCGTTATGTGCATTGCATTGCATCTTTATTTGTTAAATTATTCTATGGTAACTGTATTGTACTGTTGATGCTAGTTCGTAGGAGATTCGGATTGTAGTTTAGCTTCATATTGTGGTATTATGTGGATTTCCTACTTTCAGCTGCTTTTATATATTTATTACTCACTGAGTACTTAGTACTCACCCCTACTCCCTGCACCTTTGTGTGCAGATTCAGGTACACAGGAGGGATAGATGAGCACTCCAGCTTTTATCAGTATTTGTCCGAGTTGTTGAGGTAGCTGTTGGCGTTCGCAAGACCTGGCTTCTCTTCTTATTCCAGTTTTCCTTTGTATATACATTATTCATACTTGAGTATCTGGTTAGATATTGTTACTTGATCATGTTTAAAGGCTCTAAACTCGTGACCCTAGATCTTTGAGTGGTTATTCAGTTTAGCTTTATTGTTGAAATAATATCCAGGTAATTGATTTGAGCTTCATGCTCGGGTGAGAGTGTAAATGGTCGGGCTTGCCTAGCAGGTGTGTTGGGCGCCATCACGATCGGGATTTGGGTCGTGACAGTTTCTTGACTCAAAAACACGATTATATGTTAGAATTAACATCAAACTTCATGAATTTGAGTAGAAATTGTGAGAAATTATTGCCTAGGTTTTGAAAATGAAAATTTGATTTTTAAAGGCCATTCGAACTCCGATTTTGATAAATTTTACATGCACGGACTCGTGGTGAGACGAGGATCGCGTTGGTATAAATTTCAGAATTTTTCGAGTAGCGGGCCCGGGGTCGGGTTTTACCAACTTGGTGTATTATAGCGTATTTCGTATAAATTGAAGTGCGTTATGTTTCTTTGACCCGTATTTGATATAATTGTTGTGGTTTGACTAGATTCTACGCACGAGGCAGCTAATTCAAAAGGAAAAGGCATCGCGGACGAGTCTTCGACCGGCTAGAGGTGAGTAGTTTGTGTATATGGTAGCCTGAGGGTTCGAAACCTCGACTTAGCACATTGTGACGCTAGTAGGGCGTGGCTCGCACCCGTGGTAGGTGCGGGATTGATGGTGACCGGGGATTGAGACTTAGTCCATCCCGAATGAGTATAATATGATATTAGTGGTTGAAAAACACTGTGTTTGATATAATTGTGGGCTGTAAGCCATGTTTGGGGCCTTGTGCCGATCTGTAGTATCCCTAGGGGATAGTTATATATGTGATAGCTATACTTGCTTAATCACTGATCTCAGTCCTGGTTGGAAATCACCTTATTGAAATGCTAAGTCACCTGTTTTGGGAAAATTAAATAAAAGTTAAAGTATTTTCATAATTTATGAACTAGAACTTGGAAATAAATAATCTGAGCTGTTGTGTGACATATATGTTTGTTGTGGACTGAGGATAGATCGGCCTGCACGCCGCAGCGGTTGATATGAGGATCAGGCTGCACGCCGCAGCGGTATTGCGCTTGGGCTGTAGGAGCCCCTCAGAAGTCTGTACACACCCCCAGTGAGCACCGTCGACGTTAAATGGATCGGGTTACACGCCGTAGCGGTTATGTGCTTTGCATTGCATCCCTGTCTGTGAATTATCAGTGATAGTGGTAATGTACTGTTGTTGTTGCTAGTTCGTAGAAGGAATTAGACTGTAGTTTAACTTCCTTTTGTGGTATTCTGTGGATTTCTTACTTTCAGCTGCTTGTATATATTTATTACTCATTGAGTACTTAGTACTCACCCCTATTCCTTACACCTTTGTGTGCAGATTCAGGTACACATGAGGGACATATGAGCACTCCAACTTTTATCAGTATTTATCCGAGTTGCTGAGGTAGCTGCCGGTGTTTGCAGGACCGGGCTTCTCTTCTTATTCCAGTTTTTCCTTTGTATATACATTATTCAGACTTGAGTATTTGGTTTAGATATTGTTATCCGATCATGTTTAGAGGCTCTAGACTCGTGACCCTATATCTTTGGGTTGGTTATACAATTTAGTTTTATTGTTGATATTAATGTTCAGGTAATTGATTTGAGCTTCATGCTCGGGATGAGAGTGTGAATGGTCGGGCTTGCCTAGCAGTTGTGTTGGGCGCCATCACGATCGGGATTGGGGTTGTGACATAAACTACTCGGATTGACACCAAATTTTGCAGGCAGGTCACAAATATTATATTGGACCTATACTGAGCTTTGAATCAAACATAAAAGCCCAATACCAACGTGATCAATCATTAATTATTTTTGTTAAATTCGTAGAATTTCAATTTAACAATTTCTAACAAAAATTCATTACTCGGGCTAGGGACCTCGGAATTCGATTTCTGGCATACGCCCAGGTCCCATATTTTCTTGCGGAGCTTCTTGAATTGTCAAAATATGAATCGAGGCCCATTTACTCAATATGTTGACCAAAGTCAAACTTAGCCTTTTAAGAATATCCTAAGGAGTCAAATAAGCATATTTCAATCCAAAGTCTTCCAAATCTTGATCCAACCATCTTCGTATATCGTAAATTAGTTAAAGGTGTGAGAACGTGATATTTCCCCTAAGCAAACAAACTCCAATATAAAAATAAAAATAAGATTTTTGATGTGCAATTGTGTGTTTTAATTGAAATACTTGTGTGTTTGTTGTTAAAATAAATTTGAATTAAACTTACAAAAAAAGAATCAATTAGAAAATGTCACAAAATATGAAAAATTAGAGAAAATTAACAAATATACAAAAATACAGGAAAATAAAAGAAAATGGAAAAAATATCATAAAATACCAGAAAATCAGAAAAATAGGAAAATAAAAGAATTATAACAAATATAAAAAGAGAAAATGAAACACAAAAGAAAAATACCAAGAAAATAATTAAAATACAAGAAAAATACAAAAATACAATAAATTTGGGCTGAAGAGTGAAATACGCAGGCCCAAATAAATAAAGGCCCAAGAGACTAACCAGCTGGCTAATCTAGACTCTCAACCAAACGACGACGTAAGGGTCAATTTAATCCTCACCGTTGATGAAAATAATCAACGGATCACAAAAGGCGGCCTAGTAGAAAACTAAACGACGTCGTATATGAATTTAATCTTGACCGTCCAAAGAATTGATCAAACGGATGTGTTTGAAGGCTTGGTAGGAACTAAAACGACGCAGTATAACAAATTGATCTTGGCCGTCCATATTTTAACATCTAACGGGTACAAGAAGGCCTCTTACTAAATGGAACGATGCCGTTTTAAGGGAAGAGATCCTGGCCATTGATCTCAGTTGATCCAAAGGACAGGATCACGCGAGACTAAAGGGGTATATAAGTCCCAATCTCTTGTTCATTACACACATTATACACCCATATACAGACTCAAACCTTAGCCGCCTTCTTCATCTCGTGTCTCATGGAGACTGGCCGGAATGGCCTGAAACCATGGCCGTCTCCGGCTCAAACCACCATCAAACCTCTTATCCCTCATCTTCACATACCACAACCACCCTGAAAACCCCAGAAACCAAAAGCCCTTTCTTTCTTGAAAATCCGGTCGCCCGAACCCTAGCCGGCGACCTCTAATCTATGAACCTGGCTCCCAATTTTACACTATATGACCACCTCAAAGAGGTCTTTCACCTCATCTAGGTGGTTAACCTCAAATCAAGCTGGAACCGCTCGAATAAAGCAAAGAATCTCGCCGGAACCCTACTCCGGCGAGCACCCAAAACATAACCCACCCCCAATACCTCTCAAACAACACCCAGACCACTCTTTTACCCACAAAAACTCCAAAATCAACCCCATTGGAAAGAACAGGAAGTTAGAAGACTTTAAGTCTTGAGGAGTTTTTGAAGCCTGGAAATAACAAAAGAAAAAAAAATAAAGAAGAAGAAAAGAAAGAAAAGAAAGAAAGAAACAGAAAGGAAACGGAATCTTGAAAGCTAAGTTTTTCCTAACCCTTATCTTCTTTGCCTGTTTTGCCTTATGTAAATGTTCTTTGACTGTTCGTCTTATTAGCCTGTGTTAATTGCATGATTAACATCTATTCTATTTCTTTACACATGCCTAGTCTGTTTTGGCACTTTAGGGTTTTTAATAAGTTTTATACATGAATCATGGTTAAAGTATGCTTCTTTATATAATTTGTTCATCATGCCTTGTCTGAAATTATGCTTTGATTAATTGGGATTCAACCATTATCAAAACTTCTCTCTGAGTACTAGTTGATTGGAAAGTGATTTACGATTAAGGCTATGTGTGCAACACAACATAAATTATCTATATTTGTAATCTGATTCATCTGTTAGAACTATTCTGAATCCTATAATGATTTTATCATTTGGTTATAGCTGTAAAAATCTAGGGTTAGTTTCTTAAAGTAGATATGGCTATTCTTGAAATGATTAAGTCTGGCTATTTCTGAAATGATTGAATCTGTTTGTTAAAGTGGCTATTCCTGAAATGTTAAGTGGTTAGTTTTG
This sequence comes from Nicotiana noctiflora, assembly GCA_032618575.1. NCBI lineage: Eukaryota > Viridiplantae > Streptophyta > Magnoliopsida > Solanales > Solanaceae > Nicotiana > Nicotiana noctiflora. Next base: position 93,898 of record JASVEL010000706.1, read on the forward strand.
CAAACCAATTTCTGTTTAGTTACTTATTATTAATAAAGGGATTACATTTTAAATAAGAGTGAGATTTGTTTAAAAATGGCTAAAATTGAAAGGGGTTTGGGGTTTAAATTTGGCTAAGTCTTAAATAGTTATAGAAACTAGCTAATAGTTAAATAAGTACTAAACCTAGTTTGCCCAGACCTTAGTAGGTCGGGTAAATAAAGGGAAACAATAAGGGTAAAGTAGGAATAATAAATGGCATAATTGAAGATTTAATAGAGCCTATAGGGATAGAAAAGACTTTACTACTTAGTATTCTTGTAACTAACTACAAAATAAAGGATAGAATAGGTATAATAAAAAGGCAGAATTGAAAATACACTTAGCAAGTGAAGCAGCTTAGTAAAAGACCCTCAATAGAACCTAAAAGAACTACCTAGAACCTTCCAGCAAGGGCTGGAAGGCATTTCGATACCCAACTGAGGGAACTAAACTGTAAAAATAGAACAAAATAAAGGGGAGGGGATTAGAAATAAGTTATTTGAATTTCCCCATCAAATTTCACCCCAAACAGTCTATAAATAGGCTTCTATTGAGCCTGAAAAAGGGGTTGCGAGTTGTGGGTTACAAAAATAGGTTGAACATTAAAGGGTTGATCTCTGTTTGTCCAAATTATGAAATTAAGTAAAGTGATTCTGAGCTTTAGATAGTGAAGTTCTAGCTGACTTCAGCTTTGCTGAAATCTGGAGTTCTATTAGAGTCTATTGTTCTTCAACTTTGCTGGATTCTATTTGAGCTCTTCAATTCCACTTGTTGATTTGCTGATCTGCTGAACTTTGGTATTCTATTTGGTTGTTATACTTGCTGCTTTGTCTGCTACTCTACTACTGCTCTATTGCTGATATTGCTGACTATTCTTCATCCGACCTAGACTCATAAGATTATTTTGGTGAATCAGGTACAATCTCTTTTCTGGAAATGTAATTACAAGTTGACTGAAGAAATGAAAGTCTCATGAGCTGTTTTGGATGAATTCTGCTGTTGTTTTTATTTCAACTTTATAATTATCATGTCTTATATTCTGTAATTTAGTAGTATGATTTGTAATAATTAATACTGTATGTAGTTAATATACGAACCTAATTCGCCTAGTGAAATTGGTATAAAATATGATAGGGTAATCAACTAATATCGTTAATTAGAGTCTGATAATTAATCTATAAAAGGAAATGAGTAGATGAGTTAAAGCTGTTTTGTCACTCAAACTCGTTTAATAACAATTTACAATAGTATAAGTTAGAATCAGGTAACTAATACTATTTCAAACCCGTTCTATTAGTATAGTCATCACCGTTTAAGTAATTGAAATAGAAGTATTGTTCCTTAAGTTCTGTTAACGCTTAATTAGTGATTAGAATTCAGAATTAGTATTGATAAATATGTATTCCAGAGCCTTATGAAATAAAAATGACTTTTGTTGATCTATTCTTTTATCTATTGGATGTTTTTAATTGTTACGAAATTTCAATTCAATTCTATATTCTTTCCGTCTGATTTGGGCCCGACTGAAATCATAGGCCTAGACTTAATTGAATTCACTTCAGGACCTCTGAATAATGATATATGTATATACTGGATCTCAGAGGGCCAGTTACGTATAATAGACTGTTAAATTAGTCTACTGTAAAACCAATAAATGATAATAACTCAACAATATATCCCCGTTACCGGTGTGGCACCAATAACTCTTAATCAACAATTTATATATATTACCGCTATAAAACCAATAATCTTCACTTTCAACAATATTTATATTACCGGTGTAAAACTAATAAATAATAATAAATCAACAATATATATCTGTTACCGGTGTAACACCTATAACCTTAAATCAACAATTTATATACATTACTGATATAAAACCAATAATAATTTCCTTTCACATATTCACATAGGGTTAACAGGAATTTAATCCATTAAAGACCCACGGTCATGCTCAACTTCCAACGTATAGATACTCGTCACCATGCCTATACATCGGACTCTACATTTAATCAATTAACACATCAATTCAATTCCCATTCCCTCAAGCTAGGATAGAACAAACACTTACCTCGATTTGCAACCAATTCAAAATTTCAACAAGCCTTCGCCTCGCGAATTCGTCCGAAGCTTCAAATCAAGTTACTCTGCCTTGAAAAGTTTTAGATTTTCAGCAGCTTTGTCAAGATTCATCAAATGAGAATACTCCTCACAATCTCTAACAGTGCCATGAACTCTGTAAATCTTTAGAAAGGAGAAGCTTCACTTGTAACGTAGCAATAAATCCAACTGCTCCTGTTACGCACACTGTGCATTTCTCACCCGCCAACGCCATTGTTCTGTTATCAAATTTTTCTTCTTTGTGGGAGCAAATGAAGTTGTAGTGTTTTTACTTTTGCTTTTTTTTGTTCCCGTTCTCACTCTCACTTTTATCTATAATACATTTGCATTCAAGAAAAAGAAAGAGTAAAAAATTGCAATAGGGACCATTCACATATTAGTTTACTTTTTCTGACGGTTAACACATTTACTTTAGCATTGTGTAGATCTAACAACCATTAATAAAATGATTCCACTTGAAGTTGTCTTGGTAGAGATTATCCTTTTTTTTCTGTCATTTATACAGGTGCATTTTTACTGTTCAAGGGGTGCCGCACACTGTACTGTTCACATGTACTGTACATTGTATTGTTCACGGGGTACTATTTCTGAAATTTTCCTAAGTCCGAAATCACTTCGAAACACTCCTGAGCCCACGGGGCTCCTAACCAAATAAATACGTGCGATCAAATCGCCAAAATAATATCTAAATCAATGAATTGAGCCTTAAAACTCAAGAGTTCTTTCAAAATTTCATAACTTCCAAAATTTCCAATTTAAGGCCGAAATACGTCAAACGACGTCCGTTTTCAACCAAACTTTACAGGAAGCGCTTAACCAATATATATGACTTGTACCGGGCGTCGGCACTAAAATACGAGCCCGATACCATTGCTTTTCAATCAAATTTCAGTTTCATTTTCCTTAAACATTTTCAGAAAATAATTGAATAGAAAAATTCTTTTACCGGGGTTCTAGACCTCGGATTTCAATTCGGGGCATATGCCCAAGTTCCATATTTTTCTACGGATTTTCTGAGACAGTCAAATCACGGGTCTGGGTCCGTTTACCAAAAATGTTGACCAAAGTCAACCATATCAATATTAATATCAAAATTATTCAAATTTTCCGCATATTTCATATATTTCAACATAAAAAAATTTTCAGCTTTGCGTCCGGACTGCACATGCAAATCGAGACAACTATAAATGAGGTTTTCAAGACCTCAGAAGATCGAAATGATTAAGAAAACAAGTGATGACCCCTTTGGGTCGTCACACCGATCCAATTTGGGTACCCGTGCTCACTGTGGGGGTTCAGACTCCGGAGGGGCTCCTACAGCCCAAGCACAATATTAATATCACACTTGCTGCGGCGCGCAGCCCGATCCGTATACCACTGCGGCGTGCAGTCCGATCCATGCATGTGTATGCATATGCTCACATAAATTGTCATGCCCTAACATATGGGCCTAGGCCCAAATCAGTCTAACAAATAATCAAGAAAGCCTTACGGGCAACAATATCATATTAGCTCACAGCTAAAATATTATTAAGACCTTGTTCAAGTTTTTCATAACCTTATAAGAATGTTGAATAGCAAAATACCATTTAAAACCTTAAATTTAGATAAAAATATGCACAGTGTTATCAAGACAATGATACCAATCCCTGAAGGATTCAAATAATAGGCACGAAGCCCAAGCATGATAATTAGTCCAATTCATTTCAACAATTAGGTGTTATTATTTATTACGCGGGACGGACCAAGTCACAATCCCCAATGGTGCTCTACCCCACGCCCGTTATCCGGCGTGCAAGTCACCTCAACACAGCACTAAGATGTGCAAGTCCGGGTTTACTAACCCTCAGGACATCATTTACAAGTATTACCCACCTCGAACCGACGAAAGCTCATGCCCGCGACGCCTTAGCTCCTCAAACCGGCATCCAAGCACGTCAAAACTAGCACAAATTAGCACAAATATATCAAAATAGGCTAATGGAACATAACCCAATCAAAAGAACTCGAAAAATATCAAAAATCACGAAATTTGCAAAACCCGAGCCCCGGGCCCACATCTCGAAAAATTTTGAAACTCATATTTCCAGAACCCTCGTCTCGCAACGAGTCCATACATATAAAATTTACCAAAATCGAAGTTCGATTAGCCTTTCAAAACCCAAATTTTCGTTTTCAATATCTAGGCCACAATCCTTCACAATTTCTACCCAAATTCATGAAGAATGATGTTAATTCTACCATAAAATGATGTTTTTGAGTCAAGAAACTTACCTCCGATGAATACCCGATGATTTCCCAGCGTTTTCCCGTGATTTCTTCTCTCTAGGGCTCAAAATTATGTTTTTGGGTATATGAACCCGTGAGCCCTCTGTTCTGCAATTTAATTTCACTGCCAGACAAATTTGCTCTTCGCGTGAGCTCCCACGCTTTCGCGATGCGCAGCATCATTTTTACTCTTCACGTTTGCGTTACCTATCACGCGTCTGCGATGCACTGATCCATTTTCCCTTCGCGAACGCGACATGCCCCACGCGTTCGCGATGCACATTTCTTCAGCCATCCGGAGATCCTTCTACGCGAACGCGGCCTCCTCCTCGCGAACGCGATGCTTCACTATTTCCTCTTACGCGATCGCGACCAACACCATCGCGAACGCGATGCTTCCCAGATTCCTTCTACGCGAACGCGGCTCTCCTCCTCGCTAACGTGATGACCAAGGTGCCCCAGCCTACGCGAACGCGGGACTTGCCCTTGCGAACGCGGGCCTTGCCCTTGCGAACGCGAAGGCTTAGCCTTCTGCACAGGCATCTGCAATTTACAGCAGACTTTGCCAAGTTCAAAATGCCCGGATGATGGTCCGGATTCACCCCGAGGCCCCCGGGATCCCAACGAAAACAACCAACATACTCCAAAACACGATACGAACTTGTTCCAATCATAAAAACACCATCCTAAACATCAAAATCACCAATTACACACGGATTCAAGCCTAAGTTTCTTCAAAATTTCCGAATTGCTCATTCCATCAAAAACCCGACCAAACGACGTCCGAATGACCTGAAAATTTGCAGGCATATCCAAAATAACCTAGCGGAGCTACTGCAACTATCGAAATTCCATTCCGACACCCGAATCAAAATCTCACTTACCGTTCGGATTTCACCAAAATTCAACTTTAGCCAATTCAATCCTAAAACTACACCGGGCCTCCAAATTCAATTCTGATTGCTCTCCTAAGTCATAAATGATCCCCCGAAACTACTCGAATCATCAGAATCTAATTCCGAGCACTCTAACTCGATAGTCAACTCAAGGTTGACTTTCCATATTCAAACTTCCTTCAAACATGCTATTTGCTTCATTTTCAATTCAATTCACTCCTAACTCACCCGATAGGCTCTAACACCGATATAAAAGCATAAAACATGTAATTGCAACATGACGGGGTGGTAAATTCCCGTAACGACGGGCCGGGTCGTTACATTCTCCCCAACTTAAACAAACGCTCGTCCTCGAGTGGACTCAGAGTTGTACTAGAAGCAACCCAATAGCCGAATGACCTTACCAAGCATATATCCGGGCGATCTTACGTCACCGTATCTCACATAAGTCCGAAAACACCATATAGTCAGAATTTCACAAACCATCTGAACCATAAATCACATTGCACTTTCTGAAATCATATGCCAAATGCAAATCCCATGCCTATATTCGGGATACACTCGAATCCACTACAATAACCCATATTCACTACTCCGGGTGAGATCATATGATGTATTGAAAACCCCATCACTCGAGACGATAGTCTCTAATCATAACAACTGGCCACAATAACCAAATACTAGCTGAAAACCTCTTTCATTAGATAGAGTCTTATTCCAACACCTCCATATCCTGCCCCCGGCAACTGAAGCACGCGATATACGCAACCCATCTCTCAGGTCAATCATTCATGAATCCATTTCCCTTTTAAAACTGATACCACAATAGGTTTCGGAGCCAAACCTCGATTTTTACCTTTCTAACAAGCTAAGATCCAATATGCTCGTATTCATTAATGACTCCAACAGTCATTTCGATTATAACACACCGCACTGGTGATATGACACCTCAACACCGGCCTAAGCCACAACGAGCTCAACATAGGCTCCAATAGAAACATCTGAACACACTCGAATCATGACAGCTCAAATCATGACAACTGTCTCCAGCAAATAGAGCTGCAATTCAGTTCCTCCGTGCCATCATAACATAGAACTGAGATCGCGTCTCGCATTATAGAAATAGAGTACATGTATCCTACTCGAGAGGTCATAACATCACGTGGCCTTGCCACGATTCGTGATTCTATCCCAACATTATTACTCACGAAGCACCTCAAGCCACTAAGTTCAAAACGATTAGCCACACACAGATCTAGGTCTTGAACCCAAGCAATCAACCCCACCCACGGTGAAACAATTAACGTATGCTATCAAATCCTCAAAGGACACAACCGACGTGCCATTTGCCAAGCTATACTCAAAACAGACTTTTCCTCAGAAGTAGGGAAGTATTGTATACCCAGTAGCATGTAACTAACTATATTTTCACAATATTCTGTTGTGGCGTGCAACTCGCTCCAATGACATACCCGTGGCGGCGTGCCACCCGATCCGGATACCATACCTGTGGCGGCGTGCCACCCGATCCATGCATAAATCTCGCAAAAAGGAAATGCATATCGAGTCGAATTTTCTCATTACAACAAACATATATATATATATAGCCTCAAGCTCGGCCACATGAAATGCATAGCCTCAAGCTCGGCCACATGAAACGCATCCGACAACGTTTCTCAATACTGGAACTGAATCAATGGTAGATACCTCTACACTGACATCCGCCACTAAGGTCCACTGACAAAGCAATGCCTACCAGCCGTCCGCTGGTCCTGTGTACAACTACTCTGTTGGAGCATACTCTGATGCTCTCTGCTACGCAATTTGTGCCATTTTCCGACATAGTCTATATCACATTTGTCTAGACGACCTGACTTATGTCAACCAATTTGAATATAAGGTATCATAACCCAAATTCATCATATCAAGCTAAGAGAGAGCCACTAGGGCTTCCGATTTCCAATAATCACAAAATGGTGCCGATACACGCGATATACAACCACTGCATAGGCGAATTACGAGAACTTCTAGTCTCCAACACATATATAACACATGAATCACTATACCTGGTTCCATACTCCACCGTACGAATATATAACGCACATCAAGCATCCATTCATACCATGAAAGCCATTCAGAAATTTTACTATGCCATCAACGACTCAATTATTATAGTCGATCCAACAAGAGAATACCACCATACCACTGGATATTATCAGTTTACATTACCTTGTCCTTTTTGGATCATATTCCTAGCCAAGTTAATAGAATAGCAGTACCATTTTCTTAAATTATCAGAAAGATCGATTCTTAATTCACCTGCAGCTGTCTGTGCTGCTCAATAATTTTATTGACTTCCCATATATTATGATCTGATCTTAAAACCTAGAATTTACCATTATCAACCTTCCATAACACATCGTGTATACCATATTACACTAAGACAACAAGGAAATTCATATCCCTTTCCTCCGCCTCAACATCGGTGCACTCCACTAGTCAAGGACTTTCGTGATCCCATATAGAAGAAAACTCATTACACATTTCACGCTTCGCATACCGACATGAGTATACTCATTTTCAAACCATGATAAAACACATCACAAACTATTTCTTCCGATTCGTTGCATAAGTTTAACTGCCAGGACTGAGTCCTTATACCCATATCAAGTTACACAACTGCCAACACTCAAGAGCTTTGCTGCAATGTCTGTAAGTCTCATTACTTCAACCACATACCAGGAATCAATCATATTCCTTTTTATACCATTCTGGTTTATTAACAAGTTGTTCATTTACCCAGTTTCCTTTCTGATTCATCAGTAATTTCATATCAGTCTTTACTGTAGTAGCATAATACATCAACTCACGTAACGACATGAGACTCGTACACAAGACCACACGGTCTAAGACCCATAGGCCACTGAATACTCTCTCAATGTTTCCCAAAAGTACCACATTCTACCACACTTTATTTTGATGAACTTCCAGCGATTTTTAAATTGTTATCATTACTTCCCAATACGGATACCTAGAATCCCTTCATTCACATGATATAACACAAGCCTTGATCTTCTCTAACGAAACCGCCATCTTTAGCCACATACACAAATCTTAAAGCACCTGACTGTTACAAGCAAAATCTTGAACACTGCAAAACCATTCTCGGGCATCATTCACCCTTATTCAGCTGTAATTCAACTGTCCTATTGAGTAGAACCACTCGTTTTTTGTTAGAACTCTGACATCGCAGAACGTGATTACTTACAGATGCAGTCAGCTATCTTTCTTTTCTATACGGTGAATATTCTTTACCAAAAGTAGTTCAAAACACCCTAGTACTTCATCAGATCTACAAAGCACCATAACCTTTACCAAAATTTCCCAACATACTTAGAGACAGAATCAACCTAGCACACAATAGTGCAACCAGTTAATCAATAACAACCTCCCCAACTTAGCTCGAAGCCATTCATCAAAGCACTTTCAACCACTCATATCATTATTACTCAAGTGATGTCGAAATGTTACAATGAGATTAAACTCAAGTCATTTACAAGCCTTGACAGAGACTCGAATCATGAGAGACCTTAGCTCTTCTGCAATTCTTGCAGATATACACGCACCACCAATAAGCCCACTCTCTTTAGGTGGCAGAAATCTTTCTAAGTCCCAAATTTTTCAGAAATTTCGGTAGAGATTCCTTTGTAATTTGGCCTATCCACCTGCCAGAGAATCACCAAACCATTCTAACAATACATCCATAACTCAACATGACATCGCAATGTTTATCAACAACATTAATCTCAACACTATACAAGTTATATTATCAAAATTGATACATGGACATGCGCTGCACCTGCTCGAATCATAACATATGTCAAATACCTTTCACCGCAATACTCATAGCATAACAAATTCAATTTTCTTGAGTCTAAACTCATACTACCACACATAGTGCACTTTACATTTCCGTTAAGAGGCAATGAACATATTTCTCACGCCCATAACTAGGGCTACATATCAAATCACAACAAGAACTGAATACCTTACAGCTCTCCCATTATCAAACTGCCATTTGAACAATAAGGATCAATACCGAACGTATGAACTTCATAATACCGGCTTGCGAAATTAGTACCCTAGGTGCTCAAGCCATAGACAAGGATCTGGCCTCAACTCCTCCCGACTGGCCCAACATGAACTCACGGAGATTATATCTCGCCCCTCGATCGGGGAATTGCAAGCCATAAGGCAATTATATTACTGAGCGCTCGATGCGTACACAGACGTGCGGAAGGAATTTCAAAATTATATCTCGAGCTGAATCAAGTGCGCACGATAAGAATTCCAAGAAATGTGAAGTGTTTCCTAAAGGTTCGTAGCCTCCCGAGGATAAGTACAGGCGTCCCCGTACAGATCCACAAGACTCTACTAACCGGCTCAAGACTCATGAGGCCTAGTAAACCTAGGCTCTGATACCAACTTGTCACGACCCCAAATCCGGTCTTGATGGCGCCCAGCACACTGCTAGGCCAGCCCGACTAATTAACAACAATCACGGAGCCATAAGCTCATTTTATCCAATTTAAGCATAACGGAATAATTCAACAGTGATAGATATATTAAAAAAACAGGGAACCAAGTCCCAACACATGTCAACTCCCATAGACCAAAGGGTCAAGAGTCATGAGCCTCTACAGAGTATACCAAGTGTAAATAGCGAATATAACTGTACACAAGTGTGGGGTGGTCGGAACAAAAATATAGACAAACTGGAGAATTAGGTCCTGCGAACGCTGGCAGCTACCTCGACCTGTCCAAAAGCACTCCCGAGCCGCAATAGAATCAGCCCTGCTGTGATGTACCTGAATCTGCACACAAGGTGCAGGGAGTCGGGTGCGAGTACTTCCAACTCAGCAGTAATAAAAGTAAATAATGCTGAAGGGAAGAAAACCACGATAGGCACTATCTCATGCTACACAATACAGAGCTATCTTTTTATTCCTTTCCAGCATATGTGAGTAGATTATTAAAAATCTCAATTTTTAGCTACTTTCTTTCATAATAATATACCAATATCTGGATACAATCTCAAGCAGTGCAAGTCCGCACTCAAATCAGCCCCTCGGGCTCAGCACTCCTTATCAATTTACACCAGGAGATCTGGTCATTAAGGCAACTAATGCATGTGTGCCAGTAATGTATGAGTACTGAATATTATGCCACGTAGTACACGTAAACCAATGTATGTATGCCATGCAATGCATATGACCGCTACGGCGCGTAGCCCGATCCAATTTGGGTACCCGTGCTCACTGTGGGGGTTCAGACTCCGGAGGGGCTCCTACAGCCCAAGCACAATATTAATATCACACCTGTTGTGGCGCGCACCCCGATCCGTATACCACTGTGGCGTGCAGTCCGATCCATGCATGTGTATGCATATGCTCACATAAATTGTCATGCCCTAACATATGGCCCTAGGCCCAAATCAGTCTAACAAATAATCAAGAAAGCCCTACGGGCAACAATATCATATTAGCTCACATCTAAAATATTATTAAGACCTTGTTCAAGTTTTTCATAACCTTATAAGAATGCTGAATAGCAAAATACCATTTAAAACCTTAAATTTAGATAAAAATATGCACAGTGTTATCAAGACAATGATACCAATCCCTGAAGGATTCAAATAATCGGCACGAAGCCCAAGCATGATAATTAGTCCAATTCATTTCAATAATTAGGTGTTATTATTTATTACGCGGGACGGACCAAGTCACGATCCCCAATGGTGCTCTACCCCACGCCCGTTATCTGGCGTGCAAGTCACCTTAACACAGCACTAAGACGTGCAAGTCCGGGGTTTACTAGCCCTCAGGACATCATTTACAAGTATTACCCACCTCGAACCGACGAAAGCTCATGCCCGTGACGCCTTAGCTCCTCGAACGTCAAAACTAGCACAAATCAGCACAAATATATCAAAATAGGCTAATGGAACATAACCCAATCGAAAGAACTCGGAAAATATCAAAAATCACGAAATTTGCAAAACCCGAGCCGCAGGCCCACATCTCGAAAAATTTCGAAACTCATATTTCCAGAACCCTCGTCTCGCCACGAGTCCATACATATAAAATTTACCAAAATCGGAGTTCGATTGGCCTTTCAAAACCCAAATTTTCGTTTTCAATATCTAGGCTACAATCCTTCACAATTTCTACCCAAATTCATGAAGATTGATGTTAATTCTACCATAAAATGATGTTTTTGAGTCAAGACACTTACCTCCAATGAATACCCGATGATTTCCCAGCATTTTCCCATGATTTCTTCTCTCTAGGGCTCAAAATTATGTTTTTGGGTATATGAACCCGAGAGCCCTCTGTTCTGCAATTTAATTTCACTGCCAGACAAATTTGCTATTCGCGTTCGCGTGAGCTCCCAGGCGTTCGCGATGCCCAACATCATTTTTACTCTTCGCGTTCGCGTTACCTATCATGCGTCCGCGATGCACTGATCCATTTTCCCTTCGCGAACGCGACATGCCCCACGCGTTTGTGATGCACATTTCTTCAGCCATCCGGAGATCCTTCTACGCGAACGCTGCCTCCTCCTCGCGAACGCGATGCTTCACTATTTCCTCTTACGCGATCGCGACCAACACCATCGCGAATGTGATGCTTCCTAGATTCCTTCTACGCGAATGTGGCTCTCCTCCTCGCGAACGCGATGACCAAGGTGCCCCAGCCTACGCGAACGCGGGCCTTGCCCTCGCGAACGCAAAGGCTTAGCCTTCTGCACAGTGATCTGCAATTTACAACAGACTTTGCCAAGTTCAAAATGCCCGGATGATGGTCCGGATTCACCCCGAGGCTCCCGGAACCCCAACGAAAACCACCAACATACTCCAAAACACGATACGAACTTGTTCCAATCATAAAAACACCATCCTAAACATCAAAATCACCAATTGCACACGGATTCAAGCCTATGTTTCTTTAAAATTTCTGAATTGCTCATTCCATCAAAAACCCGACCAAACGATGTCCGAATGACTTGAAAATTTGCAGGCATATCCAAAATCACCTAGCGGAGCTACTGCAACTGTCGAAATTCCATTCCGACACACGGATCAAAATCTCACCTACCATTCGGATTTCACCAAAATTCAACTTTAGCCAATTCAAGCCTAAAACTACACCGGGCCTCCAAATTCAATTCCGATTGCTCTCTTAAGTCATAAATGATCCCCCGAAACTAGTCGAATCATCAGAATTTGATTCCGAGCGCTCTAACTTGATAGTCAACTCTAGGTTGACTTTCCATATTCAAACTTCCTTCAAACATGCTATTTGCATCATTTTCAATTCAATTCACTCCTAACTCACCCGATAGGCTCTAACACTGATATAGAAACATAAGATATGTTAATGCAAGGTAACAAGGTGGCAATTCCCGTAACGACGGGCTGGGTCGTTACAAGTAATTAACGGGGTATACCTTATTCTTCGGAAAATGGTAGTAAAAAGGGAGGTGTGACAGCTCTGGCGACTCTATTGGGGATAAGTAACGCAGAACTTCGGTTCTGGGTTTAAGAATTCCAGCTCGATTAAATTGTCGTTCTTAATATTATTTGATTTCTTTACATGCCTTGATCAATTTTCTACATGTTTACCGCTTTGATACTGCGTGAATTATATTTATAAAATTGTGCCAAAAACCTTTCTCTTCGCACCTCCGGGGATGTACTTACTGGTTGACACTCCACTTTCTGTTAGTGTCATACCCTAAATAAGAAATAGAGGCCGGATAAGTTACAAAGCCGGACGACCCCGCGGGTCCCCGGTACATAGCCCCCTCCTCGATCCGAGTTGTCCACTCGGGTACACGATCTAGCACTATGAAAACATCAGGATATTGAGCCTAGATTTAGGACAATTATTTGCATCATATCTGACTTAGGGGACTCAACACAGGGGTTGGGTCCGTCTAGGACAGGAGACCCGGTAATCAAAGACCGAGCATATTATATGTTGCATTTATTTATCCTGAATTATTATGCGGACCGGCTAAATTCCTGAAAACAAAAAGAAAAGAGAATTTTAGGATAGAAAAGTATCAAAGTATTGATGAAACGCTGTCGAAAATTTGAAAAGAAAGGAAGAACAATTTTGTTGAAATAATTGGTCACAAAATAATTTGACCGAACTACGCAGGTTTGATTCTTATCACTAAGTGAGATACGTAGGCAACCCATGACGGGTCCAACCACCCTTTTAGAAAATGACCAAAAAATGTCGAATTTATTTTTCAATAAATCAAAGTGATGTTGTTTTTAAAAATAGCCGAATGTTCCGAAAGGACGCCGGAAGGCTGTTTTTGCACAAATGGCCACTTTGAAGTCATGTCTTTTCCTTTTAAAATAATACCCCGGAAAGGCTAATTCTTTCAAAATAATGAAAAATTGTCTTTGAAAATATTTTCCCTTTTTGAATAAAATCGCCTTTAATAAATGTGCAGGATGAGCACAATACAAAATGAACCATTTGCACTAATGAACAAAATCCCTTTGGAGTTGCGGTTATATTGGAACGAGCTAGGCCAAGAAGGACAAGTTTGGGTCAACCGATATCTGAAAGATCTTACTGGGTTAATGGACATAATACCCCGGGGTGCCACTATTTGGGCCATTGTTGCATGTTGGGATCCTGCACATAATGTGCTACACTTCTCAGATTTTGAGCTCACTCCTACATTGGAAGAAGTTGCTTATTACATCGGGAAAGGCGAGGTTCCCCTAAAGGACAAATATTCGGTGGCTCCGAGGGCAATTACAGTGCATAGATTCCTCGATTCCCTAAAGATCGCTAGGAACATTCACAATGAAGACTTGGCTCACGGGTTTTGTACTATGAGTTTCATCTACCACAGATATGGTCATATTGGGGGATTTAACGACCCAACGATTAAAATCTGTAGTAAATCTAACCGAGTAAAATGGGAGGAACATAGGCGATTTGCCTTTATGGTGGCATTTTTGGGATTGATCATATTCCCGAGGAAGAGATGGAAATATTGATATAAGAGTCGTTGGGATTGCCAGTACTCTCCTAAAGCAAGACAATTAGCACACTGGCACCGATGATAGTAGCTGATATCTTCCGTGCCCTCGCATCCTGTAAAGCAGGACATGACTTCTTCGAGGGATGCAATCTATTTCTCCAAATGTGGATGATTGAACATCTGTGCCGTCACCCTCAGTTCTCGAATTACGGTTCGTCTGAAAAGACATGCATTGAAGAGTTTTATATGAGAACAAAAGAAGTTAAGTTTCCAGAAGGATCAAAAGGTTGGATCACATACTTGCGATCGTTGACTGCTAGCCAGGTTGATTGGGCATATGGATGGTTTCCCCTTGTGAGCACGTGATTTTTGCCCTACATGAGAATTACTCTCAAAAATTCAAAAATAAAATAGTTTTGTGTTGTGCGTAATTTTGTGATTTTTATGTTATTTTTCTTTTATTATTTTGAATTTTTTGTGTGTGCATGTCTATTGTTTAAATTAATATAAAATACAAAAATGTTCGCATTTGCATATAAATTCATGTTTGTGAGTAATTAAGTCGGTTTTACGAAAATGAAAAATAACAAAAAATATATATCTTTTGCATTTTTTACCATTTAAGGTCCAATTGTGTAATTCTGTTTTAATTTGTTATTTTATAACATATGATAATTTTTATTAAGCATCAATTTGTTATTTGTGAATTAATTAGGATTTTTATAATTTTTGCGTTAGGATTTTGGTTTACATTTAAAAAATTAATTTAGAAAGGTAAAATAAAGGAAACAAAATCAAATAAAAGAAGAGAAACTCGGACCAGGCCATTGTTTTTCACAAGTCCAAACCATCCCTCATCAGGCCCAAGCTAAACACCCCTGTACACGGCCCAAATCCAATATGTTTCAGAGATCAACCAAACGACGTCGTTTGGCTTCTCAAATCTCACCCGTTCGTTCAATCAATCCAACAGTTCTGATTGATAGAACCCTTTTAATATATCAAATTCCCCAGACCCGGCCCCATTCACACCCCCCGTCTCAGCTCTCTCTCAAACCTCATCTCTTCAGAGATGAGTAACCCTAGCAGCCACCAACCAATTCCACACCCTGGCGTCCCTGCAACCTCCCCATCACAACCCTTCAAACCGTTTTCTTCGAATCATGGCCAAGCTTCTCGAATCTTGAATCTAAGAAGCTTGGTCGAACCTAAAAGTACCCAACCAGTCTAAAGTTCACACGCCAGCTCCGCCTGACTTCATACATCCCTAATCCATGGCTAGAATTATTAGAATACACCCATAATTCTTCGAACACCAAAAGCAATAGGAATCCCTAATTTCTAACTCAAAGTTCGAACGTAGTCTGTGAGGCATCATTTGGTTTGAACCAGAGTTTAGCCAAGTGTCTCATGATGAAAACACGCGGTTAAACTTTGTTTCAACCCAAATATAAAAGTGAGGCAATAGGCAGTTACGTTTGTTTGATCCGCCATGATTTTCCAGGTGTTGTTTCTCAAATTCTCTTCTCTTTCATTTTGTTATCTATCAGTTTTGCCTCAGTTCAAGTGTTTTCTTCGCCTTCGTTTCCGTTTGATTCTGTGCTTAAACTAGGCCAGCTTTGTTCTTAAGTGTATGAATTATTTCTTCATTTTGTTCCGAGGTATGTTTACATGTTAGTTCATTTGATTCTTCCATCTACTTTTCTATTAGTTCTCTACTCCTCAAGACTTCTTGTTTGGTCAAATTGATTGGTTCTGTTTGTTTGTTTGAATATGTTTGTTAATAGTGTACGAATTCGCTTCGATTAGCATCGTCGAATGTTTAATTTCATATCATTGTTCTACCCGACCACATGAATCAATGATTAATCGATTATTAACAGTTTATATGTGTTTCGATTGTTCGAGTGAATACTGCATAGGTTTGTTAGAACAATAAGTAATATGTTGGTGCTGATTAAGTTATTTTGAACCATCTGCTTAGATTAAAGTCTGAATTGATTATAGATGTTAATTATAGTTGTAGGGTTCGAAGGGAATTAGGAATTTAAAGAAAATGGTTTGAAAGTTGTCAAGGGTTAATCTGTCAGGGAATATAATGGTCAGGGGTGGAATTCTTGATTGTTTGAGTGCCTTTTTGAGCTGGAAATCAGAGAGAACATGGGTGTGTGATTAAAAGGTGAAAGGGATGCACATGGGAGGGAATAAACAGGATGGAAAAGTGAACTATTGAATTTAAAAAGAGTTCTGTTTTGTCTATAAAAACAGAAGAGAAACAAGAAGTAAAAGGAGAGAGGAGTCTTAGATACTCAAAGAGTTTCATAGGAGAGGAACAGAATAGGAAAACAGATTTCAGAGAGAAAGGAGAGGGATTTTCCATGAGAGATTGATACACACACATAGAGATAAAAACAAGGGGAGACTTAGCATTAAGAGGAGACATAGAGAAATCGAGGGATAGACATTCAGATAGAGATCTTTGAAAAACAGGGAGAGGACTCTTTCATTGGTCTTGATTTCATCCTTAAGGTTTACTATTTTGCTGAAGTCATATGTTGATTCGATTGGGTTAAAAATTGTCTAGCTTGGTCTTTCAAAATTGAGCTTGAGTTGAACCTGAGGTTGGATTTTTGGGTTAAGTCGAATTGGAATTTACAAATAAGGTTTGGGTCTGTTTATCAAGTCCGTTCGAGCTCAGTTTGTTTTTGTTTGTGGATTTTGGGTTGCTGTTAGTTTTTTTTGCAAATCTGTTCCGAGCCTGTCGTGAGCTTACTTGCTGGGTTGAAGTCGAGTTCAGCCATTGAATTGCTGCGTTATATTGCTGTGGTTCGCTGTCAAAACTGCCTAATGATCTATCCTTCTCCATTTTTGTTGTTGAAATTCCAGGTACACTTCTTCTACCTGAAGCTGTAATTGCCATTTGAAGAAATGAAGTTGATCAATTGAGCTTTTAGTTTACTGTTATTTTCTGTAACTAAAAATTGATCAATATAGATTAGCTAAGGATATTAGTATTCATTAGGAATAATTTAAATATGTAACTAACTTTATGGACTGTATAAATTTGGACGGTTTGAACTTTATGACACTGTGTTCTACCGTAGTAACATTAGTTTGAATTAGCTAAATATTAGCTTATGGATATTAGAATCCTGTAATATTAGTCTTAATTCGTTCAATTTAGAATGCATTATTGTTAATCCTTAGTTTGGAACTCAAAAGCATATTGATCATGGTCTAATAGAGTTCAGGAGTTAGTAGTATCATGTTCATGACTTAAGTAGTAGCAAATGTATAGATAAGCGTATAAATACCGCTCTATTAATGATTCGCCTCTAAACGAAACAAAAAATGGGACTATTATTAACTAGTATGTTAGTTTGTTACTATTAGATCATCGATCGAATTACAGTTTATGTATTGTCTATTTTGATCGAGTTCATTAAATATTGGAAAATTGATTAATCATAATAGGCAATCTGATAGGATAAAGAACCTGTAGCTTGTTCAGTGACGTTTTTCTACTACAAGTTGAATAAAAATAAATTTCCTGGTAGCCGATTAGATAAACCATTTTGAGTGCAAATTGAAATTGTAGAAATCCATAAATGAGGTGAACCATATTTGATTTGTGTAATTTGAATCTAGGCCCAACAAAGGATGCAAATCTGGTACGGCTATTGGGTCTGGACGTTTACATACATGGCCCTAAACTTGGGCCTGTTGAAATTTAATTGAGGCAAAGTGTTGCCATGGGCTGCAGTCTAGATTGACCCGATTTGAGGCCCAAAAAAACGCACAGATCACAGCCTAAAGATAAACTGTCAAGTGATGAACAAAAATAATTAGGATATTTGGTTTGTTATTAGAGACAATAAACGAATAGAAAATATAGCATCTTTAGATATGACCTTAATAAAAATGAGATGAGCCTCGCCGCATTAAAGCCATAATTGCGGAGCACTCAAGCAAAGCATTACGAAAATCTTAGAATCGGAGGGACCGTTTAGAAAATTTCATGGTCTTTCATAAAGATAACAAAGAAGTAGATGATTTTAGGCGTGAATAATAATATTACTTTCTTAAACTCGGGTGCACATTTATGTGATCCAAATCCAAATCTCAACGAAGTCGAAATGTATTAAAAGCCGCAGTGGTACTGGTACGGTATGATCCGAAATACATTTTCACAACGTTGCAATTCTTGTAAAATAATACTAAAAGCGGTTAAAAGTTGAATTTTTTCACATGAATTAAAGCAAGGTATAAATCAGATAAATAAACCAAATACGACAGTTGAGCGACCGTGCTAGAACCACGGAACTCGGGAATGCCTAACACCTTCTCCCGGGTTAACATAATTCCTTATCCGGATTTCTGGTTCGCAGACTGTTAAATAGAGTCAAACTTTTCCTCAATTCGGGATTCAAACTGGTGACTTAGGACACCATAAATCTCCCAAGTGGCGACTCTGAATCTCTTAATAAATGAATCCCGTTTTGATTGTCCTTTAATTGGAAAAACTCCTTTGCTCCCTTGCAGGTTAACGGAAAAAGGAGGTGTGACAGCTCTGGCGACTCTGCTGGGGACTAGCAAACCCAGAACCACTGGTTTAGGGTTTAAGAATTCGAGCTTTGAATAATTGTTATATTTGGCTTGTTTATTAACTGATTTTATTATATGTTTGAATAAATGTGCTAAATGTTGTTTTTCCACTTTGATATTTTGTGAATTGTATATAAATTGTGCCGATACCCATTTTCTTCTTCTGAGTCTCTTTGAAATATAATCTCGGGCATTTGCTAGACATAGCCCGTTTTTCTCAAGATAGCTATGGTGCTTGGCACCCGGTGAAGGATTTGTAGTCACACATGTTTAGGCGGGGAGCATTGTCAATTAAGCCGGAAAGCTATGCTACCGGTGCACTGACACTCCTCGGCTCGAGTTGTCCGCTCGAGTAAAAGCCAGTCTAGACACCTTTTCTAAAAAGATGATAAACCCAGAACCACTGGATCATGGTTTTAGAACTCGAGCTTTGAATAATTGTTGTATTTGATTTATTATTATCTTGGGTTTAAATGTGCAAAATGATATTTTTATCGCTTTGATATTTTTTTGAACTGCATATATATAAACTGTGCCGAAACCCTTCTCTTCTCACCTATAGGGATGTGCTTACTGATTGAGACTCCCTATTTTGTTAGTGTCTTACCCAAAAATAAGAAAGAGGCTCGGAAAGTTTCTAAGCCGGTTGGCCTTTTGGTTCCCGAAAAGGAGCTCCTTCCTCGACTCGAGTTATCCGCTCGAGTATACGGTCTAGAACAAATACCCAGTTTTTTAACATAGTATAACAAAACTTCATACCGGATCCCTAGTAGGAACGCTTATTTGCATCATGTGCATATTGACTTAGAGAGGCTCAACACAGGGGTTAGGCCTGTCTAGGACAGGTGACCTGAAATGAAAAGACCATCATGCTGCATCCTATTTGTTTTACGCATTTATTTGTTTCAGTCTTGCAGGCTAACCGATTTTTTTAAATATTGAGGAAAATGGAAAAAAAAATTGTTTCAAAATAGTTTGTTTTTTTTACTTAAAAAGAAAAAAAACGTTTGTTGTAAAATTAAAAAAAATGTGTGATTAAAAAAAAATAGTTTCAAAATAGTTTGTTTTTTTTACTTAAAAAAGAAAAAAAAAGTTGTAAAATAAAAAAAAATGTGTGATAAAAAAAATAATAATAACAATATATAGTTTGTTTCATTTATAGATGTAGTTTGTTTTTATTTGACCGAACTACGCTGGTTTGATTCTCACATGGTGTGAGATACGTAGGCAACCTTCAACGGGTCCAACCTCCCCTTTTCCAAAAATAGCAAAGAATATCGAAATTAATCTTTCGGTGTAAATAAGTTGAGTGATGTCGTCTTCAAAAACAGCCGAATGTACCCGAAAGGGACGCCGGAAGGTTGACTTTGCATAAACGGCCACTTTTGGGTCATTTTGTAGATTTTTTGGTCAATTGACCCTCACAGCCTTATAATGTTCGTCCCCGAGGCGCTGAAAGGCCGTGTTTGTAAAAACAAGGTCTTTTATTCCAATTTGAAAAAAGGGGGAGGTTAATAACAAGCGAGGTTTTCAAGGATAATTGAAAAGGAAAAACTGGAATGATGCATGCGGTGAATGCATATAGAAATGTTTAACTGATTAGGTGCATTGCATCCAACGTGCGGTAACATATCTGTTAAACTCAGTGAGCTAACAAGTTTGTTGCACTTCCAGAGAAGTTTAGCAGTTGACTTGACAGAATATACTGGCCAATCACCATTACCGTGCTAGATCAAAAGGTCCAATTCCAGCAAGCATGTCTAGTTCCGGCAAAAGTCTCGATGAAGAGAAAACAGAGATACAGATCATGAAAGAGGAGGTGGACCGGTTGAGACAGCAGATAACAGAGATGCACCTAGCCTGGGCTAGGGGACAGCCATCAACAAACTTTCCTACTCCTACACCAACACCAGAGCGTCCGCCCATTGACCCCTCGACAAGTGCACCGATCTATCCATATTATCAAAGGGAAAACCCTTATACATCCCAGGTTCCACCAGCCGGACAAAATCCTCCTCCCCCGGTTACCCCTGTTTTTGTGGCACCTCCACCTGCTACTTTACAGAAGTCGTCCAGTGAGCCAATTTTTCAAATCCATGACGATCATTGTTATTCTCCCGAGCCTACCTTTAGGGCTCCTGAACCGCATTCACACACCCCTCACTGGGATAACCCGACAGAATAGGAAAGACACCCCAAAAGTTTGGAACAGGAGGAGGTTATTCGGAAAGTTAAGAGCCTGGAGCAATCCTTCAGGAATATGCATGGTTTAGGCAACCAAGTCAGCGTTGCTTACAAAGATCTGTGCCCATTTCCAGATGTCCAGTTGCCCGCTGGATTCAAAATGCCCAAGTTTGATCTATACGAGGGGCATGGTGACCCAGTAGCCCATCTCCGAGGTTTCTGCAGCAAAATGCGAGGAGCCGGAGGGCGAGAAGAACTTCTGATAGCTTACTTCGGTCAGAGCTTGGGAGGGTCCGCACTAGAGTGGTACACCGGGCATGATCCCAACAGATGGTTTACATGGGATGACCTGGCCCAAGCATTCATCGGCCAGTTTCAATATAATCTTGAAATAATCCCCTGATCGCTTATCATTGCTAAAGTTAGAGAAGAAACCCGCCGAAAGCTTTAGAGAATTTGGGTTCCGCTGGAGGGAACAGGAAGCAAGGGTAGATCCACCGATGAGAGAAAACATGATGGTAGATTACTTCTTGCAGACTCTGGAGCCAACTTACTTTAGTCACCTGGTGACATCGGTTGGGAAATCTTTCAATGAAGTGGTCAAAATGGGCGGAATGATAGAAGAGGGACTTAGGTCCAATAAGATCTTGAGCTATTCTGCGTTAAAAGCAACGACTCAAGTTATTCAGAATGGCACATGGGTTGCATTCGGGAAGAAGAGAAGAGAAGAAGTTGCAACGGTAGAGGATGGTACTTGGTCTAGATCGAAAGGTCCTTCACCTCATTACCAAGCCGGACCCTACCACCCAAATCACCCTAATCACCCTCCCCGAAACACATATCCACCACCAAAGGCTTACAATAACCCTCCAGGACCAGGTTTCCGAGGGAATCATGCCTTCAGAAAGGAAAAGACACAAAGAACATTCACCGAGTTGGGAGAAACTTATACTGCTCTATTCCACAAATTAAAGCAGATAGGTTTGTTGAGTCCTATTGAGACAAGATTGCCAAATCCCCTACCCCGAAATGTGGATCGCTCAGTAAGCTGTGAGTATTGTTCAGGGGCTCTCGGACATGATACCGAGAAATGTTGGAAACTGAAACATGCAGTGCAAAATCTAATTGACACCAATAAGATCGAGGTTCAGACACATGAGGCACCCAACATTAATCAGAATCCATTGCCAGCTCACCCTTAGACCCATATGATCAAATTGATACACAAGGGAGGGAAAATTAAGATGCCTGATCTGTATTCCACAGCAAAACCAAACGAAAAAAGTTGGTATATAAGAAGTCATGCTTGGTAATCAGGAGGAGTTTCGGTGGTTTGTTTTTGTTGTCATTTCTTTTGTCCGAGTTGTTTTCAGGGTTGTGACCCAGATCTTGTCTTGAAGTAAAACCCTCTTATCTTTCCATTCTGGTCATTTTAGTTTGCTTAGTCTTATCAAGTGTCATTTCAGGTTCGTATTGCTGGTTTGCTTGTTTGTATTTGAACCTTTTCTCCGTTTAATGAGACTTTCGGTCTTTTATTACCCCAGTCATCTTTTGTTTAGTTCTTCTATCTTTAAGTTTGTCATTTGTTCGAACGCCGATTCTAATGACATGGCATCACACATAATTTTGGCCTAATATTAAGGGTTAATCATGAAGCAATTGGAAGATAATCAGGGCATTTTAAAAGAAATAAAAATGATTTGAGATTATGTGGAGCCTGAATCATGTGAGACCGGGGCAGGTAAAACACAAAGAAACCCTTAAAGGAAAATTGGACATGCTAAGACGGGGTTCGCTCGTGATACTGAAATGAAAGTGTCATCCAGCAATACTTTAAAATGACAGATGAAAAGGCGAATGGACGATATGATTAATAATCATGGCATAACCAGAAGATGTCGTGAATAGGTTGTTTGTAGTTGGCATGTTTTGAAGATTGGAATGACGAAGACATTTTGTTCTGCTATCCAAACACTTTATCCATCGTCAACCCTTTGTGCCTTATTTTAAAATCTTTCATAACCCTCCTTCGGAATTAGTTGCAAAGACTAGAAACACAAGTTTGAAAGACAAGAGAAGAAAGGGATAAAGAAAAAGAAAAGAAAAGAAAACAACAAAAAGAGATAAAGAAAAGAAAAGAAAAAGAAAAATGAATGAAAAAAAAGCAACTTGAAAAGAGGGAATCGGGAACTACGTTTGACCTGATTCCTTAAAGAGGATACGTAGGCGCTTCACAGCTCGGTCATAGTGTAAATAAAGAAATAAAAATCCCCAAGTAAGAAACTGGGGCAAAGAAAAATTGTGTTTATTATAAATAAATTTGTTTTGAGCCTTTAATACCCTTTCTTTCTAGCTCTATCCGAATCCCACATTACGGTCCAAGGAAAGACCTTCCGATCAGTCTTCAAAATAGGCCAAGTCAAACAAACATGAGAGTCTCATCAGAATATGACACTCTGATTCCTAGCAGAAAAAGACTCTGATTCCCAACAGAAAGGAAATATGAGAGAGTATTAGCAGTGACACCCCAATCCCTAACTAAAAGTAATACAAATGAGAGTCTTACCGGTGAAAACCTTCACAGGCACCATAAGGCGACGAAAGCTGAGAGAAAATCAAAATGAGAGAGGCTTGAAAGTGAAAACCCTTCAGGCACTACAAGTCGAATAAAGGTGATAATCAGATGGAAATCACGAGACAGAAATCGTGAAAGGCAACTAACGACGGATGATAGGCCATATGTGTATGTCATGACCAGTAGAGTTGGTAATTGCGTTTGATAAGTTTTTATAGTTACTTCTTGTTAGAGAGTCATTTTTCATTTTTTCTTTGTCTTCTATTTTGTTTCTTTTTATCTTTCTCCTTTTTATCAAAAATTCCCCATCAAAGTCTGTCTAGTCAGAACAAGTGAGAAATGATTTCAAAACTTGCCACCAACTTTCCAATTATTATGCAACGCAAAGAAATGTCATTGATGGCAGAGAAGTGTGGTGCAAAGAAGAGTATTAAACTGGGGCAGAAAATTTTCTTTTCATTTTGAAAATTTTCTAGAAATCGAGTCCCACTTGGGGAAAAAGGAAGAAAAAAGGCCTTAAGGGAAGCAATATTTAAACCAATGTCATCTCCAACAGACTTCAAAAGAGTGAAACACCAATTTTGAGGAAATGAAAATCCACCAGCAAAGTTATCTTCAGCAAGTTCCGAGGTGGTCGGACAACACAGAGTGGTAAAGTAAGAAAGGAAATCTCATAACCCCCAGCAAGTTGAGAAACACAGAACGGGGAAGGGATAAATGGAAAAACCCATCCCCAGCAGGAATATCATCTCCAGCAAATGAAATCATTCCCCAACAAGTTTTGGGAACCCCGAGCGAGGGAAAGGAGAAAAGGAAAAACCACCCCACAGGAGCGGCACAATGGCTCACAATGTTCTGAACTAACGAATTTTCTTTGATTTGAAATAGGGATAAAAAGTGCTATTGATAGCAGAAAGTCATGCCGCAAGGAAGAACACCAATACTGGGGCAGAAAATGTTCTGCCGTTGTTGAAAATTTTCTCGGAGAAACGAGGAAGGCAATTCAAGGTGACGTATCAGGTTTGTCCACCTTCAAATAGGATGTTTCAGGTTTGTCCACCTTCGAACAAGACGTCTCAGGTTTTTTCACTCTCAAACATTGATATGATGGGAGTATCCGCCCTTGAATACGATACGATAAGAGTATCCACCCTCGAATAGGATACGATGGGAGTATCCGCCCTCGAATATGATACGATGGGAGTATCCGCCCTCGAATAGGATACGATGGGAGTATTCACCCTCGAATAGAATACGATGGGAGTATCCGCCCTCGAATAGGATATGATGGGAGTATCCGCCCTTGAATAGGATACGATGGGAGTATTCGCCCTCGAATAGTATACGATGGGAGTATCCGCCATCGAATAGGATACGATGGGAGTATTCGCCCTCGAATAGAATACGATGGGAGTATTCGCCCTCAAATAGAATACAATGGTAGTATCCGCCCTCGAATAGGATACAATGGGAGTATTCGCCCTCGAATAGAATACAATGGGAGTATCCGCCCTCGAATAGGATACGATGGGAGTATTCGCCCTCGAATAGATTACGATGGGAGTATCCGCCCTCGAATAGGATACGATGGGAGTATTCGCCCTCGAATAGAATACGATGGGAGAATACGATGGGAGTATTCGCCCTCGAATAGAATACGATGGGAGAATTCTCCCTCGAATAGAATACGATGGGAGTATTCTCCCTCGAATAGAATACGATGGGAGTATTCGCCCTCAAATAGAATACAATGGGAGTATCCGCCCTCGAATAGGATACGATGGGAGTATTCGCCCTCGAATAGAATACGATGGGAGTATCCGCCCTCGAATAGGATAAGATGGGAGTATTCGCCCTCGAATAGAATACGATGGGAGTATTCGCCCTCGAATAGAATACAATGGGAGTATCCGCCGTCGAATAGGATACGATGGGAGTATTCGCCCTCGAATAGAATACGATGGGAGTATCCGCCCTCGAATAGGATACGATGGGAGTATTCGCCCTCTAATAGAATACGATGGGAGTATTCGCCCTAGAATAGAATACGATTAGAGTATCCGCCCTCAAATAGGATACGATGGGAATATCCGCCCTCGAGTAGGATATTTTACGTTTGTTTTATTTTACATTGTCCTGTGCGTTTTTCATAAATTATTGCTAGAATGCATTTTAAATTTAAAAGTTGCTAATAAAAACAGGCGGCTACCTGTATAATAAAAGGCACGTCTTCAGTCTTTACATTGCAGGTCTTGAAACTAATAACCCACCATAAAGCAGAGGGTTACAACAAGAGTTCCCAGCGCAAATTCAAGCGCATGAGTCAAAGAAAGGGAGGGAATGAAGGAAAATTTTCCCAGCATCATTATCCTCAGCAGGCAAGTAAACAATTCTAAAGATATCCCCAGCAATCAGGAGGGAAAACAACACGACCCATGAAGAAAGTAGTTCCAGAATAAGGTAATTTAGGAGAAAGGATGGTTGAAGAGGCGATGCAGGAAGAAGAAAGTGGTGCGGGAAGCAAAGGAAGACGATACGGATGGGATGAAGTTCAAAGTTTGTTATTGAATTCAGGTGCCCGCTTGAAGAATGAAGTGGCAATTTATTTTCGAAGTTTGTTGTTGAAGTCAGGTGCCCGCCTGAAGAATGGAGCGGCGATTTATTTTCAAAGTTCATTGTTGAAGTCAGGTGCCCGCCTGAAAAATGGAGTGGCGATTTATTTTCAAAGTTCGTTGTTGAAGTTAGGTGCCCGCCTGAAAAATGGAGTGGCGATTTATTTTCGAAGTTTGTTGTTGAAGTCAGGTACCCCCCTGAAGAATGGAGTGGCGATTTATTTTCAAAGTTCGTTGTTGAAGTGGTGCATGAAGCAAAGGAAGACGATAGGGATGGGATGAAGTTCAAAGTTTGTTGTTAAAGTCAGGTGCCCGCCTGAAGAATGGAGTGGCGATTTATTTTCGAAGTTTATTGTTGAAGTCAGGTGCACGCCTGAAGAATGGAGTGGCGATTTAGTTTCGAAGTTTAGTGTTGAAGTCAGTCAGAAGCCCACCGGAAAAGCAGAACGGTGTCTCAGTGTCTAAGATTTGATAAGGATAGTGAACAATCGGAAAGTGACAGAGTATAAAGGAAATCCTCAGCACGAATCCAAGTTCAAAATCAGAAGGAAGGCAACGAGGGCCAAAAAAGATAGATTCAGACTCCAAAAGAAAATAGTTCGAAGATCACAAGAAAGAGACCAAAGGTCAGAGTTCGGCAATCAAGATAGGCCGAAATAACAATTGGCAGAAGAGAAGAAGCATCAGAAGGAACATCAAGTCCGACAGAATAGCAAGGAACATGGGAAAGTCAAGATGAAAAGATAGATAAGATTTCGCAATACTGTAACTTAGCCTAGCTTCTTATTTTTTGTTTAGCACGGTGTAATAAGGATATCAGTTAAGCAGTAGCATCAGCAACAACAGCAGTAACAGCAGTAACAGCAAGATCACAGCTTCATGGTAGTCCCAGCTACCAAAACTTCCCGAACTACATTGACCTGATTCACTTTTAGCCAGGGATATGTAGGAGACCTTCTGAAGCAAAGGTTCGGTCAAACTTTTCCAAAAAATGCTTCATACGGAGTACTCAAACGGGCAAAAATCATTCGTATCCGCTCACTTATCTTTGCACGAAAACTCATCATGTTTCCGCGCAAAGAGGGGCAGTTGTGAGCACGTGATTTTTGCCCTACATGAGAATTACTCCCAAAAATTCAAAAATAAAATAGTTTTGTGTTGTGCGTAATTTTTGTGATTTTTATGTTATTTTTCTCTTATTATTTTGTATTTTTTGTGTGTGCATGTCTATTGTTTAAATTAATATAAAATACAAAAATGTTTGCATTTGTATATAAATTCATGTTTGTGAGTAATTAAGTTGGTTTTATGAAAATGAAAAATAACAAAAAATATATATCTTTTGCATTTTTTACCATTTAAGGTCCAATTGTTTAATTCTGTTTTAATTTGTTATTTTATAACATATGATAATTTTTATTAAGCATCAATTTGTTATTTGTGAATTAATTAGGATTTTTATAATTTTTGCATTAGGATTTTGGTTTACATTTAAAAAATTAATTTAGAAAAGTAAAATAAAGGAAACAAAATCAAATAAAAGAAGAGAAACTCGGACCAGGCCATTGTTTTTCACAAGTCCAAACCATCCCTCATCAGGCCCAAGCTAAACACCCCTGTACACGACCCAAATCCAATATGTTTCAGAGATCAACCAAACAACGTCGTTTGGCTTCTCAAATATCACCCGTTCGTTCAATCAATCCAACGGTTCTGATTGATAGAACCCTTTTAATATATCAAATTCCCCAGACCCGGCCCCGTTCACACCCCCTCGTCTCAGCTCTCTCTCAAACCTCATCTCTTTAGAGATGAGTAACCCTAGCAGCCGCCATCATACCCCACCGCCCTTAAGTCGGAGGCAACCACTCCGATGACCACCAATTCCACACCCTGGCGTCCCTGCAACCTCCCCATCACAACCCTTCAAACCGTTTTCTTCGAATCATGGCCAAGCTTCTCGAATCTTGAATCTAAGAAGCTTGGTCGAACCTAAAACTACCTAACCAGTCCAAAGTTCACACTCCAGCTCCGCCTGACCTCATACATCCCTAATCCATGGCTAGAATTATTCGAAAACACCCATAATTCTTCGAAAACCAAAAGCAATAGGAATCCCTAATTTCTAACTCAAAGTTCGAACGTGGTTTGTGAGGCATCATTTGGTTTGAACCAGAGTTTAGCCGAGTGTCTCATGATGAAAACACGCGGTTAAACTTTGTTTCAACCCAAATATAAAAGAGAGGCGATAGGCAGTTACGTTTGTTTGATCCGCCATGATTTTCCAGGTGTTGTTTCTCAAATTCTCTTCTCTTTCATTTTGTTATCTGTCAGTTTTGCCTTAGTTCAAGAATGTTTTCTTCACCTTCGTTTCCATTTGATTCTGTGTTTAAACTAGGCCAGCTTTGTTCTTAAGTGTATGAATTATTTCTTCATTTTGTTCTGAGGTATGTTTACATGTTAGTTCATTTGATTCTTCCATCTACTTTTCTATTAGTTCTCTACTATTCAAGACTTCTTATTTGGTCAAATTGATTGGTTCTGTTTGTTTGTTTGAATATGTTTGTTAATAGTGTACGAATTCGCTTCGATTAGCATCGTCGAATGTTTAATTTCATATCTTTGTTCTACCCGACCACATAAATCAACGATTAATCGATTATTAACAGTTTATACGTGTTTCGATTGTTCGAGTGAATACTACATAGGTTTGTTAGAACAATAAGTAATATGTTGGTGCTGATTAAGTTATTTTGAACCATTTGCTTAGATTAAAGTCTGAATTGATTATAGATGTTAATTATAGTTGTAGGGTTCGAAGGGAATTAGGAATTTAAAGAAAAAGGTTTGAAAGTGGTCTAGGGTTAATCTGTCAGGGAATATATTGGTCAGTGATAGAATTCTTAATTGTTTGAGTGCCTTTTTGAGCTGGAAATCAGAGAGAACATGGGTGTGTGATTAAAAGGTGAAAGGGATGCACATGGGAGGGAATAAACAGGCTGGAAAAGTGAACTATTGAATTTAAAAAGAGTTCTGTTTTGTCTATAAAAACAGAAAAGAAACAAGAAGTAAAAGGAGAGAGGAGTCTTAGATACTGAAAGAGTTTCATAGGAGAGGAACATAATAGGAAAATAGATTTCAGAGAGAAAGGAGAGGGGATTTTCCATGAGAGATTGATACACACACATAGAGATAAAAACAGGGAGAGACTTAGAATTAAGAGGGGACATAGAGAAATCGAGGGATAGACATTCAGATAGAGATCTTTGAAAAATAGGGAGAGGACTGTTTCATTGGTCTTGATTTCATCCTTAAGGTTTACTGTTTTGCTGAAGTCATCTGTTGATTCGATTAGGTTAAAATATGTCTAGCTTGGTCTTTCAAAATTGAGCTTTAGTTGAACCTGAGGTTGTATTTTTGGGTTAAGTCGAATTGGAGTTTACAAATAAGGTTTGGGTCTGTTTATCAAGTCCGTTCGAGCTCAGTTTGTTTTTGTTTGGGGTGTTTGGGTTGTTGTTAGTTTTTTTTGCAAGTTTGTTCCGAGCCTGTCATGAGCTTACTTGCTGGGTTGAAGTCGAGTTCAGCCATTGAATTGATACTAATTATTTGCCGCGTTATATTGCTGTGGTTCGCTGTCAAAACTGCCTAATGATCTATCCTTCTCCATTTTTGTTGTTGAAATTCCAGGTACACTTCTTCTACCTAAAGCTATAATTGCCATTTGAAGAAATGAAGTTGATCAATTGAGCTTTTAGTTTACTGTTATTTTCTGTAACTAAAAATTGATCAATATAGATTAGCTAAGGATATTGGTATTCAATAGGAATAATTTAAATATGTAACTAACTTTATGGACTGTATAATTTTGGACGGTTTGAACATTATGACACTGTGTTCTACCGTAGAAACAATAGTTTGAATTAGCTTAATATTAGCTTATGGATATTAGAATCCTATAATATCAGTCTTAATTCGTTCAATTTAGAACGCATAATTGTTAATCCTCAGTTTAGAACTCAAAAGCATATTGATCATGGTCTAATAGAGTTCAGGAGTTAGTAGTATCATGTTCGTGACTTAAGTAGTAGCAAATGTATCGATAAGCGTATAAATACCGCTCTATTAACGATTCGCCTCTAAACGAAACAATAAATGGGACAATTATTAACTAGTATATTAGTTTGTTACTATTAGATCATCGATCGAATTACAGTTTATGTATTGTCTATTTTGATATAGTTCATTAAATATTGGAAAATTGATTAAAATCTGATAGGATAAAGAACCTGTAGCCTGTTCAGTGACGTTTTTCTACTACAAGTTGAATAAAAACAAATTTCTTGGTAGCCGATTAGATAAACCATTTTGAGTGCTAATTGAAATTGTAGAAATCCATAAATGAGGTGAACCATATTTGATTTGTGTAATTTGAATCTAGGCCCAACAAAGGATGCAAATCTGGTACGTCTATTGGGTCTGGATGTTTACATGCAGGGCCCTAAACTTGGGCCTGTTGAAATTTAATTGAGGCAAGGTGTCGCCATGGGCTGCAGTCTAGATTGACACGATTTGAGGCCCAAAAAACGCACAGATCACAACCTAAAGATAAACTGTCAAGTGATGAACACAAATAATTAGGATATTTGGTTTGTTATTAGAGACAATAAACGAATAGAAAATATAGCATTTTTAGATATGACCTTAATAAAAATGAGATGAGCCTCGCCGCATTAAAGCCATAATTGCGGGGCCCTCAAGCGAAGCATTACGAAAATCTTAGAATCGGAGGGACCGTTTCGAAAATTTCATGGTCTTTCATAAAGATAACAAAGAAGTAGATGATTTTAGGCGTGAATAATAATATTACTTTCTTAAACTCGGGTGCACATTTATGTGATCCAAATCCAAATCTCAACGAAGTCGAAATGTATTAAAAGCCGGAGGCGTACTGGTACGGTGTGATCCGAAATACATTTTCACAACATTGCAATTCTTGTAAAATAATACTAAAAGCGGTTAAAAGTTGAATTTTTTCACATGAATTAAAGCAAGGTATAAATCACATAAATAAGCCAAATACGACAGTTGAGCGACCGTGCTAGAACCACGGAACTCGAGAATGCCTAACACCTTCTCCCGGGTTAACAGAATTCCTTATCCGAATTTCTGGTTCGTGGACTGTTAAATAGAGTCAAACTTTTCCTCAATTCGGGATTCAAACTGGTGACTTGGGACACCATAAATCTCCCAAGTGGCGACTCTGAATCTCTTAATAAATGAATCCCATTTTGATTGTCCTTTAATTGGAAAAACTCCTTTGCTCCCTCGCGGGTTAGTGGAAAAAGGAGGTGTGACACCCCTCAACACTGTAATATACATGCCAACAGAAGGGTGGCACTTTCTGATAATGGGTCTTAAAAGCATCCAGCCTTATGCGCTGTACAGGGTATTAAGGCATCTCGGGAGATATCAGGTCATACCAAAAGACGGGGACCTCAGCCTACAAGCCATAGAAATAAGTCCTGACGGACAATTCCCAGAAGCAAGGATTCGACAGATCTGGAATGAATGCCAATGCCTGAGAATAGACACTTGTGTGGGAAACCAAGATTGAGGAGAAGTATCACCAGGGTATGACACATGGTATCGCCGGGATGTCGAGCATGAGAGACCAATGAAGAGGCCTCACATTCAAGAGTTAGCCAAGCAGTCTAAGGAACAAAAAGATTGGATTTCCAAAGAAAATGAGTAGCGAGCCAGAATCAGCTTGTTGGAGTAACAATTGCAAGACCTCAAATTCGAAAGCAGCTTACAAGTGGCATCTGATGAGGGTGAAAAGAAACAACTGAAGAAAGAGAATGAAATTCTGAAGGCTCAAATTGCAAATATGAAAACAACAGCCGAGATGAGAAGTTAATTGAAAACCTTCGGTGCAAAGTGAACGACTATAGATTTGATCAAGATAAAGCTGAAAAGGTGTTAGTCGGGGTTCGGAAACAACTGGCCAGGAATACTGAAGAAAGAGTTGGAATGGTTCAGCGGTTACAAGATGGAAATAATGTTGAGGTAGCCCGGTTGAGGAATAAGATCATTACAGCCGAAGTCAAAAGTAGCAAACAAACCAAAGAGTTTGAAGCAGAGAGAGAACATTGCTACATGGCTATGGCTCGGTTAAAATTGGAGCTACAACAACTATAAAAGAAGAACCAGCAAACCCTAGATGCTCATGCCGAACAGATTGGAAGGTCGCTTCAGGAAAAAGGGGTCATCAGGGAAAGAATTGTCAACATTGCTCAGTACATCACAAGGAAATGCCAATTGTGTGAAGATATGTCCCAGTCAACATTCACATCAGCAGTAATGTTCTTTGTAAAGCAAGTAATGATTGACCTGGACAAACTCCAAAGTGGATTAGCATATAGGCCCGCGGCAAGACTGAACGATGTCTCGCGGCACTAGGAGCTTTAATGTATTCATAGATCATGCATTTTGTATTTGTATTTTCCTTTTTGCATTTGTAGTACAACATCATTTGTAACCAATGTTTGAGTATCAATGAAAATTCAAAAGAAGTTGCTATTATTTTCTTTCTTTTATATGCAAATTGCTTGGGCGATAGGCAAACATGTAGGAACAAAAAATAAAAATGAAAATAAAAAGTGGAAAAGAAGAAAAAGAAATAAAAGATTAGAAATGAAGAAAAAAAAGGAAAAGAAAGCTGGTGGTTCAAAGATGAATAATGTCGGGATGATGCATATTACTTGGCAAAAGTTGTGATTTTAGAACTTGTGATGTTTATCCCTTATGAGCTAACTATTAACAAGTTTTGTTGTTGATGAGTATTAGATTTTTAGTTGGCAACTGGAATTTTGGCACATCATGGCTACAATACACGTTCTAAAGTCATGACCAAAGCAGTAACTCAGGAAATCGAGCCCACTATTATGGATCCGGTACAAGAGGAAGAAGTTATGGACATATCTAGTATGAAAGAAGAGATGTACAAATTAAAATAACAGATGTCAGAGATGTACTAGGCCTGGTCTAGGGGCCAACCTTTGCCTTCCTATCCAGCCGACCCAACATACATTCCTCATCCGAACCCAAATCCTGAACCACCCACTATGAACTCGTCCTCCACATATCCAACTTACCCGCATTACTATGCTACAACCTCACAAGCACCTCCACCTTTGTCTAAACCAGCTCCACCACCACCACCTTCGGTCGCTCCAGTATACGTGGCACAACCACCAACTTCTTTACACAAATCTTCTAGTGAACCTGTGTTCCATGTCCAAAACACCCATTATTATCCGCCAGAACCCACTTTCAGGCAACACGATTCTTACACCCCGCTCATAGACATGACAGAGGAAGAGAAACCTGTCAGATATCTGGAACAAGAAGAGATGGCCCGTAAAATGAAAAGTCTTGAGCAGTCATTTCGTAACATGCAAGGGCTGGGAGGCCAAGTGATTGTTGCGTACAAAGATCTATGATTGTTTTCGGAGGCACAACTACCTGCCAGGTTTAAGTTACCCAAGTTTGATATGTATGACGGTCACGGGGATCCAGTAGCCCATCTGAGGGGTTACTGCATTAAAATGCGCGGAGCAGAAGGAAGGGACGAGTTAGTCATGGCTTATTTCAGCCAAAGCTTAAGTGGTTCGGCGTTGGAATGGTATACTCGATAGGATCATACCAGATGGTTCATCTGTGATGACTTAGCTCAATCATTTGCAAACCATTTCCAATACAATCTAGAAATTATCTCGCACAGGTTGTCATTGACTAAAATGGAGAAAAAACCCGGAGAAAGCTTTCAGGAATACGGATTCAGGTGGAGGGAGCAGGCTGCACGTGTAGACCCGCCAGTGAAAGAAGGAGACATGGTGGACTGCTTCTTACAGGCTTTGTATCCAACATACAATGGCCACTTAGTGTCTACAATTGGAAAAATCTTTAACGAAGTAGTCAAGATGGGAAGCTTTGTAGAAGAAGGGCTAAAGACAAATAAGATCATGAGCTACTCGGCCATCAAGGCCACAAACCAAGTAATACAGATTGGAACCGGAAGGTCGATTGGCAAAAATAAGAAGGAAGAAGTTGTGGTCATTGAAGGTAGATCATGGTCCCGGGCCCCCAACCCAATCATCATCAACCTCGCCCATACCAACCATATGCACCAGCACCATATAATCTACATCCATCATATTATCCTCCGACCAGTTCACAGATTTCGGTCCAACATGCTCAACCTTACTCACCGCCTCCATATCCATGGCGTACCCCAGCTCCACAAAATGTCTACCACACTCAAAATGCCTATCCGCCTTCCAAAACATACAGAAATCCAAATCGACCCAATTTTCGTCCAAATTTAGAAGTAAAAGGTGATAGAGCCCAAAGGAAGAGAACATTCACTTCGTTGGGGGAGTCATATACCAGTCTTTTTTACTGTTTGAGAGAACTAGGGATGTTGAGCCCTATTGAACCAAAAATTCCCAACCCACCACCTAGAAACCTAGACCAATCAGTCTATTGTGAGTATTGTTCCGGGGCATCAGGACATGATACAGAGAAGTGTTGGCATTTAAAGTCCGCAATACAGAAACTTATTGATACCAAGAGAATTGAGGTGCAAGCTTCAGAAGCTCCCAATATCACGCAGAATCATTTGCCATCACATCACCAGACGCATATAATAGAGATGGAGCAGGGAGAGAGCTATAGAAATCCTTCTCAGTCAGCGATGATGATTAAAGCGAATAACAAGGTAGAAGGGGAAGTCGAAAAAGAGAAAGTGTCAATTGAGTTACCAACAAAGAAGCCATCAGTGATTGAGCCCATGAAAATAGTAGTACTGGGAGTGAAGCCTTTGCTGACCGTGAAGGGAGCTTATGTAGATCCGGTGGCTAACAAACCAGTGGTGCAGATGCCAGTAGTGAATACCAGGGCCATACCGTGGAACTATGATAAGGTTACAATGATGTATAAAGGGAAGGAAGTTAAAGGAGAAATTAATGAAACTCATGGCATAACTCGTTCCGGGCGATGCTTTGCCCCGGAAGAACCGAGAAAGACAAAAAGGTAAAAGAAAACCTGGCTCATGTAAAAAAGGCAGTTATTGAAGAGGAAGCAGAAGAATTCTACAAGAAGATGAAGGCTTAGGACTATTCTATAGTGGAGCAACTGAGAAAGACGCCCGCGCAGATTTCATTCTTATCATTGCTAATCCATTAGGATGAACATAGAAAGGCGTTGATGAAAATTTTAAATGAAGCCCGCGTGCCTGAGAAGATTTCAGTGTGCCATCTGGAGAAAATCACCAACAAGATCTTTGAGACAAATAAGATAATATTTTCAGATAGTAAGTTGCCGCTGGAAGGAACAGAGCATAATAAAGCACTATACCTCATGGTTAAATGTGAAGAATCTGTAGTAACTTGTGTTCTGGTGGACAAATGGTCAAGTGCCAATATCTGCCCACTGTCAACCTTGGCGAAGTTGAAGGTAAATCATGAAATAATTCTTCGGAACAGTGTATGTGTATAGGGTTTCGATTGGGATGGCAAGAACACTGTAGGGGATATTATACTGGAGATTACTATCGGTCCGGTGGATTTTACTATGGAGTTTCACGTGCTAGATGTCGCTGTATCATAGAACCTTTTGTTGGGATGTCCGTGGATCCACGCGGTGAAAGCAGTACCATTCTCTTTGCATCAGATGGTAAAATTTGAGTGGGAGCAGCAAGAAATAATAGCGCACGGAGAAGATGATATTTGCAATGCTATTACACCATTTGAGGAAGCTGAAGGAGATAAAGGTTCGTGGGTGTACCAAGTCATGGACACCGTGTTGGTGAACGGAATATCTGAGGGAGAAAACATGCCAGCACCCACAGTGGCTCCTGCAGCAGTTATGGTCACCAAGTAAATGATAAAGAATGGGTATTCTCCGGGAAAGGGCTTAGGAGTGACTTTGCAAGGTATAACACAACCCATCCACCTTCCGGGCAGTACTGACACTTTTGGTTTGGGTTTCGAGCCAACCGTTGCCGATATGCAGAGAGCTAAGAAAATGAAGAAGAAAGGGTGGACCCTCCCAAAACCTATCCCAAAACTGTCCAGCTTCTTTGTCAGGCCTGGTACACAGAGACGTCTGGCAACTTATATGCCAAACCGTGCTGAGATAAAATCGGATGAAGAACTTCTAGCAAGATTTGAAAGTCTATTTGAAGATGTGAATGTCTTGGAGACGGGTGAAGGAACAAGCAAAATGGATGTTCAATTTGTGGGACCCTACGCTATGCTAAATAACTGGGAAGCTACTCCTCTTCCGATCAGGAATAAGTTGTGGTACTTAGCTTTTAATATTTCATTCCCCCAAAATTGTCTTGTTTTTTAAAATAGTAATCCCACATCCCGTCAAATCAGATGTATCCAACTCTTGAAAATTCAATGAAATGCAATTTCTTTTCTTCCTCCATTTTTGCCTTATTTTATTTTTTCTTCTTTTGTACAATTCGATATTTGCTGATTCCAATGATATGTCATGCATGAAGGATTCCCGGTCTAGTCTTGATAATCGAATAGTTATACATGAAATTGAAAGTGAACATGAAGTGGAGTATGAGGATGAGGAAGTACTGGAGGAAATTAGTAAATATTTGAGTCATTATGAGGAAAAACCCAAACCGGACTTAAATGAGACGGAGTCTATTAATGTCACGACCCAAACCCCGGTCGTGATGGCACCCAACACATTGCTAGGCAAGCCCGACCATCTTATCCATTTAAACCATCCAATTATAACTTAATACCAATTAATCGGCGTAATTAGCCTGTTTTCATAACAAATCAAGAAGTGTAGAAATGAAATACACGAATACAGTCCCAACCAAATTGTGGCATCGCAAGTACGAGCCTCAACAAATGAGATCTACTACACAATCAAGTCTAAGCAGAATGGAGACAACAAAATGATAAAAAGGAAGAGCTCAGGTACTGCGGACGTCGGCAGCTACCTCGAAGTCTCCACGGAATGGGGATAATAAAGTAGTTGCGATAACTCAACTGCCCTCCTGAACCTGTATATTTGCACAAAAAGTGCAAGGGAGTGGGGTGAGTATATTTCAACTCAGTGAGTAACAATAATAAATAATAACTGAAAATAAGAACTCCGGTACTATCAATAAACAGTTCTAAGGCAACCCCACAGGTAAGTCATCACTACGATGAATACTCTCATCTCCAGTCCACATCTATCTCAACAAGGTCCCACAATGACCAAATCCTCACTCGTACTGCTACAGTGTACTGCCAACTCAATGTATCTGAATATATACATATGTCTATACTGTATAAGTATTTAAGTACGTATATGGATATGTATAAGTATAATGCTACGGCGTGCAGCCCGCTCCAATACATATAACGCTGTGGCGCGAAGCCCGCTCCATTTAACGTCGACGGCGCTTACTAGGGGTGTATACAGACTTCGGAGGGGCTCCTAGGGCCCAAGCGCTATGTTACTGCTGCGTGCAGCCCAATCCACACATATATTACTACGGCGTGCAGTCCGATCCAATATATATATACATATATAACTATACTGTTGCGGCGTGCAGCCCGAACCCATAATATATGTAAGGCCCCGTAAAATTTTGTGCATAAAACCTAGTAGCTATAGTGTCATGGTCCGAAAAATGTGTTAGGAATGCGTAGAATTCTTCGCGGCGAGCTTGCTCGCTACGGTTCGGAACCTTGGTAGTGATTTATGTTTCAAAAATGTAGAGAATCAATTTTTCCAGAAAAGTGTCAATTTTGCGGTCGAGAATGCGACCGCAGATCTGCTATGCGGACCGCATTCTTGCCGCAGAGCTTACCAGAAGGTTTCCCAAAATCATGTTGAAAATGCGGTCGATATGCGATCGCATAATGAATCTGCGGTGCACTTTGCGACCGCAGATCAAGAATGCGGACCGCATTTTGGTCGCATTCCTTAACAGAACTTGTGTAAATTTTGGGGCAATTCCGCGGTCACTATGCGGACCGCATGTTGGTTCTACGATTGCAGATGCGACCGCAGAATTGACCCGGCCCAGAAATTTTATAAAATTTGACCCGATCTCTTCATTAATATAATGCCTTTCCCCTTCATTTTATCATATCATCTTACCAAAATTAGAGAGAGAGAGAGGTGTTTTAGAGATAGAAGTTCTTCATCTTCAAAGATTGTTCCAAACATCTAGTCCAAAAGATTCTAGGGAAAGGATTCAACTTCCCCAATCTTTACAAGGTAAAAACCCTAACTATTTTCTTTGATTTTCAGTTTTAAAATGGGTAAGAAGAGGGTTGCATGTAATAGCTTTTGAACTTGAGATTTTATACTCATGCATGATTATTGAACTTGATTTCTAGTAAAAAGAAGTGAGTAGAAGTAAGAGTCTTCAAGAATAAGGTCTGCAAGAGTAGGATATCTTGGGTAAGCATAAAGGGGGAGTTTAAAAGAAGGAAACTCGAAACCAAGTATGTATGGCTAATTTTGATTCTTGTGAAATCTCCTATATGTGTGAAATTTGTTTGGTTCATGTTAAATTGCCAAATTGTGTGAAATTCTTGATGTTGTGTTGGATATTCAAAGTTGTTGAACCATGAATGATGTAAAAAGAGAGTTGAATTTGGTGAAATAATTGTGAACAATGGTTGTGATGGCATATATGGTACCTTGTGGAAAAGAAACGAAACAATTGAGGTGGCAAGTTATTCAACATAACAGTATGGACATTCTCGATTTTGGAACACTTGTAACTTGATTGTGATATTGGATTGAGAAGTAATTGAGAACATGAACCATATGTTGCTTATTTGAACTTATTGTAATTGTGTGTAGTACCTTATCTGCTGTTTGTGATTGTTGTGTTTGAAAACTGTACGGTGGGATCGGGTTGCACGCCGCAACATGAAGAAATAAGGTGTGGGTTGGGGTGATAAGGGTGGCCGAGGTAATAAGGGTGGACGAGGTAATAAGGATGGAAAGCGATCTAAATCACAAATGAAATTGAAACAAAAATTATTGATATGAAATTATGAAAGGAGACAGTAGGAGAGTTTGCAACCTGGGGGGCACTGATTGCCCCTATGTTTGACTACTTGCAATTTATGTGGTTGATTGGTTGTTGTTCTATTTGTTGACCTTGAATGTGCTTGTGTTGAGGCTTATCTAAAATGAGTAAAAGGCGGGAAACATGGTTAGTTAACTTAATTGATTTCTTGATGTAATCAATTGGCTGTCTTGTCATCGTGATTCTTGTTTAACGGCTTGAGTTTACTTGGGACAAAGTTTGTCCATACATACCAGTACAATTCAAGTGTACAGACATCCCCTTTGCCGGGGACGCTACATTCATGTTATGATTGTAGGTGGATCAGTAGCATGCACTTCAGCTCATCGGCAGTAGTATCCTTCACCTTCCACTGCCCGTTTTGATGAGCCCCTTTCTTCCTCGGGGCCCTGTGTGGTTCACGCCACCTTTGTTTAGACTTTATTTTGGTTTTTGCAAGGTATAGCCGGAGCCTTGTTCCCGGCAAGTATTGTATTCCCCCTTTTTGTATCCTAGAGGCTCTGTAGACATGTAAACTGTGGGATTCCAGTCTTATGTATATATTATGATATGTCGGGCGTTGTAAAAACTGCAAACTTGTTAATGAATCACTCGTATGGTTTTGTGTGTTTATTGTGAAATCATTTATGGTTAGTAATATATTCGGTTAATGAGAAGCAATCAACACAGGGGTAACACGTGGGAATGAAAGGCACCCAGGTCCGCTTGACTGGGGCAACCCGGTCAGGCGCCGGTCATGTCCCTCGATTTGGGGCGTGACAAACTTGGTATCAGAGCCTAAGGTTTTAAAGTGTCCTAGAATATCTCTCGGAGCCGTGTCTAGTAGTGCCCTTCTTATCGGTGTGTTGTCGACCACATCAGATAAGTTGGGGGCTACATGGGCATTTAGGGATTTACAAATTTCTTTGTTAATCTATATCGTGCGGAAAAGTGCAATGTGGAAATATCTGTGTCTAACTCGCGCCTTGTTCCCAAATTCTCAGAATATGGCGCCTAAGAAGAAGGCTAGACTCGGCCTTGGGGCCAATGCCGGCCCAAGTGCGGCTGCTAATCATGTACCCGATGCCGTGGGCGAGAATGACACACCAGTCCTGAATTTGCCTGGCCCACCTGTTCAAAACCCAAGTGTCCCTATTCCAGCTACGGCAGAGGATGCCACCATTCCTCCTGCCGGTGTTCCTGACTCAGATACAGTTCTCACTTCGGGCTTTGGTATCTCTAATGAGGATCTTAGGGGATCAATTCATATGTCAACACAGTTAGTGGCCGCCCAGGCCCAGAGATCCCATGATGCCCCTGCATCCTCCAGCGGACAGGGAGATTCCTCCGGCTCCAGAGTCCATCAGTTCTTGCGGTTGGCCCCTCCAGAATTCTCAGGCACCGATCCAGAGGCTGACCCACAGGATTTCCTTGATGAGATATATAAGACCCTCAGAGTGATGAAGGCTACAGATATAGAGGGGGTAGAGTTGGCCTCTTACAGGCTGAAGGGAGCGACACGTTCAGGGTTTGACATGTGGGAGGACTCCCGTGAGGAGGTGAGCCCTCCGGCCAGATGGAATGAGTTCGTATATGCATTTATGGACCACTTCTTGCCTGCCGAGGTGATGGCAGCCCGTGCCACAGAGTTCGAGGTCCTCAAACAGTGCAGTATGAGTGTTTGGGAGTATCACATGAAGTTCATAAGGTTGTCCAAGTACGCTCCTTATTTAGTGTCGACCATGGATGCCCGGGTTCGACGGTTTGTTCAGGGCCTTAGCCCTTTGGTAGTGAATGAGGCCGCCACAGCAGCCTTGCACTCAGATATAAACTATGGGAGGATCGTGGGGTTTGCTCAGGCCACAGAGGCCAGGAAATTAAAGATTCGTGCAGAAAGAGAAACTAGCAGCAAGGCCCGGTCAATGGGTCATTCAGGGAGATCACTTCCATGGAGAGGGTCATCAGGGCCATCCCAGTCATATGCTCAGTCCTCCGCGAGTGCACCACCATCTATGCACAGTCATCATCAGGGCAGTTACTCGAGACCCGATTCAGACAGCAGGAGGTCTCGTTAGTCTGGTCGTCCTAGGGTGAGGTCCCAGCAGCAGGGGAGACCTACATGCCCCAAGTGTGGGAGATTTCATACGGAGACTTGCTACCTTGACATCCCGGTGTGCTTCGGGTGCGGGGTGAGAGGTCACATTCAGCGGGACTGCCGTACACCCCGTCGGGGTATAAGTAGGGGATCTACTCAGTCATCTGGTTCTTCGGCTGCTACATCATCAGCGCGTACTCCAGCATCAGCAGGGCTTGGTGCAGCTAGGGGTGGAGCTCATGGTAGGGGTGGACCTAGCCGATTCTATGCATTGAGTGGCCGCCAAAATGCCGACGCTTCTCCAGATGTTATTACAGGTATCCTGTCTGTTCAGACTATTGATTGATATACCCTTATTGATCTGGGGTCCTCCTTGTCTTATGTTACTCCATTCATTGCTTCATGTTTTGGGATAGAACCCGAATAGCTTTATGAGCCGTTCTCTGTGTCGACTCCGGTTGGTGATTCTATTACAGCCTCACGAGTCTATATAAATTGCGTTGTCACGGTGAGTGGTCGTGATACCACAGCCGATCCTATTGAGCTTGGGATGGTTGATTTTGATGTAATTATGGGGATGGATTGGCTCTACTCATGCTTTGCCAAACTTGACTGTCAGACGAGGATTATGAGGCTCGAGTTCCCTAACAAGCCAGTTATTGAATGGAGAGGAAATGGTGTAGTGCCAAGGGGTAGGTTTATTTCCTACCTTAAGGCTTCGAAGATGATTAAGAAGGGGTGTATATATCACTTGGTTCGGGTAACGGACACCACCTCAGAGGTGCCTACCCTCGAGTCCGTGCCAATTGTGAATGAATTTCCTGAAGTGTTTCCGGATGAGCTTCCAGGCGTTCCGCCGGATAGGGAGATTGATTTTGGGATCGATATATTGCTAGATACTCATCCAATATCCATTCCACCATACGGAATGGCACCAGCAGAGTTAAGGGAGTTAAAGGAGCAGCTGTGGGATTTATTAGAGAAAGGGTTCATACGACCGAGTGTGTCACCGTGGGGTGTTCCGGTTCTCTTTGTCAGAAAAAAGGAAGGGTCACTTCGAATGTATATTGATTATCGGCAACTCAACAAAGTCACCATCAAGAATAAATATCCTTTGCCTCGAGTGGATGATCTGTTTGAACAATTGCATGGAGCGAAGTTCCTCTCAAAGATTGATTTATGGTCTGGGTACCACCAGTTGAAAATCAGGGAGCAGGATATTCTTAAGTCCGCCTTCAGAACTCGTTATGGTCACTTCGAGTTTTTGTTCATGTCTTTTGGGCTAACCAATGCCCCAACAGCTTTCATGGACCTTATGAATCGGGTATTCAAGCCATTCCTACATTCCTTTGTGATTGTATTCATTGACGACATCCTCGTCTACTCTCGGAGCAGGGAAGATCATGCCATTCACCTCAGAGCAGCATTGCAGACCCTTCTTCAGCATCAATTGTATGCCAAGTTCTCAAAATGTGAGTTTTGGTTGGAGTCCGTAGCCTTTTTAGGGCATGTTATTTACAGTGAGGGAATTCAGGTGGATCCTCAGAAGATTGCGGCAGTGAAAGATTGGCGTAGACCCACGACCCTAATAGAGATTCGTAGCTTCTTGGGTTTAGCAGGGTACTATCGGAGGTTTGTAGAGGGATTCTCAACCCTCGTGGAACCATTGGCAAAACTGACACAGAAGGCAGTTAAGTTCCAGTGGTCCGA
This sequence comes from Nicotiana noctiflora, assembly GCA_032618575.1. Lineage (NCBI taxonomy): Eukaryota > Viridiplantae > Streptophyta > Magnoliopsida > Solanales > Solanaceae > Nicotiana > Nicotiana noctiflora. Next base: position 137,168 of record JASVEL010000706.1, read on the forward strand.
AGCATGTGAGAAAAGTTTTCAAGAATTGAAGTCAAGATTGACCTCGGCACCAGTATTGGCCTTGCCAGAAGGCACAGAGGGATTTGTAGTTTATTGTGATGCCACCAGAGTCGGTTTGGGGTGTGTATTGATGCGGCATGGGAAGGTCATAGCTTATGCTTCCAGGCAACTCAAGAACCATGAGAAGAATTATCCGACGCATGATTTGGAACTTGCAGCTGTTGTGTTTGCCTTGAAAATATGGCGACACTATCTTTATGGGGTTCATGTAGATGTGTTTTCGGACCACAAGAGCCTCCAGTATTTGTTCAAGCAGAAAGAGCTGAATCTGAGACAGCGGCGGTGGTTAGAATTACTCAAGGACTATGATATGGACATATTGTACCATCCAGGGAAGGCAAATGTGGTAGCCGACGCTCTTAGTCGAAAATCCATGGGTAGTTTGGCTCATTTGGGTGTGGATCAGAGACCCCTAGCTCGAGAGGTTTACCAATTAGCCAGTTTGGGGGTTCATATCTCGGCGTCAGACGAGGGGGATATTTTGGTGCATAATGGAGCAGAATCATCATTGGTTGCGGAAATCAAGGAAAAACAGTTCATGGATCGAGCATTGGTTCGGGTGAAGGAAGCAGTTATGAATAACAAGACCTCAGCATTTGTACTCAGCAGCGAGGATGGGGTATTGCGGTGCCAAGGTAGACTATATGTTCCGGATGTGGACGAGCTTCGGGAAAGAGTAATGGCAGAGGCTCATAATTCCAGGTATTCGGTACACCCTGGTTCCACAAAAATGTATCATGATCTTAAGGAGATTTATTGGTGGAACGGTATGAAAAGGGATGTGGCAAGCTTTGTAGCTAGATGCCCGAACTGCCAGCAAGTGAAGGCCAAGCATCAACGGCCCGGTGGATTAACTCAGCTTATAGAAATACCAAGGTGGAAATGGGAGATGATCAATATGGATTTCGTGGTGGGGTTACCTCGCACTCGGCGTAAGTTCGACTCAATATGGGTGATAGTGGATCGACTCACCAAATCAGCTCACTTCCTGCCAGTCAAGTCCACTGATACCGCGGAGCAATATGCAAGGTTGTACATCAAGGAGATAGTAAGGCTTCATGGCACTCCACTTTCTATTATCTCGGATCGCGAGGCTCAGTTCACAGCTAACTTTTGGAAGAAGTTTCAGCAAGGTTTGGGAACTCAGGTGAATCTCAGCACAGCTTTCCATCCACAGACCGACGGTCAGGCCGAGCGGACCATTCGGACGCTTGAAGATATGTTGCGGGCTTGTGTCTTAGATTTTAAAGGTAATTGGGATGAACACTTGCCACTGATAGAATTTGCTTACAATAACAGCTATCATGCTAGCATTCAGATGGCCCCGTTTGAGGCATTGTACGGGAGAAGATGTAGGTCGCCAATCGGGTGGTTTGAGGTAGGTGAAGCGGAATTGCTAGGGCCGGATATGGTGTACGAAGCTATGGAAAAGGTCAAGGTTATTCAGGAGAGAATGAAAACAGCACAGAGTCGTCAAAAGTCCTATGCAGACGTTCGTCGAACGGATTTGGAGTTTCAAGTCGATGATTGGGTGTTCTTGAGGGTATCTCCTATGAAGGGAGTCATGCGATTCAGAAAGAAAGGGAAATTGAGTCCTAGGTATGTCGGGCCGTATCGGATCGTTCAAAGGATTGGTCAAGTCGCTTATAGGCTAGAGTTGCCTCCTGAGATGTCATCAGTGCACCCAGTATTCCACGTGTCCATGTTGAAGAAAGTGATCGGAGATCCATCCACCATCATGCCAGTCGAAGCTATGGAGGTTAATGAAGATTTGTCATATGAAGAAGTTCCAATTGCCATTCTTGATAGGCAAGTCCGTAAGTTGAGAAATAAGGAAGTTGCCTCTATTAAAGTATTGTGGCGAAGTCAACAAGTTGAGGAGGCCACTTGGGAAGCAGAAAAAGAGATGAAAGAAAAGTACCCCCATTTGTTTGATCAAGCCTAGAAGAAATTAGGTGACCCTTCTGCTCCTAGTAGCTGCCATCTTGTCCAAGTTATTTCCCTCTTAGTATTAGTAATGTCTCCTTCGTTTTGTAATGAGATAAATGTGTTGTTGCCTTGGGTCACTTGAACCTTTCTTGATAAATGAATGCCTTATAAAAGATTTACGTGTTAAATAAACAACTAATAGTAAGTGTAGATTGGTAATGGTTTGTTGAGTGTACATGGTGTGTTAAAATTGTTAAGTAAGGTAAGAATTCATTGAAGTGACTAGTTTATGTCCAATTGTAACAATGTGGTAGAATATGTGCATTTGTTGAGGTAAGGAAGGGCATATGAGTTGTGGAAAGTGTTGTATTTGTGTGTTGTTATTTGGTAATGTGTTTCGGGGGCCCTCTGACAGGTGGATATGTCCATAATACAAAGGAAACTCTGGCGAAATTTTTCTAAAATATAAGAGTTAGTCAAAATTTTGATATTTTGCATATCATGTCTTTCAAAACCAACTTATTTTCAAAACACTCATTCGAGGATGAATGATCTTAAGGGGGGGAGGATGTAAGGCCCCGTAAAATTTTGTGCATAATACCTAGTAGCTATAGTGTCATGGTCCGAATAATGTGTTAGGAATGCGTAGAATTCTTCGCAGCGAGCAAGCTCGCCGCGGTTCGGACCTTTGGTAGTGATTTAAGTTTCAAAAATGTAGAGAATCAATTTTTCCAGAAAAGTGTCAATTTTGCGGTCAAGAATGCGACCGCAGATCTGCTATGCGGACCGCATTCTTTCCGCAGAGCTTACCAGAAGGTTTCCCAAAATCATGTTAAAAATGCGGTAGATATGCTATCGCATAATGAATCTGCGGTGCACTTTGCGACCACAGATCATGAATGCGAACCGCATTTTGGTCGCATTCCTTAACAGAACTTGTGTAAATTTTGGGGCAATTCCGCGGTCACTATGCGGACCGCATGTTGGTTCTGCGATCGCAGATGCGACCGCAGAATTGACCCGGCCCAGAAATTTTATAAAATTTGACCCGATCTCTTCTTTAATATAACGCCTTTCCCCTTTATTTTATCATATCATCTTACCAAAATTAGAGAGAGAGAGAGAGGGGTTTTAGAGAGAGAAGTTCTTCATCTTCAAAGATTGTTCCAAACATCTAGTCCAAAGGATTCTAGGGCAAGGATTCAACTTTCCCAATCTTTACAAGGTAAAAACCCTAACTATTTTCTTTGATTTTCAGTTTTAAAATGGGTAAGAAGAGGGTTGCATGTAATAGCTTTTGAACTTGAGATTTTATACTCATGCATGATTATTGAACTTGATTTCTAGTAAAAAGAAGTGAGTAGAAGTAAGAGTCTTCAAGAATAAGGTCTGCAAGAGTAGGATATCTTGGGTAAGCATAAAGGGGGAGTTTAAAAGAAGAAAACTCGATACCAGGTATGTATGGCTAATTTTGATTCTTGTGAAATCGCCTATATGTGTGAAATTTGTTTGGTTCGTGTTAAATTGCCAAATTGTGTGAAATTCTTGATGTTGTGTTGGATATTCAAAGTTGTTGTTGAACCATGAATGATGTAAAAAGAGAGTTGAATTTGGTGAAAGAATTGTGAATAATGGTTGTGATGGCATATATGGTACCTTGTGGAAAAGAAACGAAACACTTGAGGTGGCAAGTTATTGAACATAACAGTATGGACATTCTCGATTTTGGAACACTTGTAACTTGATTGTGATATTGGCTTGAGAAGTAATTGAGAACATGAACCAATGTGTAAGTTACTTATTTGAACTTATTGTAATTGTGTGTAGTACCTTATCTGCTGTTTGTGATTGTTATGTTTGAAAATTGTACGGTGGGATCGGGTTGTGCGCCGCAACATGAAGAAATAAGATGTGGGTTGGGGTGATAAGGGTGGCCGAGGTAATAAGGGTGGACGAGGTAATAAAGATGGAAAGCGATCAAAATCACAAATGAAATTGAAACAAAAATTATTGATATGAAATTGTGAAAGGAGACAGCAGGAGAGTTTGCAACCTGGGGGGCACTGATTGCCCCTATGTTTGACTACTTGCAATTTATGTGGTTGATTGGTTGTTGTTCTATTTGTTAACCTTTAACGTGCTTGTGTTGAGGCTTATCTGAAATGAGTAAAAGGCGGAAAACATGGTTAGTTAACTTAATTGATTTCTTGATGTAATCTATTGGTTGTCTTGTCATCGTGATTCTTGTTTAACGGCTTGAGTTTACTTGGGACAAAGTTTGTCCATACATATCAGTACAATTCAAGTGTACTGACGTCCCTTTTGCCGGGGACGCTACATTCGTGTTATGATTGTAGGTGGATCAGTAGCAGGCACTTTAGCTCATCGGCAGTAGTATCCTTCACCTTCCACTGCCCGTTTTGGTGAGCCCCTTTCTTCATTGGGGCCCTGTGTGGTTCACGCCACCTTTGTTTAGACTTTATTTTGGTTTTTGCAAGGTATAGCCGGAGCCTTGTTACCGGCAAGTATTGTATTCCCCCTTTTTGTATCCTAGAGGCTCTGTAGACATGTAAACTGTGGGATTCCAGTCTTATGTATATATTATGATATGTCAGGCATTGTAAAAACTACAAACTTGTTAATGAATCACTCGTATGGTTTTGTGTGTTTATTGTGAAATCATTTATGGTTAGTAATATATTCGGTTAATGTGAAGCAATCAACACAGGGGTAACGCGTGGGAATGAAAGACACCCAGGTCCGCTTGATTGGGGCAACCCGGTCAGGCGCCGGTCATGTCCCTCGATTTGGGGCGTGACAATATACTCCAGCGCTCACTGAGAATGTGTGCAGACTCAGACTCCGAAGGGGCTCCTACAGCCCAAGCGCAATAATACTGCGGCGTGCAGTCCGTCCCACTAGTATATATTACTACGGCATGTAGTCCGATCCACAAATACATCACTGCGGCATGCAGTCCGATCTAATGCAGGTATATACATATAATACCTCATAATGGGTCCTTGACCGTGTCCTAGTCAGTATAGAGTTGGCCTTTCAGGCCCACTCAGCTAAATTAGGGAATTTTCACCCTAAGTAGTCTATGTCTCACAGTACACATCTAGTACTGGCCCACGATATGCTATACAACTAATTTTATGGCTGAGTGTAAGTTTCCAACATGATATAGGGGTCACCTAACTCTACAGGTCCCCTAATGCTCTACAGATCGGTACAAGGCCCCAAACATGGCTACTAGCCCAATTACACAGTTATAATCCCATTCTTAGTCACAATACACAATACACTATTAGTCGGAAAGGACCAAGTCCAATTCCCCAATCACAATGTCACCACGCCCGTCACATGGCATGTGTCTCATCTCAACATAGCACTGTAAAGTGCAAGTACGGGGTTTCAAGCCCTCAGTACATTACTTACTACCACCACTCACCTCGATCCGGTAGAAGCCTTAGTCCGCCTTGCACTCGCCTCGCAATTCAATCACCTTGGATGTCGAATTTGCTCAAAATCAATGAGAATACATCAATATAGGCCAATTAGACGCAACCCATTTGAAATAACTCAATTTTCACTAAAACCCACAAAGTTGTCAAAATCCGACTTTAGGTACACTTCTCGAAAAATTACGAAAGTTATATTTTCGGAATCCTTATCTCGACACGAGTCCATACATATAAAGTTTGCCAAAATGGGACTCCGTTTTCCCATTCAAATGAAAATTTTACCATAACCCAGGCTTAGGGCAAAAATCCCCCATTAATCCTCCCATTTACAGTGAAATAATTGAAGATTCAAAGATAAAATCGTGTATTTAGACCATAGAATATACCTCCAATGTTTACCCGGTGAAATCCCCTCCTGAAGCTCTCCAAAATCGTCTAAATGAAATGAAATTAATGAAAAAAATAACCCAATTTCGTGTAATAAAGAATCTGACCGTGCTTCGTTGGGTTGTACCCTGCACCTGCGCTATACAAGTTGTACATCCTATTGCTCCAGCAGTCATTTTCCGTCGATCATAACTTCTAGTACAGATGTCCAAATGTCTAGTTCTTTAGCTTTCTGGAAACTAGACGCTAAGGTCTACAACTTTTGTGGTTTTCACCTTTTGTGATTCCTTATAGATTACAAGATATTAGCTTTCAAAGTAGCCGAAAACTACTGAAAATCTGCTGCAATTTAGTGCAGCAATCAGCTGCTCACTTTGGCTCTAAATGGTCTGTTTGGACACCCGAATTCATCCCGAGGCCCTCGGAACCCAAACGAAAACCACCAAAATACTCCATAACATGATACAAACTTGTTCCAATCATAAAAACATGCCCTTAAACACGGAAAACATCAAATCCAAGCAAATTCAAGCCTAAGTATTCATGTAAACATCTGCAACCAACATTCGATCAAAAACCCGACCAAACGACCTCCGAATGACCTGAAATTTTGCAGGCACATCCAAAATCACTTAACGGAGCTACTGCAATTGTAGGAATTCTATTCCGACCCCCGGATCAAAATCTCGCCTATAGATCGGATTCCGCCAAAATTCCAACTTCGCCAAAATAGGCTAACTTCTTCACCGGACCTCCAAAATTACTTCTGATTGCGCTCCTAAGTCGTAAAGCATTCCCCGAAACTAACCGAATCATCGAAATTCAGTTTCGAGCCCTCTAACTCATAAGTCAATGTTGAGTTGACTTTTCTAATTTAAGCTTTCCTTAAAGAGATTAATTGTCTCATTTCCTACCAAAATCGATCCGAATTGACTCGAAATTTGCACACAAGTCACACTCGACATTACGGACTTGCCCAACTGTCAGAATCGCATTCCGACCCTGATATCAAAATTTTCACTTCCGGTAGAAATTTCTCATAAACCTTCAAATTCCTATATTTAGCCAAATGGCTTCAAAATGACCTCCGGACACCCGAATTCACTTCCGATCGCGTTCCCAACTCCAAAATCACTATATGGATCTATTCCCAGACTCGGAATCCCAAACGGACATCTATAACACTAAAATTCCTTCCAACCCAAATTTATGAAATCCTCTTGAAATACTAAGTTCCACCATATACCCCAAAATGCTCACGGGTTATCAAAAACCAAATTAGAACATACGTCCAAGTTTAAAATCATCATACGAGCATGCTGCAACTTTTAGATCCCAATTTCGAGGTCATTTACTCAAAATTCCAATCGTAGTTCATTTCTTCAACTTTAAGCTTTCAAAATGAGAATTTCCATTTAGATTTGACTCCAAACTTCCTGAATTTTAATTCTGACCATACAGACAAGTCAATATACCCGAGATGAAGCTGTTCATGGCATCAATCTGCTGAATGACGTGCCAGAGCGCAAAACGACCGGTCGGGTCATTACAATCTCCCCCACTTAAACATACGTTCGTCCTCGAACGTGCTGAGAACTACAATGATGTAGTCTCAGATAACTTGTTTAACACATCATGCACCTTCCTGTGCTACCACTACTTAGTTGAGCATATTAGCTATATAATTCTGTAGATATAATTCTTTATTCAAGCGAATAAGCCATTAGGCCAAATTCCAACATCCTGAATTTCCTGCCAAGTCTGTTTCCATCATTCAACCACCATATCAATATCCACACATTGTACCCAAACATTAATGCTTAACTTTGTTGAATTCACACTTTGCATCACTTTACTCATATGACCACAATAACATTCTTTATTTACTAAAGTTGCCTACAATACCCAAATACCGATGGAAACCTCTTATTAGTTGAAGTTTTATTCCAACACTTTCATATACTGCCAATGATAAATAAAACACGCGCCAAACCGTAACAATTCCTCACATCAACCATTTATGAAGCCATTTCTCTTTTTAACTGATACCACAATAGCTATTGGAGCCAAACCTCGATATTACCTTTCTAACGAGCTGAGATCAAATATGCTCGTACTCATTATTGAATCCAACGATCATTTCGATTATAACACATCGCACTGGTGACATGACACCTCAGCATCGGCCTAAGCCACAACGAGCACAACACAGGCTCCAATAAGAAATAATCCGAGCACACTCGTATCATGACAACTAACTCACACAAAAGAGCTATAGTTTCACCCGTACCATAGTAACATAGAACTGAGATCTTGTTCTCACATCATAGAATTAGGGTACCTGAATCCTCCTCGAAAGGTCATAACATCACGTGGCCTTGCCACAGGCCATGATTCTATCCAAACACTATTACTCATGGAACACCTCAAGTCGCCATGCTCGAAACGGTCAGTCACGCACATATTTAGATCTGAACTTAAGCAATCAATCACACCTGCGGTGATACAATTGATATACACTATCAAATCCTGATAAGACACAACCGATGTGCTATTCCCCGAGCGGTACCCAATACGGACTATTCCTCAAAAGTCAGGAAGTACTGTATGCAAGGTAACATATAGGAGGCTATATTTTCCATATCATACTGTTGCGGCGCGCAACCCGTTCCAATAATATACCTATGGTGGCGTGCCACCCGATCCAGATACCATACCTGTGGCAGCGTGCCACCCGATTCAAATACTATACCTGTGGCGGCGTGCCACCCGATCCAGATACTATACCTGTGACGGCGTGCCACCCGATCCAGATACTGTACCTGTGGCGATGTGCCACCCGATCCACGCATAAATCTAGCAAAGGGAATGCACATCGAGTCAAGTCGCTCTTTGCAACAAACACATACATAGCCTCAAACTCACATGAAACGCATCCGACAAAGTTCCTCAATACTGGAACTGAATCAATGGTAGATACCTCTACACTGACATCCGCCACGAAGGCCCAACTAACAAAGCAATACCTACTAGCCGTCTGCTGGCCCTAAGGTATATTTACCCTGCTGGAGTATGATCTGATGCGCTCTGCCATGCAGTTGTGATATTTTTCTGACATAGTCCATATCATATTAGTCTAGACAACCTGACTTATGACAACCAGTCTGCAATCATATATCATTATTCCAATTCATCATATGAAGTAACGAAATAGCCACTAGGGCTTCCAATTTCCAATAACCGCTAAACAGTGGCGATACACACGATCTACCACCACTGCGTAGGCGGATTACGAGAACTTCTAGTCTCCAACACATATGTGACACATGAATCACTATGCCTGATTCCACATTCCACCGTACAAATACATAATCACGCATATCAAGCCTCCATTCATACCACATAAGCCATTCAAAAATTTCCCTATACCATCAACAACTCAATCATCACTCTCAATCCAACAAGAGGATACGACAATACCACTAGACATTATCAGTTTACATTACCTTGCCCTTTTTGACCATATACTCTACCAAATCACTAGAATAGCAGTACCATTTTCCTTATCACCAGAAAGATTGATTCTCGGATTATCTGCAGCTACCCACGCTGCTTGGGAATTCTAATGACTCCCCATATAATATGAACTGATCTCAAAACCTTGAACATGTCGTTATCATCTTTCCATAACGCATCGCATATACCATACTATACCAAGATACATGGAAAATTTCTATCCCTCTCCTACGCCGCAAACATTGACGCACTCAACTAGTCAAGGACCTTCATGATCCCATATAGAAGAAAAATCGTTACACATTCCACGCTTCGCATACCAACAGGAATATACTCATTTTTAAACCATGATAAAACACATCACAACTCTTTCTTCACATTCATTGCATAAGCTTAACTGCCAGGACTGAGTCCTTTTACCCACATCGAGCTTTGCAACTGCCAGCACATCAAGAGCTTTGTTGCACCATAACTGCAAGACTCATTACTTCGAACACACACCAGGAGTTACTCGTAAGCTTTTCATACTGTCCCAGTTTATTATCATCTTTAATTTAATATTCTCCTTCACTGGCAGATCACAATACCTCAACTCAGGTTACCATACGAGACTCATACACTAGACCACGCGGTCTAAGGCTCACAGGCCGCTGAATACTCCCTCAGATGTTTCCCATAAGTACCACAATCTACAACACTTTACCTTGAAGAACTTCCTGCAAATTTGAATTCGTTATCATTACTCTCCAATATAGATACATAGAATCTCATCATTCACACAACATAACACAAGTCTTCATTCCTTCTAATGAGACCACAGTCTCTAACCACACACACCACCTTAAGGCACCTGGCCGTTACCAGCACAATCCTGAGCACCGCAAGACTATTCTTGGGCGTCATTCACCCTTATTCCGTTATAATTCAATGGTCTTATTGAACAGAACCACTCGTGCCTTGTTAGAACTTTGACATCGCAGAACATGATTACATACAGATACAATTAGCTATCTTTCTTTCTTATACACTAAACATTCTTTACCAACAGCAGTTCAAAACACCCTAGTATTTCTTCACATCTATGAAGCACCATAACCTTTACCAAAATTTACGACGTACTTAGAGACAAGATCAACATAGTACACAACCGTGCAATCAGCTAGTCAATAGCAATCTCTCCAAGTTAGCTCAAAGCCATATATCAAAGCACATTTTAACCACTCATAGCATTCTTATTCAAACGACGGCACAATATTATAGTGAGATTGAACTCAAGTCATATACAAGCTTTGACATAGACTCGAATCCTCAGAAACCTTAGCTCTTCTTCAATTCTTGCATTTATACACACTCAACAGTTAAGCCTACTCTTTAGGTGATGAAATCTTTTCTAAGTCCCAAATTTTCAAAAAATTTCGACAGAGTTTCCTTTGTAAGTTGGCCTATCCACCTGCCAGAGAATCACCAAAACCATCCTAACAATACACCCGCAACTCGACAAGACATCACAATGGATATCGACAATATAAATTTCAATACTACACGAATTATATTTTCAAAATTAGTACATGAACATGCCCTGCACCAGCTCGAATCATAACATATGTTAAGTACCTTTCACCACAATACTCATAGCACAACCAACCCGGTCTTTACACTTCTGAACTCATACTACCACACGTAGTGCACTTTACCTTTCCATTAAGGAACATGAACATGCTCACCATGCCCATAACTAGGGCTACATATCAGATCACAATAGGAATCGAATACCATACGGCTCACCCATTATCAAACTGCCATTTTCAAAATTAAGGTCAATACTGATCGTATGAATTTCATAATACCGGCTCGTAAAATTAGCACCTTGGTGCTCAAGGCATAGACAAGGATCCGGCCTCAAGTCCTCCAGACTGGCCCACCCTGAACTCATAGAGATTATATCTCATCCCTCGATTGGGGAATCATAAGACATCAAGGAAAACTTTTCACTAGGCACTCTAGTGCACTTACTGACGTGTAGAAGGAATTTCAAGAATTACATCTCAAGCTGAATCAAGTACGCACGATAAGAATTTCAAGAATTTGAAGATTTCCTAAAAGGTTTGCAGCCTCCCGAGGATAAGTACAGGCGTCCCCGTACCGATCCACGAAACTCTACTAAACCGGCTCATGACTCGCGAGACCTGTTAACCTAGGCTCTGATACTAACTTTTCATGATCCAAACCACTGTCGTGATGGCACCTGCCACACCTCCTTTTGGCGCGCTTACCCCGAGGGATAAACGTACAAGGGAGTTTTTCCAATTTAAGTGACAATATTCGAAATGGGATTATTTATTTATTTCAGAGTCGCCACTTGGAATAAATTATGGTGTCCCAAGTCACCAATTTATTTAAATCCCAAATCGAGGAAATTTTCGACTTTCCAAATGAAGTCTGCGAACCGGAAATTCTAAGTAAGGAATTCTGTTGACCCGAGGGAAGGTGTTAGGCACCCCCGGATCCCGTGGTTCTAGCACGGTCGCTTAAATTATTGTAATGGCTAAATATCTGATTTTTAAAAAATGTTCAATACTATAATGCAATTTTAAATCATTTACCGCGTTTGGTTATTTTTAAGAAAGAAAAAAAAATGAACATTGTTATTGAGGGGCCCCGCAATTTTATTTCTTCTATTTAGCTAGGCTCGTAATATTTTTTATTTAAAAAAAAAGATAATCCTAAAGTGACTACATTTTTTCTATTTAGTTTGTCTCTAAAAGAAATGAAAAGTCCTAAACAATTACATGCTTAAAAGACTACTCTATATTAATACAAAAGGTGTTACCTTGAATGACAAATTTATTCTTCAAATTATAAAGCTAACTACAATTTGACAAAAAAAACTAATAAAATAGAAAATAACAACAAATATTGATCAACAACTTGCTTTTCTATTTCATTTCAAAACTTCAACTTCCAATTCGAGCTTACATCAACACATGGTTTTTAGAATGTGTACCTGGTTTTGAAAGGAATGGGAAAATGGCAAATCAACGGGGCGGTGAAAATACAGCAACAACAACAGTAACAACCAGTAGTAGCTTTAACACCTCAATCCAGAATATCCCAGCAATATGGAGAAAAACCAGTAAAAATAGAGAAGAAAAATATATTCCAAAATTTCTCTTTGCTTTCTCTCTCTAACTTTGAACTCTCTTCAATTCTCAAAAGAAACTCTCAAAAATTAAATTCTGTCTATGTATATTTCTGTATCTAGAGTGTATATCGAGTGTATACTGCTCTCTTTTTTTCCTTATTTTTCTTCTCTTCCTATTGTTTCCTCTCTTTTTTCCACCCCTTTTTTCATAAATCCTCTCTTCTATTTATAGGCAAGAATTTCGAAAATTTTCAGATTTTTTATTAAAAAGAAAAATATTTTTTTAATTTAAAGAAAACCCACTAATCCATGTTTTCCTCTCCTTGTTTTCTTCCTTGATTTCCTTGCTCCCCACTACTTTATGTCATGTGATTATGATTATTTTTTGGCTAAAAAAATCTGAAATTTTCCTCTTGGGCCAAGGGGTTTTGGGTTGGGTAAGGGTGCTTAGGGTTGGGCTTGTAACTTAATTTGCAAGATGGCCCAATCCAATTTTTTCTATTTTGTTCTTCTCCATTATTCAACTTCCTAATTAATAAAGCCCAAAATACTAAGATTAATTTATAAAAACTAAAAATTATCTTGAAATACTAATTAACTCATAATAATAATTATCACACAAAATTAAACATTAATAAAAAAAAATTGCACGATTTGGACATTAAATGCTTAAAAAATGCAAAATATATATTTTCTATGATTTTTCATTTCTGTAAAATAAACTTAATTGTAAACTTGAATTTTATATACATATGCAACATATTTTTTGTATATTTTATTTATTTAAACAAGCAAATATGCACAGATAAAAATGCAAATAATACAAGAAAAATAACACAAAATTCACAACAATTGGAAGAAAACTAAAATTATTTTATTTTGAATCTTTGGGAGTATTTCTCTCATAGGGCAAAAATCACGTGCTCACAGCTGCCCCTCTTTACTCGGAAACACGAAGAGTTTTCGTGCAAAGATTAGTGAGCGGATACGAGCGATTTTTGCCCGTTTGAGTACTCCGTGTGAAGCATTTTTCTAAAGACTTGACCGAGCCTTTGCTTCGAGAGGCCTCCTACATATCCTGGGCTAAACAGGAATCAGGTCAATGTAGTTCGGGAAATTTTGGTAGTTGGGACTACCATGACTGTTGTAATCTTGCTGTTACTGTTGTTGCTGCTGATGCCACTACTTAACTAATCCCCTTATTACATCGTGCTAAACGAAAAATAAGAAGCTAGACTAAGTTACAGTATTGCAAATTCTTATCTATATTTTCAGCTTGATCTTGTCATGTTCATTGCCATCCTGCTGGCTATGATGTTTCTTCACATGCTTCTTCTCTTCTAACAATTGTTATTTCAGCCTATCTTGATTGCCGAACTCCGACCATTGGTCTCGTCCTTGTGATCTTCGAACTATTCTCCTTCGAGGTCTGAATCTATCTTTCTGATCCTTGTTGCCTTCCTTCCGATTATGAACTTGGGTTCATGCTGGGGATTCTCGTTAGACTCCGTCACTTTCCAATTGTTCACTATCCTTATCAAATCTTAGAAATTGAGACGCCGTTATGCTTTTCCGGCATTCTTCTGACTTTATCAACAAACTCTCATCATAAATTGCCACTCCATTCTTCAGGCGGGCACCTGACTTCAACAACAAACTTCAAAAATAAATCGCTACTCCATTCTTCAGGCGGGCTCCCTGACTTCAATTAAACCTTCAAAATTAAATCGCCACTCCATTCTTCAGGCGGGCTCCCTGACTTCAATTACAACTTCAAAATAAATCGCCACTCCATTCTTCAGGCGGGCTCCCTGACTTCAACTATAACTTCAAGATTAAATTGCCATTTCATTCTTCAGGTGGGCTCCCTGACTTTAACAACAACTTCAAAATAAATCGCCACTCCATTCTTCAGGCGGGCTCCCTGACTTCAACTACAACTCAAAACTAAATCGCCCCTCCATTCTTCAGGCGGGCTCACTGACTTCAACTACAACTTCAAAATAAATCGCCACTCCATTCTTCAGGCGGTCTCCCTGACTTCAACAATAACTTCAAAACTAAATCGCCACTCCATTCTTCAGGCGGGCTCCCTGACTTCAACTACAAACTTCGAACTGCATCCCATCCCTATCGTCTTCCTTCGCTTCTTGCACCGCTTTCTTCTTTCTGCATCACCTCTTAAACCATCATTTCTCCTAAATTACCTTGTTCTGGAAGTGCTTTCCTCCTGGGTCATATTATTTTCCCTCCTGACTGATGGGGATATGTTTAGAATTATTTACTTGCCTGCTAAGATAATGATGCTAGGAAAATTTTTCTTCATTCCATCCCTTCCTTTGACTCATGCGCTTGAATTTGTGCTGGGAACTCTTGTTGTAACCCTCTGCTTTATGATGGGTTACTGGTTTCAAGACCTGCAATGTAAAGACTAAAGACATGCCTCTTGTTATACAGGTAGGCGCCTATTTTTATTAGCAACTTTTGAATTTAAAATGCATTCTGGCAAATCAATAAAAATAAAACAAACATAAAATATCCTATTCGAGGGTGGATAGTCCCATCGTATCCTATTCGTGGGCGGATACTCCCATTGTATTCTATTCGAGGGCGGATACTCCCATCGTATTCTATTCGAGGGCGAATACTCCCATCGTATTCTATTCGAGGGCGAATACTCCCATCGTATTCTATTCGAGGCGAATACTCCCATCGTATTCTATTCGAGGGCGAATACTCCCATCGTATTCTATTCGAGGGCGAATACTCCCATCGTATTCTATTCGAGGGCGAATACTCCCATCCTATTCTATTCGAGGGCGAATACTCCCATCGTATTCTATTCGAGGGCAAATACTCCCATCGTATTCTATTCGAGGGCGAATACTCCCATAGTATTCTATTCGAGGGCGAATACTCCCATCGTATTCTATTCGAGGGCGAATACTCCCATCGTATTCTATACGAGGGCAAATACTCCCATCATATTCTATTCGAGGGCGAATACTCCCATCGTATTCTATTCGAGGGCGAATACTCCCATCGTATTCTATTCGAGGGCGAATACTCCCATCCTATTCTATTCGAGGGCGAATACTCCCATCGTATTCTATTCGAGGGCGAATACTCCCATCGTATTCTATTCGAGGGCGAATACTCCCATTGTATCCTATTCGAGGGCGAATACTCCCATTGTATCCTATTCGAGGGCGAATACTCCCATTGTATCCTATTCGAGGGCGAATACTCCCATGATATCAATGTATGAAAGTGAGCAAACCCGAGACGTCCTGTTCGAAGGTGGACAAACCTGAAGCATCCTATTTGAAGGTGGACAAACCTGACACGTCATCTTGAATTGCCTTCCTCGTTTCTCCGAGAAAATTTTCAACAACGGCAGAAAATTTTCTGCCCCAGTATTGGTGTTCTTCCTTGTGGCATGACTTTCTGCTATCAATAGCACTTTTTTTCCCTGTTTCAAATCAAAGAAAATTTGTTAGTTCAAAACATTGTGAGCGGTTGTGCCGCTCATGTGGTGGTTTTTTCCTTTTCTCCTTTCCCTCGCTCGGGGTTCCCAAAATTTGTTGGGGAATGATTTCATTTGCTGGAGATGATATTCTTGCTGGGGATGGGTTTTTTCCATTTATCTCTTCCCCATTCTGTGTTTCTCAACTTGCTGGGGGCTATTTTGTTGTAGATGAGATTTCCTTTCCTCCTTTACCACTCTGTGTCGTCCGACCACCTCGGAACTTGCTGAAGATAACACTGCTGGTGGATTTTCATTTCCTCAAAATTGGTGTTTCAATCTTCTGAAGGCATTTGGAGATGACATTGGTTTAAATATTGCTTCCCTTAAGGCCTTCTTTCTTCCCTTTTCCCCAAGTGAGACTCGACTTCCAGAAAATTTTCAAAATGAAAAGAAAATTTTCTGCCCCAGTTTAATAATCTTCTTTGCACCATACTTCTCTGCCGTCAATGGCATTTCCTTGCCTTGCATAATAGTTGGAATGTTGGTGGCAAGTTTTGAAGTCATTTCTCACTATGTTTTGACTAGACAGGCTTTGACGGGGGAATTTTGACAAAAAGAGAAAGATAAAAAGAAACAACAAATAGGATACAAGGGACAACTGACTCTCTAACAAGAAACAACTATAAAAACTTATCAAACACGGATACCAACTCTACCGGTCATGACATGCACATATGGCCTATCCTCCGTCGTTAATTGCCTTTCACGATTTCTGTCTCGTGATTTCCATCTGATTATCACCTTTGTTTGACTTGTAATGCCCGAAGGGTTTTCACTTTCAAGCCTCTCTCATTTTGATTTTCTCTCAGCTTTCGTCGCCTTATGGCGCCTGTGAAGGTTTTCACCGGTAAGACTCTCTAATTTGTATTACTTTTAGCTGGGGATTGGGGTGTCACTGCTAAGACTCTCTCGTGTTTCCTTTCTACTGGAAATCAGAGTCTTTTCTGCTGAGAATCAGAGTCTTATATTCTGATAGGACTCTCTCACTTGCCTGACGTGGCATCTTTTGAAGACTGATCTGAAGGTCTTTCTTTGGACCGTAATGTGGGATTTGGATAGGGCTAGAAAGAAAGGGTATTGAAGGCTCAAAACAAAATCAAATTTGGGTTCAAAATTTACAACCTTCGGACCTAAATTTATTTATAATCAACACAATTTTTCTTTGCCCCAGTTTCTTACTTGGGGATTTTTTGTTTTTATTTACACTATGACCGAGCTGTGAAGCGCCTACGTATCCTCTTTAAGGAATCAGGTCAAACGTAGTTCCCAATTCCCTTTTTTCAAGTTTCATCCATTTTTCTTTTTCTTTTCTTTTCTTTCTCTTTTTGTTGTTATCTTTCCTTTTCTTTTTCTTTATCCCTTTCTTCTTTTGTCTTTCAAACTTGTGTTTCTAGTCTTTGCAACTAATTCCGAAGGAGGGGTATAAAAGAATTTAAATTAAGGCTCAAAGGGTTGGTGATGGATAAAGTGTTTGGATAGCAGAACAAAATGCCTTCGTCATTCCAATCTTCAAAACATGCCAAGTTCAAACAATATATCCACGACATCTTCTGTTTGTGCCCTGATTGATAACCATATCATCCATTCGCCTTTTCATCTATCATTGTAAAGTATTGCTGGACGACACTTTCATTTCAATATCACGAGCGAACCCCGTCTTAGCATGGCCAATTTTCTTTTAAGGGTTTCATCGTGTTTTACCTGCCCGAGTCTCACATGATTCGGGCTCCAAATAATCTCAAATCATTTTTATTTCTTTTTAAAATGACCTGATTATCTTCCAATTGCTTCATGATTAACCCTTAATATTAGGCCAAAATTATGTGCGATGCCATGTCATTAGAGTCGGCGTTCGAACAAATGACAAATTTAAAGATAGAAAAACTAAACAAAAAGACGAACTGGGTAATAAAAGACCAAAAGTTTCACTAAACGGAGAATTGGTTCAAATACAAACAAGCAAACCAAAAATACAAACCCGAAACGAGACTTGATAAGACTAGGCAAACTGAAATGACCAAAATGGAAAGATATGAGGGTTTCACTACAAGACAAAATCTAGGTCACAACCCTGGAAACAACTCGGACAAAAGAAATGACAACAAAAACAAACCACCAAAAACTCCTTCTGATTACCAAGCATGACTTCTCATATACCAACTTCTGCCGATTGGTTTTGCTTTGGAATACAGATCGGGCTTCTTAATTTTCCCTTCCCTTGTGTATCAATTTGATCATATGGGTCTAAGGGTGAGCTGGCAATGGATTCCGATTAATGTTGGGTGCCTCTGGTGTCTGAACCTCGATCTTGTTGGTGTCAATAAGATTTTGCACAGCATGTTTCAATTTCCAACATTTCTCGGTATCATGTCCGAGAGCCCCTGAACAATACTCACAGCTTACTGAGCAATCCACATTTGGGGGTAGGGGATTTGGCAATCTTGTCTCAATAGGAATCAACAAACCTATCTGCTTCAATTTGTGGAACAGAGCAGTATAAGTTTCTCCCAACTCAGTGAAAGTTCTTTGTGCCTTTTCCTTTCTGAAGGCATGATTCCCTCGGAAACCTGGTCCTGGAGGGTTATTGTAGGCCCTTGGTGGTGGATATGTGTTTCGGGGAGGGTGATTAGGTTGATTTGGGTGGTAGGGCCTGGCTTGGTAATGAGGTGAAGGGCCTTTCGATCTGGACCAAGTACCCTCCTCTACCGTTGCAACTTCTTCTCTTCTCTTCTTCCCGAATGCAACCCCTGTGCCATTCTAAATAGCTTGAGTTGTTGCTTTCAACGCGGAATAGCTCAAGATCTTATTGGACTTAAGTCCCTCTTCTATCATTCCGCCCATTTTGACCACCTCATTGAAAGATTTACCAACCGATGTCACCAGGTGACTAAAGTAAGTTGGCTCCGGTGTCTGAAAGAAGTAATCCACCATCTCGTTCTCTCTCATCGGTGGATCTACCCTTGCTGCCTGTTCCCTCCAGCGGAACCCAAATTCTCTAATGCTTTCGGCGGGCTTCTTCTCTAACTTTAACAATGATAGGCGATCAGGGATTATTTCAAGATTATATTGAAACCGGCCGATGAATGCTTGGGCCAGGTCATCCCATGTAAACCATCTGCTGGGATCCTGCCTGGTGTACCACTCTAGTGCAGACCCTCCCAAGCTCTGACCGAAGTAAGCTATCAGAATTTCATGTCGCCCTCCGGCTCCTCGCATTTTGCTGCAGAAACCTCGGAGATGGGCTACTGGGTCACCATGCCCCTCGTATAGATCAAACTTGGGCATTTTGAACCCAGCGGGAAACTGGACATCTGGAAATGGGCACAGATCTTTGTAAGCAACACTGACTTGGTTGCCTAAACCATGCATATTCCTGAAGGATTGCTCCAGGCTTTTAACTTTCCGAATAACTTCCTCGTGCTCCAAACTTTTGAAGTGCTTTTCCGGTTCTGCCGGGTTATCCCAGTGAAGGGTGTGTGAATGCGGTTCAGGAGCCTTAAAGGTAGGCTCGGGATAATAACCATGATTGTCATGTATTTGAAAAAGTGGTTCACTGGAAGACTTTTGTAAAGTAGCGGGTGGAGGTACCACAAAGACAGGGGTAACCGGAGGAGGAGTATTTTGTCTAGCTGGTGGAATCTGGGATGCATAAGGGTTTTCCCTTGATAGTATGGATAGATCGGGGCACTTGTTGATGGATCAATGGGCGGATGCTCTGGTGCTGGTGTAAGAGTAGGAGGGTTTGGTGATGATTGTCCCCTAGCCCAGGCTAGGTGCATCTCTGTCATTTGCTGTCTCAACCGGTCCATCTCCTCTTTCATGATCTGTATCTCTGTTTTCTCCTCATCGAGACTTTTGCCGGAACTAGACATGCTTGCTAGAATTGGACCTTTTGATCTAGTATGGTAACGGTGATTGGCCGGAATATTCTGTCAAGCCAACCGCTAAACTTTCTGAAATGCAACAAACTTGTAAGCTCACAGAGTTTAACAGATATGTTATCGCACGTTGGATGCAATGCACCTAGTCAATTAACCATATATGTATTCACCGCATGCATCATTCCACATTTTCCTTTTCAATTATCCTTGAAAACCTCTCTCGTTATTAACCTCCCTTTTTTTCATTTTCTTTTTTTTCAAATTGGAATAAAAACCTTGTTTTTACAAACACGGCCTTTCAGCGCCTCGGGGACGAAAATTATAAGGCTGTGAGGATCAATTGACCAAAAAACTTCAAAATGCCCCACAAGAGGCCGTTTATGCAAAGTCAGCCTTCCGGCGTCCCTTTCGGGTACATTCGACTATTTTTGAAAACGACATCGCTTCGATTTATTGAAAACTAAACACACATTTTTTTTAAAAAGGGTGGTAAACTCAAACTTGATTTTGAGGCTACGGCCTTTAAACATTTTCGCATGGAATATTTCAAGGCGATTATTAAAAGAAAAAGGAAAGATTTCAAAGTGGCCATTTTTGCAAAACAGCCTTCCGGCGTCCTTTCGGAACATTTGGCTATTTTCAAAAACAGCGTTACTTTGATTTTATTGAAAAACTAAAACTTTGACATTTTTTTATTTTTTTTATTTTTTAAAGGGGTGGTTGGACCCGATGAGGGTTGCCTACGTATCCCACCTAATGGGGAGAATCAAACATGCGTAGTTCGGTTATAAAGAACCAAATCATTTTAAGAAAAGAAAACAAAGTATTTTTAACAGCATTTTTTTACTAACTTATTTTTCATAAAATTAACAAAATTTATTGGGAATTTGTTTTTCATTTTTCAAAAATTATTTTCAAAGAAACTAAACTATCTTTCGTAAAATTAAGAAAATTTATTTGAAATTTTTTTTCTTTTGCACTTTTCAAAAACTTTTTTTCAAAGAAACTAACTATTTAAAATTAACAAAATTTATTCGGAGATTTTTTTTTTATTTTTTTTTTCATTTTGTTTTTCAAAAATTATTTTCTAAGAAAAACATACCATTTTCCATAAAATAATTTTGATTTTTCACCTTGACATCTTCCACTTCTTACCCTTCTCTTTTTTAATAACAAACCGGTCGGCATGTAAGATCGAAACAAATAAATGCACAGACAAAGATGCAACAAGTTGGTATTTTGTTTCAGGTACACCTGTCCTAGACAGGCCCAACCCCTGTGTTGAGCCTCCTAAGTCAAATATGCACATGATGCAAATATATGTTCCTATCGGGGATCCGGCATAAGGTTTTGTTATTCTAAGTCATCATCCTGTTGGAAAAAGTGTCTAGACTGGCTTTAAATCGAGCGGACAACTCGAGTCGAGGAGTGTCAGTGCACCGGTAGCATGGCTTTCCGGCTTAATTGACAATACTCCCCGCCTAAACATGTGTGACTACAAATCCTTCACCGGGTGCCAAGCACCACAACTATCTTGAGAAAAACGGGCTATGTCCAGCAAATGCCCGGTATTGTATTTCAGAAGACTCAAAAAAGAGAAAAATGGGTATCGGCACAATTTATATACAGTTCACGAAATATCAAAGCGGTAAAGCAACATTTAGCATATAAAATATAAACATGTAATAAAATCGGATAATAAATAAGCCAAATACAACAATTATTCAAAGCTCGAATTCTTAAAACCCTGAACCAGTGGTTCTGGGTTTGCATCCCCAGCAGAGTCGCCAGAGATGTCACACCTCCTTTTGGCGCGCTTACCCCGAGGGATAAACGTACAAGGGAGTTTTTCCAATTTAAGTGACAATATTCGAAATGAGATTATTTATTTATTTCGAGTCGCCACTTGGAATAAATTATGGTGTCCCAAGTCACCAATTTATTTAAATCCCAAATCGAGGAAATTTTCGACTTTCCAAATGAAGTCTGCGAACCGGAAATTCTAAGTAAGGAATTCTGTTGACCCGAGGGAAGGTGTTAGGCACCCCCGGATCCCGTGGTTCCAGCACGGTCGCTTAAATTATTGTAATGGCTAAATATCTGATTTTTCAAAAATGTTCAATACTATAATGCAATTTTAAATCATTTACCGCGTTTGTTTATTTTTAAGAAAGAAAAAAAAATGAACATTGTTATTGAGGGGCCCCGCAATTTTATTTCTTCTATTTAGCTAGGCTCGTAACATTGTTTATTTAAAAAAAAGAAAAGTGACTACATTTTTTCTATTTAGTTTGTCTCTAAAAGAAAAGAAAAGTCCTAAACAATTACATGCTTAAAAGACTACTCTATATTAATACAAAAGGTGTTCCCTTGAATGACAAATTTATTCTTCAAATTATAAAGCTAACTACAATTTGACAAAAAAAACTAATAAAATAGAAAATAACAACAAATATTGATCAACAACTTGCTTTTCTATTTCATTTCAAAACTTCAACTTCCAATTCGAGCTTACATCAACACATGGTTTTTAGAATGTGTACCTGGTTTTGAAAGGAATGGGAAAATGGCAAATCAACAGGGCGGTGAAAATACGGCAACAACAACAGTAACAACCAGCAGTAGCTTCAACACCTCAATCCCGAAAATCCCAGCAATATGGAGAAAAACCAGTAAAAATAGAGAAGAAAAATATATTCCAAAATTTCTCTTTGCTTTCTCTCTCTAGCTTTGAACTCTCTTCAATTCTCAAAAGAAACTCTCAAAAATTAAATTCTGTCCGTGTATATTTATGTATCCAAAGTGTATATCGAGTGTATACTGCTCTCTTTTTTTCCTTATTTTTCTTCTCTTCCTATTGTTTCCTCTCTTTTTTCCACCCCTTTTTTCATAAATCCTCTCTTCTATTTATAGGCAAGAATTTCGAAAAATTTCAGATTTTTTATTAAAAAGAAAAATATTTTTTTAATTTAAAGAAAACCCACTAATCCATGTTTTCCTCTCCTTGTTTTCTTCCTTGATTTCGTTGATTTCCTTGCTCCCCACTACTTTATGTCATGTGATTATGATTATTTTTTGGCTAAAAAAATCTGAAATTTTCTTCTTGGGCCAAGGGGTTTTGGGTTGGGTAAGGGTGCTTAGGATTGGGCTTGTAACTTAATTTGCAAGATGGCCCAATCCAATTTTTCTATTTTGTTCTTCTCCATTATTCAACTTCCTAATTAATAAAGCCCAAAATACTAAGATTAATTTATAAAAACTAAAAATTATCTTGAAATACTAATTAACTCATAATAATAATTATCACACAAAATTAAACATTAATAAAAATAAAATTGCACGATTTGGACATTAAATGCTTAAAAAATGCAAAATATATATTTTCTATGATTTTTCATTTCTGTAAAATAAACTTAATTGTAAACTTGAATTTTATATACATATGCAACATATTTTTTTGTATATTTTATTTATTTAAACAAGCAAATATGCACAGATAAAAATGCAAATAATACAATAAAAATAACACAAAATTCACAACAATTGCAAGAAAACTAAAATTATTTTATTTTGAATCTTTGGGAGTATTTCTCTTATAGGGCAAAAATCACGTGCTCACGGGTCAAACTTCTCAAAAATCTTCAAATTTCTATCTTTAGCCAAATGACTCCAAACTGACTCACAAACCTCCGAATTTACGTCCAATCGCGCTCCCAACACTAGAATTATCATACGAAGCTACTCCAAGACTCGAAATCCCAAATCGTGGTGTCGCAAGTCTGAGCCTCTACAAATGAGATCTACTACACAATCAAGTCTAAGCAGAATGGAGACAACAAAATGATAAAAAGGAAGAGGTCAGGTACTGCGCACGTCGGCAGCTACCTCGAAGTCTCCACGAAATGGGGATAATAAAGTAGTTGCGATAGCTCAACTGCCCTCCTTAACCTGTATATTTGCACAAAAAGTGCAGGGGAGTGGGGTGAGTTTATTTCAACTCAGTGAGTAATAATAATAAATAATAACTGAAAATAAGAACTCTGGTACTATCACTAAACAGTTCTAAGACAACCCCACAGGTAAGTCATCACTACGGTGAATACTCTCATTTCCAGTCCACATCTATCTCAACATGGTCCTATACTGACCAAATCCTCACTCGTACCGCTACGGTGTACTGCCAACTCAATGTATCTAAATATATACATATGTCTATAATGTATAAGTATTTAAGTACGTATATGGATATGTATAAGTATAATGTTGCGGCGTGCAGCCCGCTCCAATACATGTAATGCTGCGGCATGTAGCCCGCTCCATTTAATGTCGACGGCGCTCACTAGGGGTGTATAGAGACTTCAGAGGGGCTCCTTGGGCCCAAGCGCTAAGATACTGCTGAGTGCAGCCCGATCCACACATATATTACTACGGCGTGCAGTCCGATCCAATATATATATACATATATAACTATACTGCTGCGGCGTACAGCCCGATCCCATAATATACTCCAGCGCTCACTGAGAATGTGTGCAGACTCAGACTTCGAAGGGGCTCCTATAGCCCAAGCGCAATAATACTACGACGTGCAGTCCGTCCCACTGGTATATATAACTGCGGCGTGCAGTCCAATCCACATATACATCACTGTGGTGTGCAGTCCGATCCAATGTAGGTATATACATATAATACCTCATAGTGGGTCCTGGACCCTGTCCCAGTCAGTATAGAATTGGCCTTTAAGGCCCACTCAGCTAAATCAGGGAATTTCCACCCTAAGTAGTCTATCTCTCACAGTACACATCTAGTACTGGCCCACGATATGCTATACAACTAATTTTACGGCTGAGTGTAAGTTTCCAACATGATATAGGGGTCACCTAACTCTACAGGTCCCCTAATGCTCTATAGATCGGCACAAGGCCCCAAACATGGCTACTAGCCCAATTACACAGTTATGATCCCATTCTCAGTCACAATAAACAATACACTATTAGTCGGAAAGGACTAAGTCCAATTCCTCAATCACAATGTCACCACGCCCATCACATGGCGCGTGCCTCATCTCAACATAGCACTGTAAAGTGCAAGTACGGGGTTTCAAACCCTCAGTATATTATTTACTACCACCACTCACCTCGGTCCGGTAGAAGCCTTAGTCCGCCTTGCGCTCGCCTCGCAATTCAATCACCTTGGATGCCGAATATGCTCAAAATCAATGAGAATACATATATATAGGCTAATTAGATGCAACCCATTTGAAATAATTCAATTTGTGCTGAAACCCACAATGTTGTCAAAATCTGACTTTAGGTACACTTCTCAAAAAATTACGAAAGTTACATTTTCGAAATCTTTATCTCGACACGAGTCCATACATATAAAGTTTGCCAAAATGGGACTCCGTTTTCCCATTCAAATCAAAATTTTACTATAACCCAGGCCTAGGGAAAATATCCCCCATTAATCCTCCCATTTACAGTGAAATAATTGAAGATTCAAAGTTAAAATCGCGTATTTAGACCATAGAACATACCTCCAATGTTTACCCGGTGAAATCCCCTCTTGAATCTCTCCATAATCATCCAAACGAAATGAAATCAATGAAAGAAATAACTCAATTTCGTGTAATAAAGAATCTTCCCGTGCTTCGTCGGGTTGTACCCTGCACCTGCGCTATACAAGTTGTACATCCTATTGCTCCAACAGTCATTTTCGGTCGATCATAACTTGTAGTACAGATGTTCAAATTACGATTTATTTAGCTTAATGGAAAATAGACACTAAGGTCTACAACATTCGTGTTTTGTACTTTCTGTGATTCCATATAGATTACAAGATATCAGCTCTCAAAGTAGCCGAAAACTATTGAAAATCTGCTGCAATTTAGTGCAGCAATCAGCTGCTCACTTTGGCTCTAAATGGTCCGTTTGGACACCCGAATTCATCCCGAGGCCCTCGGGACCCCAACAAAAACCACCAAAATACTCTATAACACTATACAAACTTGTTCCAATCATAAAAACACACCCTTAAACACGGAAAATGTCGAATCCAAGCAAATTCAAGCCTAAGTTCATTTAAACTTCCGTAACCAACATTCGATCAAAAACCCGACCAAACGACCTCCGAATGACCTGAAATTTTGCAGGCACATCCAAAATTACCTAACGGTGCTACTGCAATTGTCGGAATTCTATTCCGAACCTCGGATCAAAATCTCTCCTATCGATCGGATTTCGCCCAAATTCAAACTTCGCCAAAATAGGCTAACTTCTTCACCGGACCTCCAAAATTACTTCCGATTGCGCTCCTAAGTCTTAAAGCATCCCCCAAAACTAACCGAATCATCGGAATTCAGTTCCGAGCCATCTAGCTCATAAGTCAATGTTGAGTTGACTTTTCTAACTTAAGCTTTCATTAAAGAGATTAATTGTCCCATTTCCAACCAAAATCGATCCGAATTTACTCAAAATTTGCACACAAGTCACACTCGACATTATGGACTTGCACCAACTTTCAAAATCGCATTCCGACCCCGATATAAAAATTTTCACTTCCAGTAGAATTTTCTTATAAACCTTCAAATTCCTATATTTAGCCAAATGACTTCAAAATGACCTACGGACACCCGAATTCACTTCCGATCACGTTCCCAACTCCAAAATCACCATATGGATCTATTCCCAGACTCGGAATCCCAAACGGACATTTTAATTCTAAAATGCCTTCCAACCCAAATTTATGAAATCCTTCTGAAATACTAAGTTCCACCATATACGCCGAAATGCTCACAGGTTATCAAAAACCAAATCCGAACATACGTCCAAGTTTAAAATCATCATACGAGCATGCTGGAACTTTCAGATCCCAATTCCGAGATCATTTACTCAAAATTCCAATCGTAGTTCATTTCTTCAACTTTAAGATTTCAAGATGAGAATTTCCATTTAGATTTGACTCCAAACTTCCTGAATTTTAATTCTGACCATACACATAAGTCAATATACCTGAGATGAATCTGTTCATGGCATCAATCTACTGAATGATGCGCCAGAGCTCAAAGCGACCGGTCGGGTCGTTACAATTATTTGGGAACTGAGATGAATGTCTGAGAAACAAAGATTAGTGTGCATTTAGAGGCTTCCCTCAGAGAAGATTTAATTAAGTTCTTGCATGAGTACAAGGACATATTTGCTTGGTCTTATGATGACATGCCTGGGCTCAATATTGATTTGGTAGTACATAAATTGCTCATTTATCCAGAATGCCGGCCAGTAAAACACATGTTAAGGAAATTTAAAATGGACATCAGCGTGAAAATAAAAGAAGAAGTTAACAAGAAATTCGAGGCGAAGGTCATGCGGGTTACTAAATATCCCACCTGGTTAGCTAATGTTGTGCCAGTTGCGAAAAAGGATGGAAATACCAGGGTGTGCGTTGATTATCGAGACCTTAATAAAGCTAGTCCAAGGGATGATTTTCCATTGCCAAATATACATATATTAATCGACAATTGCGCCAAGCATGGAATTGGTTCTTTTCTGGATTGCTATGCGGGTTATCACCAGATCCTAATGGACGAAGAAGATGCAGAAAAGATGGCCTTTATCACGCCTTGGGGAACATATTGCTAAAGGGTGATTCCGTTTGGGTTAAAGAACACCGGGGCTACATATATGAGGGAAATGACTACTATGTTTCATGATATGATACACCGAAAGATTGAAGTATATATGTGGACGATGTTATCGTTAAGTCCAAAAAGCAACGCGACCATGTGAAAGATTTAAGAAAGTTTTTCCAGAGGCTCCGAAGATATAATCTCTAGCTCAATCAAGCAAAGTGTGCTTTCGGGGTGCCGTCAGGAAAGTTATTAGGGTTTATAGTAAGCCGGCGTGGTATCGAATTGAATCCGTCAAAGATAAAAACGATCCATAATTTGCCTCCGCCGAGAAAAAAGAAAGAAGTGATGAGTTTATTGGGCAGGTTGAATTATATTAGCAGATTTATTGCTCAGTTAACGTCGACTTGTGAGCCTATTTTCAAATTGTTGAAGAAAGATGCTGCGGTGAATTGGACTGATGAATGTATGTCAAGAAGCATTTGACAAAATTAAGGAATATCTGGCTAATCCTCTTGTATTAGTTCCTCCAGAACAGGGAGGACCTCTGATCCTGTATTTGACCGTATTGGATAATTCTTTTGGCTGCGTACTGGGGCAGCATGGCGAAACAGGGAAGAAAGAGCAAGCAATATATTACCTCAGTAAGAAGTTTACATCTTACGAGGTAAAATACACTCAGTTGGAAAGAACATGTTGTGCTTTAACATGGGTTGCGCAGAAATTGAAACATTACTTGACGGCTTATACCACTTATTTGATATCCCGGTTGGATCCACTGAAGTATATATTCCAGAAGCCTATGCCTACAAGAAGACCTGCTAAATGGCAAATTCTACTTATAGAGTTTGACATAATTTATGTAACTCGTACGACAATGAAAGCGCAAGCAGTTGCAGATCATTTGGCAGAAAATCCGGTTGATGATGAGTATGAACCATTAAAGACTTATTTTCCTAATGAGGAGACAATGAAAATTGAAGAATTAGAGCAAGATGATAAGCCAGGCTGGAGAATGTACTTTTATGGGGCCGTCAATAGCAAGGGAGTCGGAATTGGATCAGTGCTCATTTCAGAAACGGGTCAGCATTATCCCGTTACCACTCAGCTTTGATTTTTCTGTACTAATAACATGGCCGAGTATGAAGCATGCATATTGGGATTGAGAATCGCAATAGACATGGGTGTTCAAGAGATTTTGGCCATGGGTGACTCGGATCTCTTGATACATCAGATTCAAGGAGAATAGGAGACAAGGGATTTGAAGCTGATACCTTATCGACAGTGTCTGCATGAATTGTCTTAGAGATTTCAATCCATAGAGTTCAAACACATCCCAAGAATGAACAATGAAGTAGCGGATGCTCTAGCCATATTATCATCCATGTTGCACCATCCAGATAAAGCTTATGTAGATCCATTACAGATACAAGTTCGTGATCAAAATGCTTATTGTTTCGTTGTGGAAGAAGAACTTGATGGCAAGTCGTGGTATCATGATATCAAAGGATATTTGAGGATAGGAGTGTACCTAGAACAGGCCACATGGGACCAGAAAAAGGCTATAAGGCGATTAGTAAATGGATTTTTCCTCAGTGGAGGAGTTGTATACAAAAGAAAACCGGATTTGGGTCTATTAAGATGCATAGATGCACAACAAGCCGACACAATTATGGAGAAAGTACATGCAAGAGCTTGCAGACCTCATATGAGCCGATATATTTTAGCCAAGAAAATACTGAGAGCAGGATATTATTGGCTCACCATGGAATGTGATTGCATTAGATATGTGAGGAAATGCCATCAATGTCAAATACACAGATATTTGATTCACTTCCCACCCTATGAGTTGCATACAATGTCAGCACCGTGGCCATTCGTCACCTGGGGCATGGATGTCATCAGACCAATAGAGCCCGCAACATCTAATGGGCACAGATTTATCTTGGTAGCAATTAATTATTTCACTAAATGGGTGGAGGCGAAAACATTTAAAGCAGTGACAAAGAAAGCGGTGATGGATTTCGTGCACACAAATATCATTGTCGCTTTGGAATGGAGCAAATCGGAACAGTCATCTCATGGCAGAGGCATGCCAAAAGTTCAAAATCCTGCACCGTAACTCTACACCTTATAGGCCTAAAGCGAATGGAGCAGTGGACGCTGCAAATAAGAATATTAAGAAGATTCTCATAAAGATGGTGGAAGACTCAAGGCAATTGCATGAAAAACTACCATCTCATGGGTTATCGTACAACTGTACGTACTTCAATTGGTGCAACACCTTACTCATTGGTGTATGGAACAGAGGCAGTCATACCTGCAGAAATTGAAATACCTTCTCTTTGGATCATAGCTGAGGCTGAAATTGATGATGATGAATGGGTAAAGGCTCGGCTTGAACAATTGAGTTTGATTGATGAGAAAACGTTAGCTGCAGTTTGCCACGAACAATTATATCAGCGGAGGATGGCCAGAGCATACAATAAGAAAGTACATCCGCGAAAATTCGAAGTGGGACAGTTGGTGCTAAGACGTATTTTGCCTCAGTGGGCCGAAGCAAAAGGAAAGTTTGCACCAAATTGGCAATGACCATTCATGGTGTCAGGGGTATTATCCAACGGAGCTTTATATTCGACAGATGTTGAAGGAAAATGTGTAGAGACTGCTATCAACTCAAATACAGTCAAGAGATATTATCTATGATTCTTTTTTCATATGAACAATTGTATTTGTCATAATTTTGAAATTGAAATGATGAAGGTATTTTATTCTCTATCCAAACACTTTATCCATTGATACCCCTATTGAGCCTTATTGCTTTATTCTTTCATATCCCTCTCTCGGAATCAATTATGGACAAGAAAAGAAAAGAAAAAAAGGACCAAAAAGAAAAAATGCATACAAAATAAGAAAATCGGGAAAAAGTCAGAACGCAACAATGAAGTGATCGTATGATTCAAACTATGTTTTGACTTGATCCTGAAAGGGTACGTAGGCAGCCTCACTGAGGTTCAGTCATGATGTAAATAAAATCCAAGATTCCCCAAATATCGAAACTAGGGCAGAAGTTTTGTTTATGATTCCGAGAGTTGTAAATATTTTTTGAACCCTCGTATAAATTTTGAGCCTTTATACATTTCTTTTTAAACCAATCCAAAAGCCACATTACAGTCCAAAGAAAGACCTTCTAATTAATTTCAAGAAAATGATGATATATTGAGAATAAGGAGAAACATGGCATGGACAATACCCGGAGGTTTGAAAACAAAAATAAAGAAAAATAAAAATGAGAGAGTCTAATTAGTGAAAATCCTAACGGGCACCATAAGGCGATTGTGAGATGAGAGAAAATAAAAATGAGAGAGTCTTATTGGTGAAAACCTTAACAGGCACCATAAGGCGAAAGTGAAATGAAACAAAAAATGAGAGAGTCTTATTGGTGAAAACCTTAACGGGCACCATAAGGCGAAAGTGAGGAATATTTTGTTGAAAGAAGAAAAACAAGAAGAAATAAGAAAGGTTTGGGTTGAAGAATAAGATGAAGTTATGTGACGACCCAAAGGGTCATTACCTATTTTCCTCACTTGTTCCTCGCTTTCGAGACCTTAAAAACCTCATTTTATGTTGCCTCGATTTACGTGCATAATCCGGGCATGTAGCCGGAAAGATTTTGTGCTAGAATATGTGAATTTTGTGAAACATTTGAAGAAAATTGATATTATATTGGTATAGTTGACTTCGATCAACATTTTTGGTAAACAGACCCGGACCCAAGATCGGACGGTCCCGGAAGGTCCGTAGGAAAATATGGGACTCGGACATGTGTCCGGAGTTGAATTCGGAGGCCTATAGCCCAAGATATGAATTTTGCGGTTAAATTGTTTTTGCTAAAATTATTAAATGAGAATAGATTAAACGACCATAGTATCGGGCTCGTATTTTGGTTCCGACGCCCGGTACAAGTCTTAAATATTATATGAGTGCTCTATGCAAAGTTTGACGACATTTGGATGTCGTTTTATGTGTTTTGAACCTTGAGTTCCAAAATTGAAAGTTTATGAAACTAAAGAAAGATAATTATGAACTTGATGCTTGATTTGATGAAAAAGACGTTATATTGGCGATTTGATCGCACGAGCAAGTTCGTAATATGTTTTTGAAGTTGTGTGCATGTTTGGTTTGGAGACCGAGGGCTCGGGTAAAGATCTGATAGGCCGTTAGAGCATATTTTGAAAAATAACACAACTGGTATTTTCCCCCAGCTGATATCTTCGCAATTGCGAAGAAATACTCGCAATTGTGATGTCTCCCAAAAATAGGCTAAGTTCGCAAAAGCGAACAAGTAGTCGCAAATGCAAAAAGGGCCAGGGCTGGTCTTGGTTCGCAAATGTGAACTATGTCTCGCAAATGTGAGGGGCACAACATCTAGCCCAGTTTGCAAATGCGAAACTAATATCGCAAATGCGATGAATTCAGAAATCACCCTAAGTTCGCAAATGCGAACAAAGTCTCGCAAATACGAGGATGGCAGGCCTCGGCCAGAGTTTGCAAATGCGAACTTTTTCTCGCAAATTCGAGAGCAACAGTCAAAAAACCTGCTATGTTCGCAATTGCGAACAAATGTTCACAAATCCCATAACCGCAACTGTGCAAACTTAAACGAATTTTACACCTCTTTTCTTCATTCTTTCAAATCCCAACACACCACACACGATTCTCCAAGAGCAAAATCACTCCAAAACACTTGTAAGTCACTTTTTACTTTATTCTTTCAATTCCTAACATCATTAAACATGTTTTTCAAGAGAAATCAAAGGTTTTCATGGAGAAAATTCTTGTGTTTGGGTAGAACCTAGGTTTTTCATGAATTGGAGAATTAGACCTCGATTTGAGGTCCAATTTTGAAACAAATCATATATTTGAACTCGTGATGGAATGGTTAACCGGATTTTGGTCTGAACCCCGAGTTCTGACCACGTGGGACCAGAGGCGTTTTGGGAAATTTTGGGTTAAACTTTGAGAAAACTATTTTTAAGCATCCAAACCAATTTATATTGTATTTATTAATGTAATTGAACCGATTATGATTTGATTCGAGCAAGTTGAAAGCTAAAATTCGAGGTAAAGCTATAATTGAAAGATAATGGGACTTCAAGGCTTGGAGGTAAGTGTTTTATCTATCCAAGCTTGAGGGAATATGATTAATGTGCTAATTGCTATGTGATCGAGTGCGGTGTATGGGTTGTAGTGACGAGCATCCATACACTAGTGTCTAGCATGACCGTGAGTCGTTTGTTGACATATATTGTGGGATATTTTTAAGATAAAATCTTGAACCCTTGTCGCGTTGTGAAGTTGATGATTGTTTTCCCTTGCCGGGACTTTATTGCGAAGTTGATCATTATTTTCCCTTGCGGGGACTTTATTGTGAAGTTGATCATTGTTTTTCCTTGCCGGGACTTTATTATGAAGTTGATTATTGTTTCCCTTGCCGGGTCTTTGCATTGATGATTATTGTGTCCCTTGCCGGGACGGTTCATGATTATTGTTTTCATGCTTTTGCCCTTAACTGTGATTGTTATTTGGGTGAGGAAGAGTGATAATGCACGAAGGGTGATGTCGTGCCTTGTTTTATTGATTATGCACGAAGGATCATACCGTGCCTTGTTTATTGATTACGCACGAAGGGTAATGTCGTGCCTTATTTTATTGATAATGCACGAAGGGTAATGTCGTGCCTTATTTTATTGATTATGCACGAAGAGTAATGTCGTGCCTTATTTTATTGATTATGCACGAAGGGTAATGCCGTGCTTTGTTATTGATTATGCACGAAGGATCATGACGTGCCTTGTGATATTGATTATGCATGAAGGAACATTCTGTGCTGTTGTTATTTGAATCATGCACGACGGTTTCTTGTCGTGCCATGGATGTTAGGATGAGAGTAAGAGCACGAAGGGTGATGCCGTGCAACTATTTGAAATTTCCATGTTTTGATAATATCTGTTTTTATTTCACTCTGATTCTCTTTACTGATTTATTATATGTTGCTGATTGTGTTTTCCCCAGTATGATACTTTTTTGTTAATTTTGTTACTTGATAATCCTGTTATTTTGTGGTATGTACATATATAGAACTGCATAGGTTTTTGTGAGTGTTTGGTCCTAGGCTTGTCACTACTTCGCCGGGATAGGCCAGGCACTTACCAGCACATGGGGTTGGATTGTGCGGATACTGCACTTCTATGCGTTTTTGCACAGATCCAGGTTTCAAGCAGGAGTAGCAGCAGCAGTAGGGTACTTGTGGGTTTTTCTGAGCATTTTCGAGACCGAGGTAGCTTGCAGGCATCCGCAGGCCGGTGCCTCTTCTATTTATTTACGTTTATTACTGTGGCCTCATTGTTTCGAGACAGACAAATGTTTATTATTTTCTTTCAGACCATTATGTGTAGTATTCTTTAGTAGTTCATGAGTTGGTGACTCCACATCTTGGGTAGAGGATTTTATCAGTGTTTTACCTTAGTATCATTCATCTCTATTTAGAAAGACTTCCGCATTTATTATATTGAGTAATTATTTCTCTTGTTATTAAGTATGAGTATAAAAATGATGATATACACAGGATAATGTTGAATGAATTTGCTTGCCTAGCTACCACGAGTAGGCGCCATCACGATCCCGATGATGGGGGAAAATCCGGGTCGTGACAAGTTGGTATCAGAGCTCTAGGTTAAATAGGTCTCACCACTCATGAACAAGCTTAGTAGAGTTTGAATGGTAGGTACGGAGACGTCTGTACTTGTCCTTCAGAGTCTATTGAGTTCGGAAAAAGTTTCTCATTTGTTCTTTCTTATCGTGCAAATTCGTTCTTCAAAATGTTAAGTTGAATTTCCACTCTTGTCTTCCCACGAATGGCGAAGTCACATACCGCTTCTCCAGCCGAGCAAGGACACGGGCTGGTGATAGATCAACTACGCCTTCAAAAGTCTTACGGAGGACGGATAGGTTTCACCAAACTCTTCGCTACCACCTTTAGCGATGCATCTTTTAAGGACCCATGGGATTGTGCTTGATCGTTGTTGTGAGGAATTATAGAATGTGGGAATAGTCGAATGTGAGGGGGTCGGTTTTACTGTGCTTCGGATGGCAGACAGAAGTAGTGGGAAGATAATGTATTTACCACGCCAGTTGCGGTTCCGACGGAAGATGCAATTATATCAGGAAATCACCTAATTCATCGTGTAGGGTTTTAACGGGCCTTGACGTCCAGTGGATTTGTTGAAGTTGTGAAGGACAAATATTGTGAACTATTAGGATGCATATATGCGGTAGGGAAAGGTCCTCCAAATAACTTATACATATTTAAGGTTGGTTCCTTTCATGGTGTAAGAATCGCCCCATAGAATAACGAAGAGTATGTGAGTAAATGGGGTAGCTCAGCATTGTTAAGCCAACATAGGAAAAGAGGAAATTGGCCGTGGATGGTTGCAACAAGTCCACGAAGAGTTCAAGCTGGCCAACGCAACGCTAGTTACTATACGCTATTTTAAGAAGATGTTCGGAAGACGTCACCCCCCCCCAGATTCTCTACAATATGTAGTATATACGATCTGAATGGTTGTACCAGGTCACAATGACTGTGTCCAAATATGTATATTGTCATGAGCAATAAGTTAATTGAGCCTTAAAGGAATTGCTGTGAATGTGGAGTTTTGGAGAAATGTAATTTTAGGAAAGCACTCAGGCTATACGCTCCATTGCAGTTAATATTTATCCTACATGGTCAGCCATATGTAGAGGTCAGGATGTTAGAGGTGGAGACCCAACAATTGATATAAATTTTATGGTATAGGGGAGGTCACTACACCATATGGTGTCATCACACGTATAATTCATATTGTTATAAACAGAATAAGTTTCCCTTAATTTGATTTGGTTTTCGAAAGAAAAATTTAAGCGAGTCCTTTTAATATGCTACATTCATGAGTGAGCATCGTAATCATCAAATCTGCTTATGGAAATACTCACGTTGGGATATTACATGAGGATAGACATCCCTATTTTTAGGTGTTAGTCACTAAAATATCCATGAGGCTAATAGTGACTTTATATTATTTATTACAGTGGGCTTTGATATAATTCTCAGAATAACTAATTTTAATCATTAATTGTGCGCCCTATCAGTATGAGGGTTCATTTTATGTCGTGATTTTATTTGACAGACAATTATTGAAAGGAAGAAATAAAGGAAATGAAAAAAATTCAGATGATATAATGTGCAAGCACTGTGATTCAGAGTTGAGGATGAGATCTTCAGATTTTTTTGGCATAATGTGAAATATTTCTAAGCCGAGCTTCAAGCTGCGGTGGATATTATGTGAGGACTAGGTCCTGGTAGTAAGAGTTTATGTGTTTAAAATTCTTCTTTTATAAAATTAATATTTTTGGTATTACGTTTTTAAATGAGAGTCATGCCTGTTAGGACTATTTTACCATTTTGTATAGCTCCTATTCATCTCTAGCCATCTCTATTTTTAAACCATTAAGTTAGCCTTTGAGACGAGCACCCAGGTGTGGATAAATATGACTCATTAATTCGAAAAAAGTAATCACAAGGTCTCCATACCTCATTCTGAGTAATGTAGGAGCTTTGGAATAAGGTATTTGATAACACGTAGTTAATTGGCAATGTTGTAATTTAGGGACGACTCTTATGGCCAAAGTCATGGCTATGTGTATAAGTACATGGTGTTCATGCCCTAATTAAACTGGCTCGTGATAGTACCCATGGATAACGTATTGATATGCTCCCGCAGTTAGGAAGAGCATACGCAGCATCTCAGAGTGGATCTCCAGACTCTGGAAAAAGTAGTCAACTATATGCGGATATCTCAAGAATGTGAGTTCTGGCTAAGTACAGTTGCATTACTGGGCCATGTTGTGATGGCAGAAGGTATACATGTCGATCCAAGGAAGATGGAGGCAGTCAAGGACTGGCCTAGACTAAGATCAGCCACCAAGATCCGGAGTTTCTTGGGGTTAGCAGGTTACTGCCATCGATTTGTAGATGGGTTCTCTTCTATTGCAGTCCCGAAGACCAGGTTGACCCAGAAGGGTGCCCAATTCAAGTGGTCAGATGAGTGTGAGGCGAGCTTCCAGAAGCTCAAGACGGCTTTGACTACAGCACCAGTGTTAATACTACCTACGGGTGTAGGGCCTTATACAATTTACTGTGATGCATCCCGTACGGGGCTTGGAGCGATATTGATGCAGGATGGTAAGGATATTGCTTACGCTTCGAGACAGTTGAAAATCCATAAGAATTATCCGGTTCATGATCTTGAGGTGGTAGTAGTAGTTCACGCCTTAAAACAATCTGGAGGCATTATCTATATGGTGTGGCGTGTGAGGTATACACGGATCACAAAAGCCTAGAGTACTTATTCAAGCAAAGGGAGTTGAATTTGCGATAGAGGAGATGGTTAGAGTTGCTGAAGGACTATGATGTTACTATCCTATATCACCCAGGTAAGGCCAATGTGGTGGCCGATGCATTGAGTAGAAAGTCTGCCAGCATGGGTAGTCTCGCATACATTCTGGTCAGTCAGAGACCACTTGCTCTAGATGTCCATGCCTTAGCCAACCAGTTCATGAGACTAGACATTTCTGAGCTTCGCAGGGTGTTAGCCTGCACGACCGCTCGTTCTTCTCTATTAGAGCGTATCCGTAAGAGGCAATTTGATAATCCTCATTTGCGTGACTTGAGAGATACTGTACAGCGGGGAGGTGCTACGAAGGTAACTCTAGATGATGAAGAAGTATTGAGATTGCTGGGGCACATTTGTGTGCCCAATGTGGAGGGGATTCGAGAGTTGATCTTAGCGGAGGCCCACAGTTCGCGGTATTCTATTCTCCCGGGCGCCGTGAAGATGTATCAGGATTTACGACAGCACTATTGGCAGCGCATGATGAAGAAGGACATCGTTGCGTATGTCGCTCGGTGTCTAAATTGTCAGCAGGTGAAATATGAGCACCAGAGGCCTGGTGGTGTATTCCAAAGAATTCAAATTCCCGAGTGGAAATGGGAACGGATCACAATGGACTTCATTACTGGACTTCCTTTGACTCGGAGGAAATTTAATGTTATTTGGGTCATTGTTGATAGGTTGACCAAGTTAGCACACTTCATTCCAGTATCTGTCTCTTACTCATCGGAGAGGCTAGCAGAGATTTATATTAGGGATATTGTTCGCCTTCATGGGGTGCCGGTGTCTATTATCTCTGATCGGGGTACGCAATTCACCTCGCATTTCTGGAGAGCGGTACAACAGGAGTTGGGCACCCAGGTCCAGTTGAGTACAACTTTTCATCCTTAGACGGACGTTCAGTCCGAAAGTACTATTCAGATCCTAGAGGACATGCTCCGAGCTAGTGTCATTGATTTTGGAGGCTCGTGGGACCATTTTCTGCCATTAGCAGAGTTCTCCTACAACAACAGCTACCAGTCTAGCATTCAGATGGCCCCGTCTGAGGCATTGTATGGTAGGCAATGTCGATCTCCAGTTGGATGTTTTGAGCCGGGAGAGGCTCGGTTGTTGGGTACGGACTTAGTTCGGGAGGCCTTGGACAAGGTCAAGACTATCCAAGAGAGATTGTTCAGCTCAGTCCAGACAGAAGACTTATGTGGATCGTAAGGTTCGAGATGTAGATTTCATGGTTGGCGAGCAGGTATTTCTCTGAGTATCGCCTATGAAGGGCGTGACGAGGTTCGAAAAGAAGGGCAAACGCAGCCCTAGGTATATTGGTCTATTTGAGATTCTGGACCGAGTAGGAGAGGTGTCTTACAGACTAGCTCTACCACCTAGCTTATCAGCCGTGCATCCAGTTTTCTTGTATCTATGCTTCGGAGGTACCACGGCGATCCCACTCGTGTGTTAGACTTTAGTACTGTCCAATTGGACAATTATTTATCATATTAGGAGGAGCCGGTGGCCATTCTAGACCGGCAGGTTCGACAGTTGAGGTCGAAGAGTTTTCCTTCTGTGCGTGTTCGGTGGAGAGGTCATCCTCCTGAGGCATCGACCTGGGAGTCCGAGTCTGATATGCAGAGCCACTACCCATATTTGTTCCCCGACTCAGGTACTTCCTTCTCTTGTCCGTTCCAGGACGAACAGTTGTTTTAGAGGTGGAGGATGTGACGACCCAAAGGGTCATCACCTATTTTCCTCACTTGTTTTGCACGTTTGACGCCTTGCAAACCTCATTTTATGTTGCCTCGATTTACGTGTATAATCCGGGCATGTATCTGGAAAGATTTTGTGCTAGAATATGTGAATTCTATGAAACATTTGAAGAAAATTGATATTAATATTGGAGTAGTTGACTTCGGTCAACATTTTTGGTAAACGGACCCGGACCCGAGATCGGACGGTCCCGGATGGTCTGTAGGAAAATATGGGACTCGGACATGTGTCTGGAGTTGAATTCGAAGGCCTAGAGCCCAAGATATGAATTTTTCGGTTAAATTGTTTTTGCTGAAATTATTAAATGAGAATGGATTAAACGACCATGGTATCAGGCTCGTACTTTGGTTCCGATGCCCAGTAGAAGTCTTAATTATTATATGAGTGCTTTTTGCAAAGTTTGACGACATTTGGATGTTGTTTGATGTGTTTTGAACCTTGAGTTCAAAAATTGAAAGTTTATGAAACTAAAGAAAGATAACCATGAACTTGAGGCTTGATTTGATGAAAATGATGTTATATTGGCAATTTGATTGCACGAGCAAGTTCGTACTATGTTTTTGAAGTTATGTGCATGTTTGGATTGGAGCCCGAGGGCTCGGGTAAAGATCTGATAGGCCGTTAGAGCATATTTTAAAAAATAACACAGCTGGTATTTTTTCCCCAGCTGATATCTTCGCAATTGCGAAGAAATACTCGCAATTGCGATGTCTCCCAGAAAAAGGCTAAGTTCGCAAAAGCGAACAAGTAGTCGCAAATGCGAAAAGGGCCGGGGATAGTCTTGGTTCGCAAATGCGAACTATGTCTCGCAAATGCAAGGAGCACAACATCCATCCCAGTTCGCAAATGCGAAACTAATAACACAAATACGATGAATTAAGAAATCACCCTAAGTTCGCAAATGCGAACAAAGTCTCGCAAATGCGAGGATAGCAGGCCTGGGCCAGAGTTCTCGCAAAGGCGAGAGCAACAGTCAAAAAACCTGTTATGTTCGCAATTGCGAACAAATGTTCGCAATTCTAGTAACCACAGCTGTGCAATATGATACTTAAACGAATTTTACACCTCTTTTCTTTATTCTTTCAAAACCCAACACACCACACACGATTCTCCAAGAGCAAAATCACTCCAAAACACTTGTAAGTCACTTTTTACTTAATTCTTTCAATTCCTAACATCATTAAACATGGTTTTCAAGAGAAATCAAAGGTTTTCATGGAGGAAATTCTAGTTTTTGGGTAGAACCTAGGTTTTTCATGAATTGGAGAATTAGACCTCGATTTGAGGTCCCATTTTGAAACAAATCATATATTTGAACTCGTGAGGGAATGGGTAACCGGATTATGGTCCAAACCCCGAGTTCCGACCACGTGGGACAAGAGGCATTTTGGGAAATTTTGGGTTAAACTTTGAGAAAACCATTTTTAAGCATCCAAACCAATTTATATAGTATTTATTAATGTAATTGAACCGATTGTAATTTGATTCGAGCAAGTTGAAAGCAGAAATTCGAGGTGAAGCTATAATTGAAGGATAATTGGACTTCAAGGCTTGGAGGTAAGTGTTTGATCTATCCTAGCTTGAGGGAATAGAATTAATGTGATAATTGCTATGTGATCGAGTGCGGTGTATGGGCTGTGGTGACGAGCATCCATACACTGGCGTCTAGCATGACCGTGAGTCGTTTGTTGACATATATTGTGGGATGGTTTTAAGATAAAATCTTGAACCCTTGTTGGGTTGTGAAGTTGATCATTGTTTTCCCTTGCCGGGACTTTATTGTGAAGCTGATCGTCGTTTTCCCTTGCCGAGACTTTATTGTGAAGTTGATCATTGTTTTCCCTTGCCGGGACTTTATTGTGAAGTTGATTATTATTTCACTTGCCGGGTTTTTATTGTGATGATTATTGTGTCCCTTGCCGGGACGGTTCATGATTATTGTTTTCATGCTTTTTCCCTTAACTGTGATTGTTCTTTGGGTGAGGAAGAGTGATAATTCACGAAGGGTGATGTCGTGCCTTGTTTTATTGATTATGCACGAAGGATCATGTCGTGCCTTGTTTATTGATTATGCACGAAGGGAAATGTCGTGCCTTGTTTTATTGATTATGCACGAAGGGTAATGCTGTACCTTATTTTATTGATTATGCACGAACGTGCCTTATTTTATTGATTATGCACGAAGGGTAATGTCGTGCCTTGTTATTGATTATGCACGAAGGATCATGCCGTGCCTTGTGATATTGATTATGCACGAAGGAACATTCCGTGCTATTGTTATTTGAACCGTGCACGAAGGATCATGTCGTGCCATGGATGTGAGGATGAGAGTAAAAGCACGAATGGTGATGCCGTGAAACTATTTAAAATTTCCTTTTTTTGAAAATATTTGTTTTTATTTAACTATGATTCTCTTTAATGATTTATTATATGTTGCTGATTGTGATTTCCCTAGTATGATACTTCTTTGTTAATTTTGTTACTCGATAATCCTGTTATTTTGTGGTATGTACATATATAGAACTGCACAGGTTTATGTGAGTGTCTGGTCCTAGGCTTGTCACTACTTCGCCGGGATAGGCCAGGCACTTA
Organism: Nicotiana noctiflora; assembly: GCA_032618575.1. NCBI lineage: Eukaryota > Viridiplantae > Streptophyta > Magnoliopsida > Solanales > Solanaceae > Nicotiana > Nicotiana noctiflora. The sequence goes on from JASVEL010000706.1 coordinate 178,541, forward strand.
CCAGCACATGGGGTCGGATTGTGCTGATACTGCACTTCTGTGCGTTTTTGCACAGGTCCAGGTTTCAAGCAGGAGTAGCAGCAGCAGTATGGTACTTGTGGGTTTTTCTGAGCATTTTTGAGACCGAGGTAGCTTGCAGGCGTCCGCAGGCTCGACATCTCTTCTATTTATTTATGCTTATTACTGTGGTCTCATTGTTTCGAGACAGACATATGTTTATTATTTTCTTTTAGACCATTATTTGTAGTATTCTTTAGTAGTTCGTGAGTTGGTGACTCCACATCTTGGGTAGAAAATTTTATCAGTGTTTTACCTTAGTATTATTCATCTCTATTTAGAAAGACTTCCGCATTTATTAAATTGAGTAATTATTTCTCTTGTTATTAAGTATGAGTATAAAAATGATGATATGAACATGATAATGTTGAATGAATTTGCTTGCCTAGCTACCACGAGTAGGCACCATCACGATCCCGATGATGGGGGAAAAATCCGGGTCGTGACAAGTTAAGGCAGCAATGATTCGATTTGACGGACTGGGTCGGAATTTAAATACATGGCATTGTTAGAAGAATCAGCCGTCGTACCCAGATAAGTTTTGTCTTTACTCCGTAATACCCTTACCCCTTCAAATTCATATTTCTGCATTTCATTGATCAAAACCAATTGCCCGTTGAAAGCTAACTACCAGCTTCTCATGTTAAGAGGCATAATAACAATGGGTCAAAAAAAAAGTAAAAAGAAAGAGGATGGAAATCAAGTCCAAGGGAAAATGAAATGAAAATAAACAAAAAAGGGAAAGGCAAGAAAGGGTTACAAGAGAAAGTTGAAGAAAATTTGGCAATGGACCGCAAAGTTGGATGAAACAAGAAGAGATAGACGATGGAAGCAGGGCCAACAAGAATGCCAGTTGCTAACCATCATTTTATAACTAATAAGAGTGTTCACTGATTTAGACATCTCACTAATCACTTTAAAGTGAATGTGACCAATGTGGGAGGAAAACATCAAAAACGAAAAACAACAACAAAAGGGAAAATCCGCAGAGGAGGACTCACTCAATTATCAAGAAACCTACCCTAACAGCAAGGGAGGTATTGTCTTTTCAAAACTCACACCCTAGTTATTAAACTGTGGGAATATTTTTCTGTATTTTCATTTCATGCATTTGGCGCCCATCTAGATAATGAGGGAATATTTTTCTGCATTTTCATTTCATGCATCAGGCGCCCACCTGGATATTGAGGGAATATTTTTCTGCATGCATTAGGTTCCCACCTGGATAATGAGGGAATATTTTTCTGCATTTTTATTTCATGCATCAGGCGCCCACCTGGATAATGAGGGAATATTTTTCTGCATTTTCATTTCATGTATTTTCACCCACCTGGATAATGAGGGAATATTTTTCTGCATTTGCATTTCATGCATTTTCATATCATGCATCATGCGCCCACCTGGATAATGAGGGAATATTTTTATGCATTTTCATTTCATGCATCAGGCGCCCACCTGGATAATGAGGAAATATTTTTCTACATTTTCTTTTCATTCATCAGGCGCCCACCTAGATAATGAGGGAATATTTTTCTGCATTTTCATTTCATGCATCAGGCGCCCACAGGATAATGAGGGAATATTTTTATGCATTTTCATTTCATGCATCAGGCGCCCACCTGGATAATGAGGGAATATATTTCTTCATTTTTATTTCATGCATCAGGCGCCCACCTGGATAATGAGGGAATATTTTCAGCATTTTAATTTCTGTTCAGGCGCCCACATGTATAACAAGGGAATATTTTTAGAATTTTTAATTTCTGTTCAGGCGCCCAGCTATATAACAAGGGAATACTTTTCAGCATTTTTATTTTATGCATCAGGCGCCCACCTGGATAATGAGAAAATATTTTTCTACATTTTCATTTCATGTATCAGGCGCCCACCTGGATAATGAGAGAATATTTTTCTGCATTTTCATTTAATGCATTTTTATTTCATGCATCAGGTGCCCACCTGGATAATGAGGGAATATTTTTCTGCATTTTCATTTCATGCATCAGGCACCCACCTGAATAATGAGGGAATATTTTTCTGCATTTTTAATTTCTATTCAGGCGCCCACCTGTATAACAAGGGAATACTTTTCAGCATTTTAAATTTTTGTTCAGGCACCCACCTGTATAACAACAGAATACATTTCTGCATTTTTAATTTTTTAACATGTGTAACACCATAACACATGGAAAACCCCACACTGGGGCAGAGGAAAAGTTTTATTTGTTTTTGATTTTGTTTTAAAATAGGTATCAACCTGGAAGTAGGAAACACATTTGGAAGTCACATGAAGGGATGGAAGTAGGATATCAGTGTCACGACCCTATTTCACCAATCGTGAACTTGTCATGATGGTACCCAGTCTTCGCGACTAGGTAAGCCTAACACGATGCAGAATATACAATTTCATGAAATAAAGGATAAGATAACAACAGAATAATGCAAATGAAATGTAATGAGTGTCGCTCGACACATACACTTCGCCAAAACACACTAAGTGACATAATACCAAGACCCGGAAACCCACGGGCAACACAGACTAAAAGAAGAGTACAAATGTGGCTCTATACATCAGAAATGTCTAAACAACGAGAATAAGGGAAAATAACTACTATCACTAATGAGAGTAGAAGGGGACTCTCCGGTTCCGCGGACGTAGCAGATCATACCTCGAGTCTATTGAAGTGCTGGTAGATCACCTGAGATGTGCCTGATCTGATGTACCTGGATCTGCTCAACAAAAATGTGCAAAAGAGTAGCATGAGTACACCACGGCGGTACTTAGTAAGTGCCAAGCCTAACCTCAATGGAGTAGTGAAGAGGAAAGTCAGGGCCCTACCGAGAGATAATAACATAATGATGATAACAAAATAAGTAGTTTAAATAAGATTGAGCCTGAAATAGCAACAATAAAGTAATTATTGCAACCATCCACGATTTAAGCTAAAAACAAGTAACCAACACAACATAAACTCAAATCAACAAGTCCAGGGCCTATGGGAATTGAACCCACAGTCCCTGTCTATATTCAACAACTCAGGATCTCCGGGAATTTAACCCGCAGTCCCAACATCAGTATCTCTGTGTCTCCAAGAATCAAACGCGCAGTCCTAGGATCTCCGGGAATTGAACCCGCAGTCCGTACCTCAATATCTCAGGGATCTCCGGGAATCAAACCCGCAGTCAGTATCTCAATATCTCAATAAACTTCGGGTCTCCGGGAATCAAACCTACAGCCCTTGGATCTCTGGGAATTGAACCCGCAGTCCACCAACACAAGCAATAAAAAGGAAAGCACAGAGAATTATGATATGCACAACTACAATTTCCCTAAAGCCAGTATCAACAATTATCAAGAAGTTCAAGTAAGACAATTAGGCACTTAGACAGATAAATCATATCTAACCATGCTTTTCTAATGAATATCAGATAGATGTCACGATCTAATCAGCTATGAACAGAAATATCACGAATTGAACAATTCAAGTAAGGTGGGTTTCAACAATCTGCGCATGTACACGCCCGTCACCTCGCGTACAAGGCATTTAAATTAACATATAATATCCTAAGGGAAAAGGTCCCTGACACGAGGTTAGACAAGCCACTTACCTCGACTTCGGTACGAAACCGCTAAGAGACAACTCTTTTTCCATAAGTATCGGCCTCCACAGGTGTAGTATCTGATCAAAATCAATAGAAATACATCAAAATAGGCCAATTGGGCATTACCCAATCGAAATAATTTGAAATACACCAAAAACCACAAGTTGTCAAAACCCGACTTTCGGTACACTTCTCGAAAAATTACAAAAGTTACATATTCAGGTTCCTTATCTCAACACGAGTCTATGCATATAAATTTTACCAAAATCGGACTCCGTTTACCCATTCAAATCGACGATTTACCATAATTTAGGCCTAGGGCTAAAATCCCCCATTAATCTTCCATTAACAATGAAATACTCAAAGATTCCATGATAAAATAACGTAATTAGGCCATAAAACTTACCTCCGATGAATACCCGATGAATTTTCAGCAATTACCCGTGAGTTTCTCTCTCTAAGACTCAAAAATGGTGTTTTTGTGTATGAAACCCGCGACTGAACTATTCTGGAATTTAATTCTCTGCCAGACCAATTAACCCTATGCGTTCGCATTACTGTTCACGCGTTCACGATGGACAAATCAAACTCTTCTACGTGAATGCGACACCTCCTACGCGTTCGCGATGAACAACATATCAACCGGCCAAATTTTTGTCTACGCGAACGTGAGACCTGGGACGCGAACGCGATGCCTCATTTGTTGCTTCTACGCGAACGCGTGACCTGGGATGCAAACGCGATGCCTTACATCTTTCTCCTACGCGAACGCGACACCCTTGATGCGAACGCGATGCTCAATCCTGCCTTGCCTACGCGAACGCGGCCAGTGCCACGCGAACGCGAAGGCTTAAAGTCTGCTGCACAGAATCTGCAAATTTTTTGTAGATTTTCTAAGTTTCAAATGCCCGGATGATGGTCCGAATTCACCCCGAGGCCCCCGAGACCCCAACGAAGACCACCACCCTACTCCAAAACCTGATAACTTGTTTCAATCATAAAAACATACCCTTAAACACGAAATCACCAAATCAAAGCGAATTCAAGCCTAAGTTTCATCCAAAACTTCCGAAACCTGCATGATATTAAAAACCCGACCAAACGATGTCCGAAACACCTGAAAATTTGCAAACATATCCAAAATCACCTAACGAAGCTACTGCAACTGTCGCAATTCCATTCCGATGCCCGGATCAAAATCTCACATATCGATCGGATTTCCAAAAATTTCAAACTTTAACATTTCAAGCCTAATTGAGCTACAGACTTCCAAAATAAATTCCGAACGCACTCCCAAACCCGAAATCACCTAAGAAAGCTAATAGAACCATCGAATTTCCGTTTCGAGGTCGTATTAACATTGTTCCGAATACGGGCCGGTTTTCAACTATAAGGCTCCCATTTAAGGACTAAGTGTCCCAAAACATTCCAAATTCTAGAACCGACCCTCCCGGCAAACCACAATAGCAGAAATGAACTTAGGGGAACAGTTAAATTGGGGATCAGGGCGTAAATTTCAAAACCGACCGGCCGGGTCGTTACAATCAGAAACAAAAAATAATCAAAAATCCACAAAGAAGAAGAATGCATGTAAAGAGCAAAAGTGATATGGAAAAGCAAGCAATGCAAGAAGACAAGTTATAGATAGGATTTATTATAATTATAAGATCATAACATAGAATAGCTTCTTTATTTTTCATTTTTATGCCGGTATAACAAGGTGTTAGTCAGTGATTATAGCAACAATAGCAGCAACAGCAAGTCTTGGTAGTTTCAAACTACCAGACCTTCCCGAACTACACTAACCTGATTCCTGTTTAGCCCGGGATATGTAGGCAACCTCTCAGGCAGGGTGCGGTCAAAAGGTTTTCAAAATGCTTCTTACGGAATATGCCAATGGGCAAAAATCTCTCATTACTGCTCACTTATCTTTGCACTGAAACTCTTCGTGTTCCCGAGCAAAGAGGGGTAGCTGTGAGCACGTGATTTTTGCCCTAAGCAAACAAATTCCAATATAAAAATAAAAATAAGATTTTTGATGTGCAATTGTGTGTTTGTTGTTAAAATAAATTTGTAATTAAAATTACAAAAAAAGAATCAATTAGAAAATGTCACAAAATATGGAAAATTAGAGAAAATTAACAAAAATAGAAAAATACCGGAAAAATAAAAGAAAATGGCAAAAATATCATAAAATACCAGAAAAATCAGAAAAAATAGGAAAATAAAAGAATTATAACAAATACTCCCTCAGTTTCAATTAATATGAACTCATTTGACTGGGTTTAAGAAAAGAGAGAAGACTTTTGATTTTGTGGTGTAAAATGAGGCACATATATTTTGTGTGGCTATAAATCATTGCATAAAAGTAAATAGTTTCCAAATAAGAAAAGTGGTCATTCTTTTTGGCACGGACCAAAAAGGAATAGGTTCACATAAGTTGAAACGGGGGGAGTATAAAAAGAGAAAATGAAATACAAAAGAAAAATACCAAGAAAATAATTAAAATACAAGAAAAATACATAAATACAATAAATTTGGGCTGAAGAGTGAAATACACAGGCCCAAATGAATAAAGGCCCAAGAGACTAACCAGCCAGCCAATATAGACGCTCAACCAAACGACGACATGAGGGTCAATTTAATCCTCACCGTTGATGAAAATAATCAACGGATCACAAAAAGGCGGCCTAGTAGAAAACTAAACGACGTCGTATAGGAATATAATCTTGACCGTCCAAAGGATTGATCAGACGGATGTGTTTGAAGGCTTGGTAGGAACAAAAACGACGCAGTATAACAAATTGATCTTGGTCGTCCATATTTTAACATCTAACAAGCACAAGGAGGCCTCTTAATAAATGGAACGATGCCGTTTTAAGGGAAGAAATCCTGGCCATTGATCTCAGTTGATCCAAAGGCCAGGATCACGCGAGGCTAAAGGGGTATATAAGTCCCAATCTCTCGTTTATTACACACATTATACACCCATATACAGACTCAAACCCTAGCCGCCTTCTTCGTCATCTTCTTCATCTCTTCTCTCATGGAGACTGGCCGGAATGGCCTGAAACCATGGCCGTCTCCGACTCAAACAATCATCAAACCCCTTACCCCTCATCCTCACATACCACAACCACCCTGAAAACCCCAAAAAACCAAAAGCCCTTTCTTTCTTGAAAATCCGGTCGCCAGAACCCTAGCCGGCGACCTCTAATCTATGAACCTGGCTCCCAATTTTTCACCATATGACCACCTCAAAGAGGTCTTTCACCTCATCCAGGTGGTTAACCTCGAATTAAGCCGGAACCGCTCGAATACAGCAAAGAAGCTCGCCGGAACCCTACTCTGGCGAGCACCCAAAATATAACCCACCCCCAATACCTCTCAAACAACACCCAAACCACTCTTTTACCCACTAAAACTCCAAAATAAACACCATTGGAGAGATTTGGAAGTCAGAAGACTTTAAGTCTTCAGGAGTTTTTGGAGCGTGGAAATAACAAAAGAAAAAAGAAAGAATAAATAAAGAAGAACAAAAGAAAGAAAAGAAAGAAAGAAACAGAAAGGAAACGAACTCTTGAAAGATAAGTTTTCCTAACCTTTATCTTCTTTGCCTGTTTTGCCTTCTGTAAATGTTCTTTGACTGTTTCTCTTATTAGCCTATGTTAATTGCATGCTTAAGATCTATTCTATTTCTTTACACATGCCTAGTCTGTTTTGGCACTTTAGGGTTTTAATAAGTTTTATACATGAATCATGGTTAAATTGTGCTTCTTTATATGATTTGTTCATCATGCCTTGTCTGAAATTATGCTTTGATTAATTGGGATTCAACCATTATCAAAAATTCTCTCTGAGTTCTAGTTGATTGGAAAGTGATTTACGATTAAGGCTATGTGTGCAACACAACATGAATTAGCTATATTTGTAATCTAATTCATCTGTTAGAACTATTCTGAATCCTATAATGCTTTTATGATTTGGTTATAACTGTAAAAATATAGGGTTAGTTTCTTAAAGTAGATATGGCTATTCTTGTAATGATTAAGTCTGGCTATTTCCGAAATGATTGAATCTATTTGTTAAAGTGGCTATTCCTGAAATGTTAAGTGGTTATTTTTGCAAATCTATTTCTGGTTAGTTACTTAATATTAATAAAGGGGTTACATTTTAAATAAGAGTGAGGTTTGTTTTAAAATGGCTAAAATTGAAAGGGGTTTGGTGTTTAAATTTGGCTAAGTCTTAAATAGTTATAGAAACTGGCTAATAGTTAAGTAGGTACTAAACCTAGTCTGTCCAGACCTTAGTAGGTCGGGTAAATAAAGGGAAACAATAAGGGTATAATAGGAACAATAAATGGCATAATTGAAGATTTAATAGAGCCTATAGGGATAGAAATGACTTTACTACTTAGTATTCTTGTAATTAACTACAAAATAAAAGATATAATAGGTATAATAAAAAGGCAGAATTGAAAATACACTTAGGAAGTGAGGGCAGCTTAGTAAAACACCCTCAATAGAACCTAAAAGAACTACCCAGAACCTTTCAGCAAGGGCTGGAAGTCATTTCGATGCCCAACTGAGGGAACTAAACTGTAAAAATAGAAAAACATAAAGTGGATGGGATTAGAAATAAGTTATTTAAATTTTCCCCTCAAATTACTCCCCAAACAGTCTATAAATAGGCTTCTATTGAGCCTGAAAAAGGGGTTGCGAGTGGTGGGTTACAAAAAATATGTTTAACATTAAAGGGTTGATCTCTGTTAGTCCAACTTTTGAAATTAAGAAAAGTGATTTTGAGCTTTAGATACTAAAGCTCTAGTTGACTTCAACTTTGTTGCAATCTAGAGTTCTATTAGAGTCTATTGTTCTTTAACTTTGCTGGATTCTATTTGAGCTCTACAATTCCACTTGTTGATTTGCTGATCTGCTGAACTTTGGGATTCTATTTGGCTGCTATACTTGCTGCTTTGTCTGCTACTCTACTACTGCTCTATTGCTGCTATTGCTGATTATTCTTCATCCGACCTAGACTCATAAGATTATTTTGGTGAATTAGGTACAATCTCTTTTCTGGAAATGTAATTACAAGTTGACTAAAGAAATGAAAGTCTCATGAGCTGTTTTGGATGAATTCTGCTGCTGTTTTTATTTCAACTTTATAATTATCATGTCTTACATTTCCTGTAATTCAATAGGATGATTTTTAATAATTAATACCGTATGTAGTTGAGACAGAGTAAGTAGATAGTGTAGTAGTAGTATATACGTAAAATACAGCTATCATTTAAATCTTAGGTTGAAACAGGTTAATATACGAACCTAATTCGCAGAGTGAAATTGTTATAAAATTTGATAGGGTAATCAACTAATCTCGTTAATTAAAGTTTGATAATTAATCTATAAAAGGAAATGAGTAGATGAGTTAAAGCTGTTTTGTCACTCAAACTCGTTTAATAACAATTTACAATAGTATAAGTTAGAATCAGGTAGCTAATAATAGTTCAAACCCGTTCTATTAGTATAGTCATCACTGTTTAAGTAATTGAAATAGAAGTATTATTACTTAAGTTCTGTTAACGCTTAATTAGTGATTAGAATTCAGAATTAGTGTTGATCTATTCTGTTATCTAATGGATGATTCTGTTATCTAATGGATGTTTGTTTAATTGATACGAAATTTCAATTCAATTCTATTTTCTTTCCGTCTGATTTGGGCCCGACTGAAAACATAGGCCCAGACTTAATTGAATTCACTTCTGGACCTCTGAATAATGATATATGTATATAATGGATCTCAGAGGCCCAGTTACGTATAATAGATTGTTAAATTAGTCTACAAGTCCAGGCCCGGAAATGGATAATTGGCCTGGACATAATAATAAATAAATCAGAAAAATACTAAAATTGTAATATGATTAGGAGAAAAAACAAAAATAGAGAATATAGTACATGATAGGTTTTGACTTATAAAATAACGGGATGAGCCTCGTATAGAATGAAAACACACGGGACCCCATATGAACTTTAATAAGAATGTTAGACTCGGGAAGACCATTTAGAGAATTTCACGGTCTTTTCCAAAGATAATAAGGCATAGACGTTATAGTCACGATTAAAATATACATTCCTAAATATGAGTGCACATTTATGTGACTCAAATCTCAAATCCCGGCGAAGCTGAAATGTATTGAAGTCACAGGCGTACTGGTTGCGGTGTGACCCGAAATGCGTTTTCACGATGTCGAAAGTTGTTAAAATATCAAAACAGGACATTCATATTTTGTAAAATCATATAAAGAAATCAAATAAGTCAAAAATGACAGTTGAGCGACCGTGCTAAAACCACGAAATTCGGGAGTGCCTAACACCTTCTCCCGGGTTAACAGAATTCCTTATCCGGATTTCTAGTTTCGCGGACTGTTACAACAGAGTCAATTTCCTCAGATTCTGGATTAAAGCGGTGACTTGGGACACCATTATCTTCCCAAGTGGCGACTCTGAAATTTAAATAAATTCCGTTCCGATTGTCCTTAAAATAGAAAAACTCCTTCCGTGTTGTTATTATTATATCCTATCCCGGGGTGTATTAGTGATTAACGGGGTATGCCTTATTCTTCAGAAAAGGGTAGTAAAAATATAGGTGTGACAAAAGGAAGCACAGAGAGTTTTATTTGGGGAATGTGATGTTGAATGGCAAAACGACTGGTCGGATCGGCACAATTAGAGATATGTACAAGCAAAGATAAAATTTTTAATATACCATGATATAACCGGCAACGGCGGTGGAGAAAAGAGAGATAAAAACATATAAATATCCCTTGTAGAAGAAAATCAAAGTAGAGTAGACACATCATTTTGCAATCTTGCGAGATGACAGTAGTATGTATCCTACATGCAAAGAGATCCATCAAGATAACAAGAAATAGATAAAAGGTACAAACATAACATATCACCCAATTATCTTCCTTTTATAAAAGATATCTCCCAATTTAGATCACTGTCGAGAGAAATGTTAATCTAAGCACCACGCTGACCTCCAATCAGTCTTTCTATCACTGTCTTAGCCCTATTGCCATACTTCAACAAAGCATACCAGAAATACGTAAACGCACTCCCAAAAGCTGGAAATGCAACCCCAATAGCTATGCCTCATGAATTAGTCAATTTTAGAGCAATTATTACAACGACCAAGAGATAAAAGAAGTATGTCATATGGATAACAAACAAAAGCTTGAGAATAAACAAGCCAACATAAAAATATTGTGCTCGACCCATTTAATTGGAAAATTTGCGGTCACTTACAAATTCAAAGGATTTGACTATATGTTATGGTGGTTATTTAGCAATGAAGGTACTTTTAATTGAAAAAGAAGGTTTCTATGATATAATATGATTGGCAAATCCTTTAGCTGGTGAGACTTGAGCTAGCTAGCGTGCTTTACTAGAGGAACTAAGGGAGGTAAATAGCAGGTACATTTCATTCTCGATTAGGGTGGTTTTAAGTGGATATCTGTTCGTGTAGCTTTTTCTATTTAAAGAAAATGAAGTAGGCATTGGGAAAAAAGCGGTTTGTGAAAGATATTAGTGCGAGATGATGAAGCCTCAAGGTGTACTTTATATACCGTTCAAGACTTACGGGGATTCGGGATATTAGGATTTCTATGGAGCTACGAGCCTTCTAGCTGCTATATATAATAAGAGTGTTGTATAATTTATGGGTGCTATTTTATTACACTCCACTCCAACGTGAGGCTCCTTAAGTTAGTATAGCATATAAAGCTTGATATTAGTCAAAATGTATACTCTATTAAGTATTAATGAAAAGTATAACTTTTAAATTTTAGAAGGAAAAAAACTATATAAGCTAATATATTGTCATTTATAAACTCAAAAATATAACGTTTTCTCGATATCATACAAAAATTTATATCTATAACGTGTTATGATTTCAAAGCAAGTAAAGCCTACATACCATTAGGAAAAAAACACAAAAAAAAAAAGATGCATAAGTTCAGCATATTCTTTTTTTCAGGAGAATTTGTTAAATAGAGAATGACATTCAGTAATACCTAAACGCCCCCAAAATAACCAAAAATACTTCAAGTATTGTTGGGTTATGGACTTTGTTCAACTTCCACAAGTATCAACACGCATATAAATCTACACATGAAGATGAGCCGCCTCTAACTGAGCATCATATCTCCAACCAAACTACCAAACGATAAAGAGGTCATCAAGTGGAAAACATATTAAGAAAATCTCGCAATAATTAATGGACATGTTGATATCATACCCAATCAGGTAGCAGTCTATGTTGTGGCAAATCGTCATAATAGAATAGATAAGAATATTATAAGGTTATATGTTGTGAGTGTAAATAGATTAGAGATCTGTACAAGCAAACATTAAATATTTAATATATCGTGATATAACTGATAATAGCGGCGGGGAAATGGGAGATAAAATAATGAGAACGTCTCTTGTAAAAGAAAACCAAAGTATAGTAGACACATCTTTTTACAATCTTTCGGGCATTGACAATAATATCTATTCTATTAGTAAAGACATCCATCCAAGCACCACACAACCTCTAATCAATCTTTCTATCGTGGTATCATCCATATCCATAATTCACCAAAGCACACTAGAAATACGTAGACGCACTCTCAAAAATAAAATATGCAAGCCCAATACTTATGCCCTATGAATCAGTCAATTTCATAGCAACAAGAGCGATGACCAAAAGATGAAAGAAATATGTTATCTGGACCACAAAATAAGAGCATGATAATAAACAAGCCAATGTAAAAATATGGTGCGCAACCTATTTTGCTGGAGAATTTGCCATCACCTACAAATTTAAAGGATGAGACTACGGGTTATGATTATTATTCAGCTGTGAAAGTACTTTTAACAGAAGAAGAAGAAGGTCTATGTGATGTGATATGATTAGCAATTCCCTTAGTTAGTGGGATTTGATCTAGCTAGTATGCTTTTCTAGAGGAAATAACGGGGTAAATATTTGGTTCACTTCTTTCTAGACGAGGGTGGTTTTAAGTGGATATCTACTAGAATATGATATAGCTTCTTTTATTTAGAGAAAATAGAGTAGGCATCGGAAAGATAGTGGTTTGTGAAAGAGAATAATGGGAGATGATATATTTTATATACCGTTCAAGGTTTATGGGGATTCAAAATATTGGGATTATCATGGAGCTACGAGCCTTTTAAATGTTGCTATATATCCTAAGATCGCGAATATAATTTTTGGGTGCTATAATAGTACACTCCTTTCTAGCATGAGGCTTATTATGTTAATATAGCCTATAAAGCTTGATTTTGGTCAAAATATATACTCCATTAAGTACTTATGAATAGTAGAACTTTTAGATTTTAGAAAGAAAAAATTTTATAAGCAAATATATGGTCATTTATAAACTCAAAAACAAAGCTTGCTCATTATCATACAAAGGTTTAATTCCAGTGACATGATATAATTTCAAAGCAAGTAACATCTACATACCATTAGGTAAAAAACAAAATACACATAAGTTTAGAATATTCTTTTTTTTAGGAGTATTCGTTAATAAGAGAATGGCATTGGTTAATACCTAAATGCCCCCAAAATAACCAAAAACACTTCAAAAATTGTTGGGTCATGAAATTTGTTCAACTTCCATAAGTATCAACACACAGGTAAAAGATGAGCTGCTCCAATTGAGCATCACGTCACCAACCAAACTGCAGAACAAGAAAACACTCATCAAGTGGACAAAACTTTAAGAAAATTTCACAATATTTAATGGACATGTTGATTTCAGACCCAATCTGGTAGCAGCCGATGCTGTCGCAAATCATCATAACAGAATACCTAAGAAAATCATAAGGTTATACGTTGTGAGTGTTATTTATATAAGAGATCTGTACAAGTAACAAAAGGCTATTTAATATATCATGATATAACCGGCAATGGTGGCGAAGAAAAGAGAGATAAAATCGTGTAAACGTCCCTTGTTGAAAAAAATCAAAGTAGAGTAGACACATGTTTTAGGAATCTTGCGGGCGATGACAAACGTATTGTGATGACCCGGCCCATCATCATGTGAGTTATCACCCTTTTTTTCCCGTTATATGCTTGTTCATGTTTCAATACGTGTTTTTGGTGACTTTGAGTCAATTCGGATCGAGTTTGATTGGAAATGAAACAAATAGTCTCTTAGGAGAAGGCATAGTTGGGAAAAGTCAACCGGATGTTGACTTGTGAGTTCGAGATCTCGAAATCAAATTTTGATGATTTTGTCAACTCTGGGAGGTCATTTGTGGCTTAGGAGAGCGATCAGAATTGAATTTCGAGGTCCTGTGTAGTTTTAGGCTTGAATAGGCTAAGGTTGAATTTTGGCGAAATCCGAACGGTAGGTGAGATTTTGATCCGGGAGTCGGAATGGAGTTTCGACAGTTGCAGTAGATCCGTTAGGTGATTTTGGATATGCCTGCAGATTTTCAGGTCATTCGGACATCGTTTGGTCGGGTTTTTAATAGATGTTGGTTTCAGAAGTTTTAGATGAAACTTAGGCTTGAATTCGCTTTGATTTGATGATTTTCGTGTTTAAGGGTGTGGTTTTATGATTGGAACAAGTTCTTAACGTGTGTTGGAGTAGGTTGGTGGTTTTTTAGGGTCCCGGGGTCCTCGAGATGAATCCGGGGGTCCAAACGGACCATTTTTGGCCAAAGGAAGGATCAGGTCTGTTGTTATAAGTGCAGCAGACGTTTGTTTTACGCGATCGCAAAGATGGCCACGCGATCGCGTAGTGTATCGGAGAGCTGAGGGTCTTTTTCTCTTCGCGATCGCGAGATGCTGGATGCGATCACATAAGGTTGGGATCTGGTAGCAATGCGATGGCAGTATAAGTGTCGCGATCGTGTAGAATTGTTTAGCTGGTCATCACGATCGCGGCTGAGTCCACGCGATCGCGTAGAAGAAAAACAGGCCTGCAAGAATTTCTTCATCGCGATCGCATGCCAAAGGCTGCGATCGCATATAGTAATGACGCCTGGTAGAAGGGTTTTAACAAGACATTTGATTCGCGAACCCATAACACATTTGCTCCATTTTTGAGATCTTAGAGAGCAAAGTGATGGGACTTGAAGGAGATTTCATCGGGAAAACATTGGAGGTATGTTTTATGGTCTAAATACACGATTTTATCTTAGAATCTTTATTTATTTCACAGAAAATGAAAGGATTAATGGGGGATTTTTGCTCTAAGCCTAGGCTATGGTAATCACCGATTTGAATGGGCAAACGGAGTCCGATTTTGATAAACTTTATATGTTTGGACTCGTGTTGAGATAAGGATTCCCAAAATGTAACTTTTATAATTTTTTGAGAAGTGTACCAAAATTCGGATTTTGAAAACTTCGTGGGTTTTGGTATAAATTGAGTTATTTTTATTAGGTTATGTATAATTAGCATATTTTGATGTATTCTTATTGATTTGCAAGGCAAACGCAAGGCAAGCTAGCACTTCTACCGATTCGAGGTGAGCGGTGGTAGTAAATGATGTACTAAGGGTTTGAAACCCCGTACTTGCACTATACAGTGCTATGTTGAGATGAAATACGCGTCATGTGACGGGCGTGGTAATATTGTGACTAGGGATTTGGACTTGGTCCTTCCCGACTGATAGCTTATTGTATATCATGACTGAGATTGAACTTACAACTATGTAATTGGGCTAGTAGCCATGTTTGGGGCCTTAAGCCGATCTGTGGAGTATTAGGGAAGACTGTAGATCTTAGTGACCCTTATATCATGTTGTACACACACACTCAACCGTATTCATAGCTATATAGCATATCACGAGCCAGTACTAGATGTGTACTCTAAGAGAGACTACCCGGGGTGGGATTCCCTGTTCTAGCTGAGTGGGCCTAAGAGGCCAAGTCTATAGACTGAGATGGGGTCGAGGACCCGCTGTGAGTATTGATATACACACCGGATCGGGCTGCACGCCACAACATTATATATATATATATACATATATATTGGATCGGGATGCACGCCACATACATATATATATATATATATATATATATATATATATATATATATATATATATATATATATATATATATATATATATATATATATATATATATATATATATATATATTGGATCGGACTACACGCCGCAATAATATACAGTATGCGTGAGGACTAGGTTAGTGTGGGATCATTGTGAGACAGTTGTGGACTGGAAGTGGACTTATCACTGTAGAGATGACTTACTTGTGAGGTTACCCTTAGAACTATATAGTGATAGTACATGTGTTCTTATTTCAGTTGTTATTTATTATTATTACTCACTGAATTGAAATATACTCACCCCATTCCTCTGCATTTTTTGTGTAGATCCAGGTGTTCGAGAGGGCAGTTGAGCTATCGTTGCTACTTTATTACTGTTATTCCTAGGAGACTTCGAGGTAGCTGCCGGCGTTCGCAGGACCTGATCTCTTCCTCTTTATCATTTTGTCGTTTCTATTCTTCCTAGACTTGATTTGTGTAAGATATTTCCATCTGTAGAGGCTCAGACTTGTGACACCGCGATTGTTGGGCTGTATTTTGTATGATTCTGTTTCCACACTTCTGAGTCACTATTGGGGGCTGAAGACCCGAGTAGACCTATTGCTTCTGAGGATGATTGATTTTGATGTTATATTGGGCATGGACTGGCTATCTCCGTGTCATGCTATTCTGGACGATCATGCCAAGACAGTCACTTTGGCTATGCCGGGCATTCAGAGGATTGAGTGGTGAGGCACGACTGATTATGTACCCAGCATGGTAATATCTTTCCTCAAGGCCCAACGAATGGTTGGGAAATGATGTCTTTCTTATTTGGAATTTGTGCAGGAAGTTAGAGCTGAGACTCCTAGTTTTGATTCTATTCCCATTGTGCGGGACTTTCCTGATGTATTCCCCTCAGACCTGCCAGGCATGGCGCCGGACAGGGACATTGATTTTGGGATCGATTTGGTGCCAGGCACTAAGCCTATTTCTATTCCTCCATATCGTATGACACAAACTGAGCTGAAAGAATTGAAGGAGTAGCTCCAGGAAATCCTAGATAAGGGGTTCATTCGGCCGAGTGTGTCACCGTGGGATGCACCAGTCTTGTTTGTTAAGAATAAAGATGGCTCAATGAGGATGTGTATTGACTATAGGCAGCTGAACAGGGTAACGGTGAAGAACAAGTATCCTCTGCCTCGCATTGATAATTTATTTGATCAGCTCCAAGGAGTTAGGGTATTCTCGAAGATTGATCTTCGTTCAGGCTACCACCAGCTAAAGATTAGAGAGTCTGATATTATAAAGACAGCCTTCAGGACGAGGTGTGGGCACTATGATTTTCTTCTGATGTCTTTTGGGCTGACCAATGCCCCAGCGCCTTCATGCATCTGATGAACAATGTATTCCTTCCATATTTGGACTCCTTCGTGATCATGTTCATAGATGATATCCTGGTGTACTCCCGTAGCCAGGAGGAGCATGCCCAGCATCTTGGAGTTGTATTACAGAGGTTGCGAGAGGAGAAATTGTATGCCAAGTTCTTCAAGTGTGAGTTCAGACTCGAGTCCGTGGCATTCTTAGGATACATGGTGTCCAGTGATGTATTCAGGTGGATCCGAAGAAGATAGAGGCGGTGCAGAGTTGGCCTAGACCGACCTCAGCTACTGAGATTCGTAGCTTCCTGGGATTGGTAGGATATTATCACCGATTTGTTTAGGGATTCTGTTCTATTGCTTCACCCTTGACTAGATTGACTCAGAATGGTGCTTCTTTCGTGTGGTCCGAGGAGTGAGAGGAGAGCTTCCAGAAGCTCAAGATAGCACTAACCACAGCACCAGTCTTGATACTGCCGTCAGCTTCAGATCCTTGTACTGTGTATTGTGATTCCTCGGGAATTATCATTGGTTGTGTATTGATGCAGGAGGGTAGGGTCATTACTTATGCTTCTCGCCAGTTAAAGCCCCATGAGAAGAACTACCCTATACATGATTTGGAGCTAGCAGCCATAGTTCACGCGTTGAAGATTTGGAGAAATTACCTGTACGGCGTCTCTTTTGAGGTGTATACTGATCATCGCAGTCTTCAACATCTGTTCAAATAGAAGGACCTTAATTTGAGACAGCGGAGGTGACTGGAGTTTCTTAAGGACTATGATATCACTATATTGTATCATCCGGGAAAGGCCAATGTTGTGGCAGATGCTTTGAGCCGAAAGGCGGTCAGTATGGGCAGCTTAGCTTATATTCCAGTTGGGGAGAGGCCATTTACATATGATGTTCAGGCTCCGGCCAATCAGCTAGTAAGGTTGGATGTTTCTGAGCCGCGCTGTGTATTGGCTTGTGTTGTTTCTCTATCTTCTTTATATGATCGCATCAGAGAGCGCAAGTATGATGATCCATATTTTCTTGTCCTTAAGGATATAGTTTTGGCTTGAGGTCCAAGGACATTGCTTCAGTCAAGGTGCAGTGGAGAGCCCGGCCCATGGAAGAGGCTACTTGGGAGATCGAGCAGGAGATACGGAGCATATATCCTCACTTATTTGAGTCTCCATGTATGTGTATTGACCCGCTCGAGGACGAGTGTTTGCTTAATTTGGGGAGAATGTGATGACCCGGCCCATCATCATGTGAGTTATCACCCCGTTTTCCCCGTTATATGCTTGTTTATGTTTCAATACGTGTGTTTGGTGAGTTTGAGTCAATTCGGGTCGAGTTTGGATGGAAATGAGAAAAATAATCTCTTAGGAGAAGGCATAGTTGGGAAACGTCAACTGGATGTTGACTTGTAAGTTAGAGAGCTCGGAATTGAATTCTGTTGGTCATTTGTGGCTTAGGAGAGCGATCAGAAATGTATTTTGGAGGTTTGTAGCTCATTTAGGCTTGAAATGCCGAAGTTTGAAATTTTTGGAAATCCGATCGATAGGTGAGATTTTGATCCGGGAGTTGGAATGGAATTCGATAGTTGTAGTAGCTTCGTTAGGTGATTTTGGATATTTCTGCAAATTTTCATTCGGACATTGTTTGGTTGGGTTTTTGATTGGATGTTGGTTTCAGAAGTTTTAGATGAAACTCAAGCTTGAATTCTCTTTGATTTGATGATTTCTGTGTTTAAGGGTGTGTTTTTATGATTGGAACAAGTTCGTATCATGTTTTGGAGTAGGTTGGTGGTTTTTGTTGGGGTCCCTGGGGCCTCGTGATGAATCCGGGGGTCCAAACGGACCATTTTTGGCCACAGGAAGGATCAGGTCTGCTGTCATAAGTGAATCAGACGTTTGTTCTTCGCGATCGTGAAGATGGCCACGCGATCGCGTAGTGTATCGGAGAGTTGAGGGTCTTTTGCTCTTCGCGATCGCGAGATGATGGATGCGATCGCGTAAGGTTGGGATCTGGTAGTAATGCCATCGCAGTATAAGTGTTGCAATCGCGTAGAATTGTTTAGCTGGTCATCGCGATCGCGGCTGAGTCCACGCGATCGCGTAGAAGAAAAACAGGCCTGCTAAAATTTCTTCATCGCGATCGCATGCCAAAAGCTGCGATCGTGTAGAGTAATGACGCCTGGCAGATGGGTTTTAACAAGACATTTCATTCGTGAACTCATAACACATTTCCTCCATTTTTGATTCTTAGAGAGCAAAGTGACGGGATTTGGAGGGGATTTCATTGGGAAAACATTGGAGGTAAGTTTTATGGTCTAAATACACGATTTCATCTTAGAATCTTCATTTAATTCACTGAAAATGGAAGGATTAATGGGGAATTTTTGCTCTAAGCCTGGGCTATGGTAAATCACTGATTTGAATGGGCAAACGGAGTCCGATTTTGATAAACTTTATATGTATGGAATCATGTTGAGATAAGGATTCCGAAAATGTAACTTTTGTAATTTTTCGAGAAGTGTACCAAAAGTCGGATTTTGACGACTTCGTGGATTTTGGTGTAAATTGAGTTATTTCGATTGGGTTGTGTCTAATTAGCCTATTTTGATGTATTCTTATTGATTTTGATCAGATTTGGCATCCAAGGAGATAGATTTGGGAGGCAAGCGCATGGCGAGCTAGGACTTCTACCGATTCGAGGTGAGTGGTGGTAGTGAATGATGTACTGAGTGTTTAAAAGCCCGTTCTTGCACTATACAGTACTATGCTGAGATGAAACACGCATCATGTGATAGGCGTGGTGGTATTATGACTAGGGATTTGGACTTGGTCCTTCCCGACTGATAGCTTATTGTATATCATGATTGAGATTGAGCTTACAACTGTTTAATTGGGCTAGTAGCCATGTTTGGGGCCTTGAGCCGATCTGTAGAGTATTAGGGAAGCCTGTAGAGCTTAGTGACCCTTATATCATGTTGGACACATACACACAGCCGTATTCATAGCTATATAACATATCACGAGCCAGTACTAGATGTGTACTCGGAGAGAGATACCCGGGGTGGGATTCCTTGTTCTAGCTGAGTGGGCTAGAGAGGCTAAGTCTATATTGACTGAGAAGGGGTCGATGACCCGCTGTGAGGTTTTGATATACATATTGGATATGTATATATATATATATATATATATATATATATATATATATATATATATATATATATTAAAATGCTGCGTCGTGCGGCCCGGTCCAATATATATAGCGCTGCGGCGTGCAGCGCGATCCAATATATATAGCGCTGTGGCATGCAGCCCGATCCAATATATATAGCGCTGCGGCATGCAGCCCGATCCATTTAACGTCGACGGCGCTCAGTGGGGGCGTATACAGACTCCGGATGGGCTTCTACAACCCAAGCGCAATAATATTGTGGCGTGCAGTCCGATCCACATGTATATTACTACGGCGTGCAGTCCGATCCACATATATATTACTTCGGCGTGCAGTCCGATCCATATATATATTACTGCGACGTGCAATCCTGGGATCGAGCTGCACGCCGCATCAGTATAGTTATATATATATATATATATATATATTGGATCGGATTGCACGTCGCAGTAATATATATATGGATCGGACTGCACGCCGAAGTAATATATATGTGGATCGGACTGCACGCCGTAGTAATATACATGTGGATCGGACTGCACGCCACAATATTATTGCGCTTGGGTTGTAGAAGCCCATCCGGAGTCTGTATACGCCCCCACTGAGCGCCGTCGACGTTAAATGGATTGGGCTGCATGCCGCAGCGCTATATATATTGGATCGAGCTGCATGCCACAGCGCTATATATATTGGATCGGGCTGCACGCCGCAGCGCTATATATATTGGACCGGGCCGCACGACGCAGCATTTTAAATATATATATATATATATATATATATATATATATATATATATATATATTTCGATTGGGCTGCACGCCGTACTAGTATTAGTGAGAACTAGGTCAGTGTGGGATTATTGTGTGACAGTTGTGGACTGGAAGTGGACTTATCACTTTAGAGATGACTTACCTGTGAGGTTACCCTTAGAACTGTATAGTGATAGTAAAGGTGTTCTTATTTTCAGTTGTTATTTATTATTAGTACTCACTCAGTTGAAATATACTCACCCCACTCCACTGCACTTTTTGTGCAGATCCAGGTGTTCAGGAGGGCAGTTGAGCTATCGCAGCTGCTTCATTACTGTTATTCCGAAGAGACTTCGAGGTAGCTGCCGGCGTCGAAGGACCTGATCTCTTCCTCTTTATCATTTTGTCGTTTCTATTCCACCTAAACTTGATTTGTGTAAGATATTTACATATGTAGAGGCTCATACTTATGACACCGCGATTGTTGGGCTGTATTTTGTATGGTTCTATATCCATTGTTTTTGTTTTGATATGAAAACAAGCTGTTATTGTTAATTGTTCAGTATTAATTAATAGCAGCCTGGTAAATGGGATAACATGGTCGAGCTTGCCTAGCAATGTGTTGGGCGCTATCACGACCGGGGTTTGGGTTGTGACACGTATCTATTTTATGTGCAAAGAGATCCATCAAGAAAATAAGGAATAGATAAACGGTACATACATAACTTATCACCCAATTATTATGCTCATATAAAAGATATAGACCACTGCCAAAAAAAAAATCTAAGCACCACGCTGACCTCCAACTAGTCTTTCTATGACAGTCTCAACCCTTTTCCCATATTTCAATAAACCACACCAGAAATACATAGATGCACTCCCAAAAACATGAATTGCAACTCCAACAGTTATGCCCCATGAATCAATGAATTTCATAGCAATAAGGGAAACAACCAAAATATGAAAGAAGTATGTCGTCTGGACAACAAACAAGAGCATGAGAATAATCAAGCCAACAAAATAATACAATGCTTGACCCATTTCGCTGGAGAATTTGCAGTCACCTACAGATTAAAAGAATGAGACTATAGGTTATGGTGATTATTTAGCTATGAAGGTATTTTTAACCAAAGAAGAAGACCCATGTGATATAATAGGATTATCAAGTACTTTAACTGGTAAGATTCGAGATACCTAGCATGCTTTTTTTTTAGGAAAAATAACAGAGTTAAATAGGTGGTCCATTTCATTCAAGACGAGGGTGGGTATAAGTGAATAGTTGCTGGAATATAATGTAGCTTCTTCTATTTAGAGAAAATGGAGTAGGCGTTGGAAAAATAGCAACTTGTGAAAGAGAGTAGTGGGAGATGATGAAGCCTGAAGGTGTACCCGATATACCGTTCAAGGTTTATATGGATTCAGAATATTGAGATTGTTATGGAGCTACGAGCATTCTAAGGCGCTTCTACATATCATAAGAGCGCATGTATAATTTATTCGTGCTATTGTAGCACACTCCCCTCTAACACGAGGCTCCTTATGTTAATATAGTCAATAAAGCTTGATTTTATCAAAATTTATACTATACTAATTACTTTGAATTGTATAACTTTTAGATATTGGGAGGGGGGGGGGGGATTATATAAGCAAATATGTGATCATTTATAAACCAAAAGAATACAAAGCTTGCTAGATATCATAAAAATATATAAATCTACTAACATGATATAATTTTAATGGAAGTAACACCTACATGATTAGGAAAAAAGAAAACAAATAACAAAATAGCATATTCTTTTTTGCAGAAGCATTTGTTAATAAGAAATTACATTGAGTAATACCTAAATTCCCCCAAAATAACCAAAAAAAACTTCAAGTATTGATAGGGCATGGACATTGTTCAACTTTCACAATTATCAACATGCGGATAAATCTACACAGCATGATGAGCTTCCCCAACTGAGCATTATGTCTCCAACCAAACTGCAAAATGAGGCACAATTCATCAAGTAGATGAAATATTAATAAAATCTCACAATGTTTAATGGACATATTTATATAAAACCCAATCACGTAGCAGCTGATGTTGTGAAAAATCATCATAAGAGAATACCTAAGAATATCATAAGGTAAAATGTTATGAGGGTTAAATAAATTAGAGATCACTACAAGCAAAGATATATATTTAATATACCATGATATAATCGGCGATGGTAGAGAAGAGAGAGAAAAAATCATGTAAACGTCCCTTGTAGAAGAAAACTAAAGTAGAGTAAGACACATATGTTTGCAATCTTGCGGGCGATAACAGTAGTATTGTCACGACCCTAGTTCACCAATCGTGAACCTTTCATGACGGAACCCAATCTTCGCAACTAGGTAAGCCTAACACATTGCGGAAATTTAACAACCTTTACGAAACAATAGAACTAATACTGAATAACATAAGTAAAATCTATAAAGTCCCGCCTGGCACATACACTTCAACAAGAAATATTGAAACAACCTCCAAGACTCGGAAACTCACGGGTAAACACAGGCTAAAGAACATAAACTATGGCTCTATCATCCAGAAGTGTCTATACAACCGAATAAATGAAATGAAACTACTATCTATGAGGAAGAGTAGAAGGAGACTCTTCGGATCACGGACGCGACAGATGCATACCTCAAGTCTCCCATTGTAGCTCTACAATCACCGATAATGTGCTCGGTCAGAAGTACCTAGATCTGCACAACAAAAGTCTGAAGAAGAGTAGTATGAGTACACCACAACGGTACTCAGTAAGTGCCAAGCCTAACCTCGATGGAGCAGTGACGAGGAAGGTCAGGGTCCTATCGAGAATAATATAATAATAGTATCGAATAGTGTTGTGACGACCCAAAGGGTCATCACTTATTTTATTAATCATTTCGAGCTTCTGAGGCCTTGAAAACCTCATTCCATGTTGCCTCGATTTACGTGCATGATCCGAGCTTGTAGCCGGAAAGATTTTTGTGATAGAAAATATGAATTCTATGAGAAATTTGGATAAAAAATGATATTAATATTGATATGGTTGACTTCGGTCAACATTTTTGGTAAACGGATCCGGACCCGAGATTGGATGGTCCCGAGAGGTCCGTAGGAAAATATGGGACTCGGACATGCGTCCGGAGTCGAATTCTGAGGCCTAGAGCCCAAGTTATGAATTTTTATATGAAATTGTTTTTGATGTAATTGTTAAAGGAAATGAATTAATTGACCTTGGTATCGGGCTCGTATTTTGGTTCCGACGCCCGGTACAAGTCTTAAATATTATATATGTGATTTCTGGAAAGTTTGGTGACATTCGGATGTCGTTTGAGATGTTTTGGACCTTGAGTTCCAAGTTTGAAAGTTTTGAAAACCAAAAGTATGAAAATCATGAATTTGAGGCTTGATTTGATGAAAACGATGTGATATTGGCGATGTGATCGCACGAACAAGTTCATAATGTGTTTTTGAGGTTGTGTACATGTTTGGTTTGGAGCCCGGGGGCTCGGGTAAAGATTTGATAGGCCGTTGGATCAATTTCTGAATTTATGCACTGCTGGTTTTTCACCCAGCTGTTGGCTTCGCATTTGCGAAGAATTTCTCGCAAATGCGAAGAAGGCAGTTCAAGGCTGGGTTCGCAAATGCGAACCCATTATCACAAATGCGATGCCTGCCAGAACCAGCCAAGTTCGCATTTGCGAACAAAGTGTCGCAAATGCGACACTGGTACACCTGGACCAGAGTTCGCAATTGCGAACTTTACCTCGCAAATGCGAGGCCTTCAGTAATTGCCTGTCTTCGCAATTGCGAAGAATGTGTCACAATTGCGACAAAGCCCAGAAGCCTCCTGGTTCGCAAATGCGAACCTTATTTCGCAAATGCGAAATCCCCAGTAACTGTCTAGACTTCGCAAATGCGAACAAATGTTCGCAAATGCAAACTTCCCATCCTTAGCTTATTTTTCAAACTCCAGAAATTGGTCGGGGTTCGCAATTGCGAACCCATGTTCGCAAATGCGAACACAGAGACCTGTAAATCACGATTTTCAGTTCATTTCTTCACATTTCACAACCCAAAAACACCCATTTGCGATTCTTCACGGATTCATTCTTCTTCAAAACAATTGTAAGTCACTTTTTATTTAATTCTTTCAATTCCTAACAACATTAAACATGTTTTTCAATAGAAATCAAAGGTTTTCATGGTAGAATTTTTTGTTTTTGGTAGAATATAGGGTTTTTCATAAATTGGGAAATTGAACCTCGAATTGAGGTCCAATTTTGAAACAAATCATATACTTGAACTCGTGGGGGGATGGGTAACCGGATTTTGGTCCGAACCCCGAGTTCCGACCATGAGGGCCCGGGGTCGAAATTCACTATTCCGGGCAGAATGTTGTAAAAGTTGTAATTGGCCTTATGAAATAGTTTGTTGAGTAGTATTGATGATATTAAATCAATTGTGTATAGATACGATTGGATTGGAGCCAAATTTGAAAGGAAAATGCATTGCCACGGATTGAATTGTTCATAAACATTCGAGGTAAGTGTTTGTTCTATCCTAGCTTGAGGGAATAGGATTATGTGCTATGTGTTATGTGATCGAGTGCGGTGTATAGGCTGTGGTGACGAGCATCCATACACCTGGCGTCTAGTATGACCGTGAGTCGTTGATAATGCTTGTTGTGAGACATATTTACAGATGAATTGTTGAACCTTTGCCAGGTTGTAGAATTGTCATTGTTCTCCCTTGTCGGGACTTATTGTGAAGATAATTATTGATTGCCTTATTGGGACAGTCTATGAATTACTGTTTCTTTCTTTGCCCTTAACTGTGATTGTTATTTGGGTGAGGAAGAGTGATAATGCACGAAGGGTGATGCCGTGCCTTGATTTATTATTTATGCACGAAGGTTAATGTCGTGCCATGTTTTATTATTTATGCACGAAGGTTAATGCCGTGCCATGTTTTATCGATTATGCACGAAGGATCATGCCGTGCCTTGTTATTGAACCATGTACGAAGGATCATGCCGTACTATGGATGTGAGGATGAGAGTAAAAGCACGAGGGGTGATGCCGTGCACTTTATTTGCTTATTTGGTGAGGATGAGAGTAAAAGCACGAAGGGTGATGCCGTGCACTTTATTTGCTTATTTGGTGAGGATGAG
Organism: Nicotiana noctiflora; assembly: GCA_032618575.1. Lineage (NCBI taxonomy): Eukaryota > Viridiplantae > Streptophyta > Magnoliopsida > Solanales > Solanaceae > Nicotiana > Nicotiana noctiflora. The sequence continues at coordinate 204,759 of JASVEL010000706.1, forward strand.
AGTAAAAGCACGAAGGGTGATGCCGTGCAACTATTTGCCATTCCTTGACTTGATATTACTTGTTTTTCCATTATATTTTATTTGGGTGATGTCGTGCAACTACTTGTTATTCCTTGACTTGATATTACTTGTGTTTCCATTATACTTTGTTTTCCTTGTGAACTTATTAACTGTTGTTAATTGTTGAGTTCTTTTGAGATATTCCTTATTGTGTTATTACTTAGTTAATTCTTGTTAATTGTGATAATATATATATTAAAGAATTGGGATCGTGTGGCGCGCCGACCACTTTTATGATAAGAAATGGGATCGTGTGGCACGCCGACCACAAAGTGATTTGAATCTTGGCATTGGCCATAGTTGCCGGTAGCCTATTAATATATTTGGGAGCGGGTGGTACGCCTACCACGAGATAAGAAAATAAAAATAAAGAATTGAGACACGAAAGTAAGACTTAATTCTGTTGATTAGATTAATCTGGATATTATGAGTTATTGGCTGTTATTGTAGAGCAGAGTATTTCCTTATAAATGTTTATGTACATATATATATATATATATATTGCAACTGCACATATATATATATATATATATATGGAACTGCACAGGTTTATGTGGGTGTTTGGTCCTAGGCTTGTCACTACTTCGCCGGGATAGGCCGGGCACTTACCAGCACATGGGGTCGGTTGTGCTGATACTGCACTTCTGTGCGTTTTTGCAAAGGTCCAGATTTCGATCAGGAGCAGCTGCAGTAGATCTTTTGCGTGGGAGTTGATCATATTTGAGACCGAGGTAGCTTGCAGACGTCCGCAAGCCCGACGTCTCTCTCTTTACTTATGTTACTAGTCGTAGTCTCTTTGTTCCGAGACAAACAGAATTATGTTATATTTCTTTCAAACTTTTATGTGTAGTATTCAGTAGTAGTTCGTGAGTTGGTGACTCCACGTCTTGGGTAGAGGATTTCAGTATGATTTTACCTTGTAACCGGTTATTTCTATTTCGATAAAGTCTTCCGCACTTATTTAATTAAAGTTTATGGTTTTGTTGATAAATTAATTATGAAATATTATTAAAAACAGGATAGTATGAATACAGTGGCTTGCCTAGCTACTACGAGTAGGCGCCATCACGATCCCGATATTGGGAAAAATCCGGGTCGTGACAAGTGTAAAGTAGTAAATAATATTAAATGACAACAAAAATAGAATAGGAGCCACAAGTCATTAGTAATTAAACTAACAAAGAAAATAACATAACAAGTGTCCCAAAGCTGTCTGTGGATCTCCAGTAAATTGAACCCGCAGTCCACTCATCTCGGTAACAAGGATCTCCGAGAATCCAACTCGGTGTCACACCTCCCTTTTTACTACTCTTCCGAAGAATAAAGTATACCCCGTTAATTACTAATACACCCCGAGATAGGATATAATAATAATAACGGGGAAGGGGTTTTTCCACATTAAGGACAATCGGAACGGGATTTATTTAGATTTTAGAGTCGCCACTTGGGAAGATAATGGTGTCCCAAGTCACCGATTTAATCTCGAATCCGAGGAAATATGCCTCTATTTTAACAGTCCACAAAAGTAGAAATCCGGATAAGGAATTCTGTTAACCCGGGAGAAGGTGTTAGGCACTCCCGAATTCCGTGGTTTTAGCACAGTCTCTCAACTATTGTTTTTGACTTATTTGATTTCTTTATATGCTTTTACAAATGTGAATGTACCGTTTTGCTATTTTTAACGACTTGCGACGTCGCGAAAACGTATTTCGAGTCACACCGCAACCAGTACGCATGTGACTTTGATGCGTTTCAGCTTTGCCGGCATTTGAGATTTGAGTCACATAAATGTGCACTCGTATTTAGGGATGTATATTTTAGTCGTGCCTATAACGTCTATGCCTTATTATCTTTAGGAAAGACCATGAAATTTGCTAAACGGTCTTCCCGAGTCTAACATTCTCATTAAAATTCATATGGGGGCCCCGCGTGTCTTTTTATTTTAATACGAGTCTCACCCCTTTATTTTATAAGACTAAACCTAGCATATACTACGTTTGCTATTTATGCTTTTTCTCCTAATTAGAATACAATTTTTGTACTTTTTGCAGAATTCATTATTATGATGTCCGGGCCAATTACTTACTACTGGGCCTGGACCTCTGGACTGTGTTAACAGTCCATTAGGCGCGAGTGGGCTTCTGAAGCCCAGAGTATACGAATATTTCCACATACAAACCCAAAGGGATTTTAGTCGAATCTGGGCCTGTATTTATAATCACGCCCAGAGTAAACAAACGAATTATAGAACATAAATGTAATTTCAATACAGAATCAAAATAATCATTCATCAAACAACAACATAGATCAATAAAGTTCATGTTATTTCATAAAGTTCTGGAATACATGTTAATCTATACTAATTACAAGTTCTAATAATTGATTAGACGATAATAGGAATTTGATACGACCACTTAGCTTTCACTTCAAGTACTTAAGCAATAACTATAATTCTAATTATGAACTTATTTGTTGTCTAATTTTATCTAAAGGAAAAAACCAGTATTGAAATGTTAGCTGAACAGGCTTTGATTATTATCGATTACAAAATTCTAACTTATATATTATCAAATGAGACTGAATAAAAAGGCAATTTTAACTTATCTACTTATTTCTCTTTTTCTGAACTAATTATTCCTAATTCAGGACTTGATTAACAGAGGTAATTAGTTACCAGTTCATGTATTTATATCAGTTTCATAGGTGAATTAGGTTCAGTTTTAACCTGTTTCAAACTTAAACTAAACGGTAGATATATCTAATTATATATTACTACTATACTATCTACTCTATCTTCAACTTCATATAAGTGTTAGTTATTACAATCCATCCTAACAAATTACAACGGTTCTAAGAGATATTAATTGCAAAATGAAAAGAAAAACAGAAGTAACATCATCCAAAACAACTCATATGATTTTCATTTATTCAATCAATTTGCAATTACATCTCCAGAAATGAGAGTGTACCTGATTCACAAAAACAGTCTATGAGTCTAGGTTTGAGGATGAAGAATAGTCAGCAAAGTAGTAGCAATAGGGCAGCAAACAGAACAACAGATAGAATTCCAAATTCTACAGTCCAGCAAATCAACAAGTACAATCGAAGAGCTCAAGCAGAATCCAGCAGATTTGAAGAATAATAGACTCTAACGGAACTTCCAGATTAATACCCAAAGCAATCAACTAAGAAATTTAGAGCCGAACTCTTTGTAATTGCAGAATCTAGAACCCAGAACTTTTTTGGATATTCGAATTCTAGTCATAGTTTCTAACCCACAGAAATGTTCAACTCCCTTTTCAGTCTTACTAGAAGCCTATTTATAGATTAATTTTGGGGTGGAATTGGGGGGAAATTAAAATAAGTTATTTCTAATCCCTTCCCCTTATTTTTCAATTATTTGCAGTTTAATTCCATGAATGTGTGTCGAAATGCCTTCCAGCCCTTGCTGGAAGGTTCTAGGCAATTCTTTTGTGTTCTATTGTGGTATTTTACTAGGTTACCCTCACTTGCTAAGTTTAATTTCAAGATTGCCTTTTCATTATGCGTAGTTTACCCTTAATTTTGTCGTTAATCTCAAGAATACTAGGCAATAAAGTCCATTCTTACCCTATAGGCTCTATTAAATCCTCAATAATGCCATTTATTGTTTTCTATTATATCCTTTCTGTTTTTCCTCTCGACCTACAAAAGTCTTGGAAGATTAGGGTTAAGGCTTATTTAATTAATAGCCAATGTTTATAACTATTTTAAGACTTAGCCTAGATTTAGACCCCAAATCCCTTTCAAATTTAACCACATTTGACAGACTCCGTTCTTATTTAAAATGAAACCTCTTATTAACACAAAGTAACTAATTAGAGATAAGTTTGCAAAACTAACCACTTAACAGCATAACCAACTCATATCAGGGACTTAGTTATTTCAGAATTAGCCATATATACTTTAGCTTTCAGAACTAACCCCAAATCTTTACAGCTATAACCAAAATTATGAAAGCATCATAGGATTCAAAATGGTCTCACAGGTGAATCAGATTACAAATATAGCATATTCATGTTGTTTTGCACACATTGCCTTAATCGTAAATCAATTTCCAATCAATTAGAACTCAGAGTGAAATTTTGATAATGGTTGAATCCCAATTAATCAAAGTTTAATTTCAGACAAAGCATGATGAACAAACACATAAACAAGCCTATTTAACCATGATTCATGTATAATAGTCATAAAAAACCCTAAGAATGCTATAACAAATTTAGGCATGTGTAACGAAATAGTGATAGATCTTAAGCATGCAAAGAATACAAGCTCATAAGAACATCAAGAACAGATCAACAAGAACATTTTCAGAAGACAAATAGACAAAGATAAAGAAGATGGGTAGTAGAACTTAGCTTTTCCAGGATTTTCTTTTCCCTTCTTTTTTCTTTCTTTCTTTTCTTTCTTTCCTTCTTCTTTATTTTTTTTTTCTTTCTTTCTTTTCTTTATTTCCTTCTTCTTTAAGTCCTCTGACTGTTAGATTTTCCGATGGGGCTTCATTTGGAGTTTTGGTGGGTAAAGGGGTGGTCTGGTGCTTGGTTCAGGGGTTTTGGGGTAGGGTTTGTTTTGGGTGCTCGTCGGAGTAGGGTTCCGGTGAGCTTCTTTGTTATATTCGACGGATTTTGGCCAGATTCGAGACCAACTACCTATATGAGGTGAAAGATCTCATCGAGATGGTCCTATGGTGTAAAGCTTGAAGATTGGTGCACAGTTTTGAGGTCGCCGGCTAGGGTTCCGACGACCGAATTTTCAAGAAGGAAGGGGATTTTTGGTTTTCTGGGGTTTTATGGTGGTTGTGGTGTTTGGTGGCCTGGGGTGAGGTGTTTGGTGGTTGTTTGAGCCGGAGACGGCAGTGATTCAAGGCCAATCCGGCCAATCTCCATAAGAGACTAATGAAGAAGAAGACGAAGATGGGCGGCTAGGGTTTCTGGTGTTATACAAATGTGTATGTAATGAACGGAGATGTGCACTTATATACCTCTTTGATCTCGTGTAATCTTGGCCTTTGGATCAACTGAGATCAATGGCCAGTATTTCTCCTTCAAAGAGGCGTCATTTAATTAAGTAAGAGACGGCCTTGTGTCCGTTAGATTTTAGATTTGAACGGCCAGGATCATTTCGTTGTACTACGTCGTTTAACTCCTAATGAGACTCAAAAATCATCCATCTGATCATTATTTTGGACGCCAGGATCATTTCGTTGTACTACGTCGTTTAACTCCTAATGCGACTCAAAAATCATCCATCTGATCATTATTTTGGACGGCCAGGATTTAATTTCCAATACGGTGTCGTTTGGTTTTCAATTAAGCCGCCTTTTCTGGTCTGTTGGATTGATTTCATCAACGGTTATGATTGAATTGGCCTATAGGCCGTCGTTTGGTTAAAGGCTTAGACTGGCCGGCTAGTCTCTTGGTCCTATTACACTTGGGCCTATTCCAATGTGTATATATTTCACTACACAGCCCAAAATTATTACATTTTTTTTGTATTTTTCTTGTATTGTAATTATTTTCTTGGTATTTTCTTTGGTATTTCATTTTTCTCTTTTTATATTTATTTTCAATTGTTATATTTCTTTTATTTTCCTATTTTTCCTGATTTTATGGTATTTTATGATAATTTTTGCCAATTTCTTTTGATTTTCCGGTATTTTTGTATTTTTGTTGATTTTTCAAACTTTTTCATATTTTTGTGATATTTTCTAATTGATTCTTTTTTGTAGTTTTAATTTCAAACTTATTTTAAAATTAAACACACAAGTATTTCAATTAAAACAAACAATTGCACACCAAATACTATTTTTGTATTTATTTATATATTTATATTGGAATTTGTTTGCTTAGGGCAAAAATCACGTGCTCACAGCTGCCCCTCTTTGCTCGGGAACACGAAGAGTTTCAGTGCAAAGATAAGTGAGCAGTAATGAGAGATTTTTGCCCACTGGCATATTCCGTAAGAAGCATTTTGAAAACCTTTTGACCGCACCCTGCATTGGAGGTTGCCTACATATTCTGGGCTAAACAGGAATCAGGTTAGTGTAGTTCTGGAAGGTATGGTAGTTTGAAACTTCCAAGACTTGTTGTTGCTGCTGTTGTTGCTATAATCACTGACTAACTCCTTATTACACCGGGATAAAAATATAAACAAAGAAGCTATTCTAAGCTATGATCTTATGAGTTACAAGAAAATCCTATATATGACTTGTCTTCTTGCATTGTCTTGCTTTTCCATATCACATGTTGCTCTTTTATTTGTATCCTTATTTTTTGTGGATTTTTGATTATTTCTTGTTTCTGATATACTGCTTCCATCCCTTCGTGTGACTTCCAAATGTGCTTCTTGCTTCCAGGTCGATACTTGTTTAAAAACAAAAACAAAAACAAAGAAAACTTTTTCTTCTGCCACAGTGTGAGGCTTTCCATGTGTTATGGTGTTACTCTTGTTAGAAAAACAAAAAAGGCAGAAAGTATTCCCTCGTTATACAGGTGGGCGCCTGAACAGAAATTAAAATGCTGAAAAGTATTCCCTCGTTATACAGGTGGGCACCTGAACATAAATTAAAATGTTGCAGGTGGGCGCCTGAACAGAAATTAAAATGTTGAAAAATATTCCCTCGTTATACAGGTGGGCGCCTGAACAGAAATTAAAATGCTGAAAAATATTCCCTCATTATACAGGTGGGCGCCTGAACAGAAATTAAAATGCTAAAAAAAATATTCCCTTGTTATACAGGTGGGCGCCTGAACAGAAATTAAAATGATGAAAAATATTCCCTCGTTATGTAGGTGGCCGCCTGAACAGAAATTAAAATGCTGAAAAGTATTCCCTCGTTATATAGGTGGGCGCCTCAACAGAAATAAAAATGCAGAAAAGTATTCCCTCATTATACATGTGGGCGCCTGAACAGAGATTAAAATGCTGAAAAGTATTCCCTCGTTATACATGTGGGCGCCTGAACAAAAATTAAAATGCTGAAAAGTATTCCCTCGTTATACAGGTGGGCGCCTGATGCATGAAATGAAAATGCAAAAAAATATTCCCTCAATAACCAGGTGGACGCCTGATGCATGAAATGAAAATGCAGAAAAATATTCCCTCATTATCCAGGTGGGCGCCCGATGCATGAAATGAAAATGCAGAAAAATATTCCCTCATTATCCAGGTGGGCGCCTGATGCATGAAATGAAAATGCAGAAAAATATCCCCTCAGTTTGACAACTAGGGTGTGAGTTTTGAAAAGACAATACTTCCCTTGTTATTTGGGTAGGTTTCTTGATAACTTGAGTGAGTCCTCCTCTGCGGATTTCCCCTTTTATTGTTGTTTTTCGTTTTTGATGTTTTCCTTCCACATTGATCACATTCACTTTAAAGTGATTAGTGAGAATTTAAATCTTTTGTCCCTGTCTAAATCAGTGAACAATCTTATTAGTTATAAAATGATGGTTAGCAACTGGCATTCGTGTTGGCCCTGCTTCCATCGTCTGCCTCTCCTTGTTTCCTCCTGCTTTGCAGTCCATTGCTAGATTTTATTCAACTTTCTCTTGTAATCCTCTTTTGCTTTTCCCTTTTTTTTTGTTTCTTTTATTTTCATTTTCTCTCAACCTTGATTACCATTCTCTCTTTTTATTTTCTATTTTCCTTTGACCTAGTGTTATTACGCCTCTTAACATGAGAAGAATGTAGTTAGCTTTCAACGGGCAACTGGTTTTAATCAATTAAATGCAGAAATATGAATTTGAAAGGGTAAGGGTATTTTGAAGTAAAGACAGTACTTATCTGGGTATGACGGCTAATTCCTCTGACCATGCCATGTATTTAAATTCTGACCCAGTCTGTCTAATCAAATAACTACTATCTTAATTTCATTTTCTTCTTTAACCCAAACCTTTCTTATTTTTTGTTGTTTTTCTTCTTTCATCAAAATATTCCTTACTTTCGCCTTATGGTGCCCGTTAGGGTTTTCACCAATAAGACTCTCTCATTTATTCTTCTCTCACCTCAAATTCGCCTTATGGTGCCCGTTAAGGTTTTCACCAATAAGACTCTCTCATTTTTATTTTTTCTCGTCTCACATTCGCCTTATGGTGCCCGTTAGGGTTTTCACCAATAAGACTCTCTCATTTTTATTTTTCTTTATTTTTGTTTTCAAACCTCCGGGTATTTTCCATGCCATGTTTCTCTTGTTCTTATTGTATCATCATTTTCTTGAAATTAAACAGAAGGTCTTTCAATGGACTGTAATGTGGCTTTTGGATGGGTTTAGAAAGAAAGGTATAAAGGCTCAAAATTTATATGAGGGTTCAAAAATATTTACAACTCGCAGAATCATAAACATAACTTTTGCCCCAGTTTCGGTATTTGGGGAATCCTGGATTTTATATCTGTCATGACTGAATCTCAGTGGGGCTGCCTACGTACCCTTTCGGGATCAAGTAAAAACGTGGTTCGGATGATACGATCGCTTCATTGTTGTGATTTGACTTCTCCCGGTTTTCTTCTTTTGTATGCATTCTTTTCTTTCTTTTCTTTTTTTTTCTTTTCTCTTTTTTTATCTTTTGTTTTCTTTCTTTTTCTTGTCCATAATTGATTTCGAGAGAGGGATATGAAAGAATAATGCAATAAGGCTCAACATGGGTATCAATGGATAGAGTGTCTGGATAGAGAATAAAATGCCTTCATCATTTCAGTTTCAAAATTATGACAAATACATTTGTACATGTGAAAAAGGAATCATACATAATATCTCTTGTCTGCATCTGAGTTGATAGCAGTCTCTACACATTTTCCTTTAACATCCCTTAAATATTAAGCTCCGTTGGACAATACCCGGGACACCATGAATGGCCCTTGCCAATTAGGTGCAAAATTTCCTTTTGCTTCGGCCCAGTGAGGCAAAATACGTCTTAGCACCAACTGTCCAACTTCGAATTTCTACGGACGTACTTTCTTGTTGTATGCTCTGGCCATCCTCCGCAGATATAACTGTCCGTGGCAAACTGCCGCTAATTGTTTCTCATCAATCAAGCTCAATTGTTCTAGCCGAGCTTTTACCCATTCATCATCATCAATTTCAGCCTCAGCTATGCTCCGAAGGGAAGGTATTTCAATTTCTGCTGGTATGCCTGCCTCTGTTCCGTACACCAATGAGTAAGGTTTTGTGCCAATTGAAGTTCGTACAGTTGTACGATAACCCATGAGAGAAAATGGTAGTTTTTCATGCCACTGTCTTGACTCTTCCACCATTTTCCTGAGAATCTTCTTAATATTCTTATTTGCAGCCTCCACTGCTCCATTCGCTTTAGGCCTATAAGGTGTAGAGTTACGATGCAAGATTTTGAACTTTTCACATGCTTCTGCGATGAGGTGAGTATTCAGATTTGCTCCTTTGTCTATGATAATCACCTTAGGAATTTCAAAGCGACAAATGATATTTGTGTGCACAAAATCCACTACAGCTTTCTTTGTCACTACTTTAAATATCTTCCCCTCCACCCATTTAGTGAAATAATCAATTGCTACCAAGATAAATCTATGACCATTAGATGCTGTAGGCTCTATTGGTCCGATGACATTCATGCCTCAGGCGACGAATGGCCATGGTGTTGTCATTGCATGCAACTCATAGGGTGGTGTGTGAATCAAATCTCTGTGTATCTGAGATTGATGGAATTTCCGCACATATCTAATGCAATCACGCTCCATGGTGAGCCAATAATATCTTGCTCTCTGTATTTTCTTGGCCAAAATATATCCGCTCATAGGAGGTCCACAAGCTCCTGCATGTACTTCAACCATAATTATGTCATCTTGCTATGCATCTATAAATCTCAATAGACCCAAATCCGGTGTTCTTTTGTATACAACTCCTCCACTAAGGAAAAATCCATTTGCTAATTGCCTTATAGCCCTTTTAAGGTCCCTGTGGCTTACGCTGGGTACACTCATGTCCTTAAATATTCTCTGATATCATGATACGATGGCTCACCATCAAGTTCTTCTTCCTCGGCAAAACAATAAGCATTTTCATCGCGAACTTGTATCTGTAATGGATCTATGTAAGCTTTATCTGGATGGTGCAACATGGATGATAATATGCTAGAGCATCCGCTACTTTGTTGTGCATTCTTGGGATGTGCTTGAACTTTATAGATTGAAATCTCTGAGACAATTCATGTAGATATTGTCGATAAGGTATCCGTTTCAAATCCCCTGTCTCACATTCTCCTTGAATCTGATGTATCAAAAGATCCGAGTCACCCATGACCAAAATCTCTTGAAAACCCATGTCTATTGCCATTCTCAATCCCAATATACATGCTTCATACTCGGCCATGTTATTAGTACAGAAAAATTGAAGATGAGCGGTAACGGGATAATGCTGACCCGTTTCTGAAATGAGTACTGCTCCAATTCCGACTCCCTTACTATTGATAGCCCCATCAAAGTACATTTTCCATCCTGGCTTATCATCTTGCTCTACTTCCTCAATATTCATTGTCTCCTCATCAGGAAAGTACGTCTTTAATGGTTCATACTCATCATCGACCGGATTTTCTGCCAAATGGTCAGTAACTGCTTGTGCTTTCATTGCCGTACGAGTTACATAAATGATGTCAAACTCTATAAGTACAATTTGCCATTTAGCAAGACTTCTTGTGGGAATAGGCTTCTAGAATATATACTTCAGTGGATCTAACTGAGAAATCAGATAAGTAGTATAAGCCGACAAGTAATGTTTCAATTTCTGCGCAACCCATGTTAAAGCACAACATGTTCTCTCCAACTGAGTGTATTTTACCTGGTAAGATGTAAACTTCTTACTAAGATAATATATTGCTTGCTCTTTTTTCCCTGTTTTGTCATGCTGCCCTAGTACACAGCCAAAAGAATTATCCAATATAATCAAATAAAGGATCAGAGGTCTTCCCGGTTCTGGAGGAACCAATACAGGAGGATTAGCCAGATATTCCTTAATTTTGTCAAATGCTTCTTGACATTCATCAATCCAATTTACCGCAGCATCTTTCTTCAAAAATTTGAAAATGGGCTCACAAGTCAACGTTAACTGAGCAATAAATCTGATGATATAATTCAATCTGCCCAATAAACTCATCACTTCTTTCTTGTTCCTCGGCGGAGGCAAATTCTGGATTGCTTTTATCTTTGACGGATCTAATTCAATATCACGTCGGCTTACTGTGAATCCCAATAACATTCCTGACGAAACCCCAAAAGCACACTTTGCTGGATTGAGCTTGAGATTATATCTTCAGAGCCTCTGGAAAAATTTTCTTAACTCTTTGACATGGTCACATTGCTTTTTGGACTTGATAATGACATCGTACACATATACTTCAATCTATCGGTGTATCATATCATGAAGCATAGTGGTCATTGCCCTTATATATGTAGCCCCGTCGTTCTTTAACCCGAACAGCATCACCCTGTAGCAGTATGTTCCCCAAGACGTGATAAAGGCCGTATTTTCTGCATCTTCTTCGTCCATTAGGATATGATGATAACCCACATAACAATCTACAAAAGAACCAATTTCATGCTTGGAGCAATTGTCGATCAATATATGGATATTTGGCAATGGAAAATCATCCTTTGGACTAGCTTTATTGAGGTCCCGATAATCAACGCACACCCTGGTTTTTCCATCCTTTTTTGGAACAGGCACAACATTGGCTAACCGGTGGGATATTTATTGACCCGTATAACCTTCGCCTCGAATTTCTTGTTAACTTCTTCTTTTATTTTCACACTGATGTTTGTTTTAAATTCCTTAACTTCTATTTTACCGGCCGACATTCTGGATAAATGGGCAATTTATGTACCACCAAATCAGTATTGAGCCCGGGCATGTCATCATAGGACCAAGCAAATATGTCCTTGTACTCATGTAACAACTTGATTAAATCTTCTCTAAGGGAAGCCTCTAAATGCACACTAATCTTTGTTTCTCGGACATTCTCCTCACTTCCCAAATTAATAGATTCCGTCTCATTTAAGTTCGGTTTGGGTTTTTCCTCATAATGACTCAAATCTTTACTAATTTCCTCCAGTACTTCCTCATCCTCACATTCCACTTCATGTTCATTTTCAATTTCCTGTATAACTATTCGATTATCAAGATTAGACCGGGAATTCTTCATGCATGACATATCATTGGAATCAAAAAATATTGAACTGTACAAAAGAAAAAAATAAAATAAGGCAAAAATGGAGGAAGAAAAGAAATTGCATTTAATTGAATTTTCAAAAGGTAACAAGAGTTGGATACATTTGATTTGACGAGATATGGGATTACAATTTTAAAACAAGATAATTTGGGGAATGAAATATTAAAAGCTAACTACCACAACACCCTCATGATCGGAAGAGCAGTAGCTTCCTAGTTATTTAGCATAGTGTGGGGTCCCACAAATTGAACATCCATTTTTATTGTTCCTTCACCCGTCTCCAACACATTCACATCTTCAAATAACCTCTCAAATCTTTCTAGAAGCTCTTTAACCAGTTTTATCTCAGCACGATTTGGCATAACAGTCGCCACACGTCTCTGTGTACCAGGCCTGACAAAGGAGTTGGATAGTTTTGGGATAGGTTTTGGGAGGGACCACCCTTTCTTCTTCAATTTATTAGCTCTCTGGATATCAGTAATTGTTGGATTGAAACCCAAACCAAAAGTATCAGTACTGCTCAATAGGTGGATCGGCTGTGTTATACCTTGCAAAGTTATCCCTAAGCCCTTTCCCGGAGAAAATCCACTTTTTCATCTCCTTGGCGACTATAACTGCTACACGGGCCACCGTGGGTACTGGCATGTTTTCTCCCTAAGATATTTTGTTCACCACCATGGTGTCCACTCCTTGGTACACCCACAGACCTTTATCTGCTTCAGCTTCCTCAAATGGTGTAATGGCATTGCAAACATCGTCTTCCCCGTGCACTATTATCTCTTCCTGCTCCCACTCAAATATTACCATTTGATGCAAAGAGGATGGTACTACTTTCGCCGCGTGGATCCATGGACGTCCCAACAAAAGGTTGTATAATACACCAACATCCAGCACCCGAAACTCTATAGTGAAATCCAGCGGTTCGATAGTAAGCTCTAGTATGATATCCCCCACGGTGTTCTTTCCTCCTCCATCAAAACCCCTCAAACATACGTTGTTTCGATGAATTCTTTCATGATTGACTTTCAACTTCCCCATGGTTGACAATGGATAGATATTGGCACTTGACCCGTTGTCCACCAAAACACGAGTTCCTACAAATTCTTCATATTTAACCGTGAGGTATAGTGTTTTATTGTGCTCTGTTCCTTCCAATGGAAACTCACTATCTGAAAATGTTATCTTATTTGTCTCAAAGACCTTGTTTGTGATTTTCTCCAAATGACATACTGAAATCTTCTCGGGCACGTGGGCTTCATTTAAAATCTTCATCAATGCCTTTCTATGTTCATCAGAATGAATTAGCAAGGATAACAATGAAATTTGCGTGGGCGTCTTTCTCAATTGCTCAACTATAGAATAGCCTTGAGCTTTCATCTTCTTCAAGAATTCCTCAACTTCCTCCTCAGTGACTGCCTTCTTCACATGAGCCGGATTTGCTTTCACCACTTTTGTCTTTCTTAGTTCTTCTGGGGCAAAGCATCGCCCGGAGCGAGTTAAACCATGAGTTTCACAAATTTCTCCTTTAACTTCCTTCCCCTTATACATCACTGTCACCTTATCATAATTCCACGGTATAGCC